>MU249625.1:0-377191 GCA_018977245.1 Lethenteron camtschaticum | reverse complement strand
CCCCCCGTCTCCCCCCCCGTGTCTCCCCCCGTGTCTACCCCCCCCCGTGTCTCCCCCCCCCGTGTCCCCCCCCCCNGTCCCCCCCCGTGTCTCCCCCCCCCGTGTCTCCCCCCCCGTGCAATCCCCCCCCNGTGTCTCCCCCCCCGTGTCTCCCCCCGTGTCCCCCCCCNGTGTCTCCCCCCCCCCGTGTCTCCCCCCCCCGTGTCTCCCCCCCCCCCGTGTCTCCCCCCCCGTGTCTCCCCCCCCCCGTGTCTCCCCCCCGTGTCTCCCCCCCCCCTGTCCCCCCCCCCGTGTCCCCCCCCCGTGTCCCCCCCCCCGTGTCTCCCCCCGTGTCTCCCCCCCCGTGTCCCCCCCCCCGTGTCTCCCCCCCCGTGTCTCCCCCCNGTGTCTCCCGTCCCCCCCCGTGTCTCCCCCCCCGTGTCTCCCCCCCCCCGTGTCCCCCCCCCCCGTGTCTCCCCCCCCGTGTCTCCCCCCGTGTCTCCCCCCCCCCGTGTCTCCCCCCCCNGTGTCTCCCCCCCCCCGTGTCTCCCCCGTGTCTCCCCCCCCACCAGGTGAAGCTCTACTTCACAGCGGCGAGCGAGGAGCGAGTGGCCGATGCGGCCGCCGCCGACACGGCCGCGCTGCGCTGCAGCAGCAATGGCCTCCTCCTCCTCCTCTTCGTGGTCGTCCACCTCGTCGCTGGCAACAGCCCGGGCCCCACGCAGCCTCCTAGGGGGCGAGAGGCTCCTCCTCCTCCTCCTCCATCTGCGGAGCGGCCGATGGCGGCGGCGGCGCTGCGGGGACGATGGCGTGGATGGCGGNCGGCGGTGGCGGACACCACCACCACCACCATCATCAGCACCTCCACCTTCTTCACCACCACCAGCAACAGCAGCAGCAGCACGGTGGTGGAGCTGCGGTCGGGGGGCGGTCGACCCCCGGCCCCGATTCCCGGTGGTGGCGGTGACTGCTACGGCGTTGGCGGTGGTGGAGTTGGTGGCGGCGTTGGTGCGGGTCTCTGTCCGGCGACTGCCGGACGCAGACGCCGAAGACTTCCACTACTCGGACACGTCCGAGTCGGACCCGAGATGGACACCATGGACCCGAGCAGCAGCAGCAGCAGATCACCAAGGTGTGACGGCGGAGAGAGAGAGAGAGAGAGAGNCACGGCACGTGGAGTGGGGCGGTGATGATGATGATGATGGAGGTGGAGGCACGGGGAGGATGAGGAGGAGATGGAGGAGGAGGAGAGATAATGGAGGAGATAATGGAGGAGGATGAGATGAGGAGGAGGTGGAGACATGGGAGGATGAGGTAGGGAGAAAGATGGGGGAGATGGTGGTATGATGCTTTGTCAGGGAGAGAGATGGGGGAGATGGTGGTGATGTGGTGCTTTGGTAGGGAGAGAGATGGGGGGATGGTAGTGTGATGCGTTGGTAGGGAGAGAGATGGGGGAGATGGTGGTGACAGATTGGTAGGGAGAGAGATGGGGAGATGGTGATGGTGTGATGCTTTGGCAGGGAGAGAGATGGGGGAGATGGTGATGATGTGACACTTTGGTAGGGAGATGGATAAGTGGAGATGGTGGTGACGTGATGCGCACGGGAGAAGGAGAGCCTTGAACTTCAGCCGGGATGAACGAGATGACGATGAAGATGGGAACTGGTGACGAAGGAAGGAAAACAATCATCCCGTTCCCTCCCCCCCGCGACCTCCACCCTCCACCGGTGATGAGAATGTGACGGAGCCGCCAATCTCCTGAGCTCTCTCGGTTGTAGAGAGAGAGAGGGGGGGGAGGCAGTGGGCACCGATGATGAAAACGACGGTGGTCGGAGTGGCGGCGAAAACGGATGATGATGACGACAAGAAAAGAAGAAAAAAACCTCCCTCTTCCGTCGGCAGAATAAATATAAAATATAACAAGAGGAGGAAGAGAGGGGAGGGTGGACACCGCGAGACAGCGGAGAAAAATAAGAGGCTTTGTTTTAAAAAATATATATATATAACGACGTGGAGGAGAGGAAAGTGGTGGAGGTGGTGGTGATGGTGGTGGTGGTGGTTGTGAAACCCACTTTTGGAGGATTCTTTTTGTATTGTACAAAAGCGTGCGGGGTGTTCGATGGTGAGAGATGGGAGAGAGCTTAAACGCAACTGCACGCAAGAATCTACGGGCGGTCTCATCCTCGCCGCTCCTCTCCCCGTTCCTTGCCCCTCTCTCCGCAGCCCTGCCGGGCTCGGTTTGATGAGAGAGCGTACAGGAGGACGATGATGATGGAGGGGGGGGGGCGGTGGTGTGGGTGAAGCGTTCTCACTCGACGTGAATGTGACGGCGGTGGCGGTGGTCGTCTTTCTGGGTTTCTGTTTTACGAAGAAGGGAGGGAGGGATGGTGGAGGCGTTCATGTCTGCCGTTGATTTTAGAGGCGCACAGGCAGGTACATGCGCAGTTACAAACACACACAGACACTCACAGAGACACTCACAGAGACACGCACAGAGACACCCACAGAGACACAGAGACACAGAGACACCCACAGAGACACACAGAGACACCACAGAGACACACAGAGACACCACAGAGACACCCACAGAGACACCACAGAGACACACAGAGACACCACAGAGACATGCACAGAGACACCCACAGAGACACTCACAGAGACACCCACAGAGACACCCACAGAGACACCCACAGAGACACCCACAGAGACACACACAGAGACACACACAGATACACATACACACAGATACACAGATACACACAGATACAGGTACAGACACACACAGACAAAGACCAGATATAAACACACAGACGTAAAGAGACGCAGACACACACACGCGCAGAGATCGACACACGCACAGGAAGTACAGAGACACCACAGATGACCGCCCCCCCCCCCCCCCCGGATTAAACGAAACTCCACATTCTCGGCAGAAGCAGCAACAGCAGCAGCAGCAGCGACAGCAGCAAAAATAAAAGTCCTCAAAGCATTACAGCCGCGATACGCACGCGGCTCCAAAGCGGTGACCCCTCACCCACCCCCGACCCCCACCCACCCCTCCATCCCACGACCCCAAAGAGACGCTAACCAGAATCGGCAAATGGCGGTAGCGGCAGTCGGCACGTGCGTTGAACCTCAATGGCGCCGTACGTCAAATTCGTATTCTTAGGTTTTTTCGGTAAAGTGACGTGGGTAAAAAAATTTAATTAATAAAAGTAAAATAAAAATAAAATAAAAATGACGACGTTTCAGAGGCGACACAAGCCTCCGTCTTCAGGTGGAACCGTCACGGCACGATCGCTGCATCGAGTAAAAGAGAAATTCCAAATAAAGCGTAAGCGATGGCTACGTCGAATCTTAGTTGGGATCGTACGTCGAATTTCAATGGCGCCGTACGTCAAATGTCAATGGCGTCGTACGTTGAATCTCGATGGGACCGTACGTTGAATTTCAATGGCGTCGTACGTCGAATTTCAATGGCGCCGTACGTTGAACCTCAATTGGACCGCACGTTGAATTTCAATGGCGTCGTACGTTTAATGTCAATGGGAACGTCCGTCGAATCTCAATGGTGCCATACGTAGCCAGCGGCGCTAATCGAAGGCGGCGGCGGTGGAGGGAAGGTCGTCAAACTGCAAACACAAAAAGCGATTTCTAAAGGAAATGAGTTAGTAGTCGATGACGACGACGATTTGAACGTGCGTCACAGCTCCCTGCCCCCCCCCCCCCCCCCCTGGTGTCTCCCCGATATCGGAAGGAGAGAGAGAGGCGGGTCCCCAGACTGCGACCGCCGTCTTCAACGGCTCGCCAGAAGCCGCCGCGAGGGTCGATGACCACCGTAGCTTTTGGGCGACGGGATCGGCGGTCGGGCTCAGTGGTTTCAACTTCGTGTGGGAAGCACTTTGCGTTGCGCGTGGCGATCAGTGAGTTGCGACCTGAGCAAGCAGAAAAAAGAAATCCGTCAAAGTTTAACTGTGGAGAGGGGTGGGATGGTGGGTGGGGAGGCTCGCGGTCGGGGAAGTGTTGGGCAGGGCAGGGGTGGGCAAGAGGTCTGCACCTGGGCCGGCAGAGTTTTTTTGTTTCTCTGGCCGGGTTGGGGGTCTCTTTGCGTGGGTGAAGGCTCCGGAAAGGCTGTGTAAGGCTGGGCTGTGTAAGGCTGGGCTGTGTAAGGCTGGGCTAGGCTAGGCTGGGCTGTGTAAGGCTGGGCTAGGCTGGGCTGTGTAAGGCTGGGCTGGGTTGGGGTCTTGAAGGGCTGGGCTGAGCTTTTGAAGGCTGTGAAGGCTGGCTAGGCTGGGCTGGGCTGTGTAAGGCTGGGCTAGGCTGGGCTGTGTAAGGCTGCGGCTTGGCTTGGGCGTCTTCCGGCAGCCAAAAATATATATATTTGATTTCGGTTCCGGTCCGTGGTCTTTTTTTTTTCTCCGACTTTGCGCACTTATAAAGGGAGACAACCGGCTGCACGTTCGTCTCCCCCCCCCTCCCATCACTGCCCCCCCTGCTCCACCGCCTCCGCCGAATGGTCGACTTGGTGGAAAGTAACAAGTTGGTCGGAGAGTTGTCAGCCCGGAGACTTACATTTTTCCCCTTCACTCCAAAAACAAAGCAAGCCCCCCCCCTCCCGGCATTGTGAAGGAAACACGGAGAGGAGGAGGAGGTTGGTGATGGTGGTGGTGGAGGTGTCGTGGACGTGGACATGGGACAGAACCCAGAGGGGGTGGGTGGGCGTGGAGGGGACCCCGCTCTGCTGACGCACGGTCGGCTCCGTACGGCGTCGCATTAATGTCTGCAACGTGCGAGTGAGCGAGCAGTAGAGACACCGAGACCACCGCCGCGTGTGGCGTGCGAAGGGGCAGTCCCGCTACTCGCAGCGTGTACGTGGACGACGTGTCGATGGTTAAAAAGCGGCGGCAGCAGCAGCAGCAGCTCTGAAAGCGAATGCAGAGAGAGGAGAGAGATGGCAGAGATGGGCGCGTGTGCGTCGCGTTCACGCGCCCGGTGTGTCGTGCGTGTTGGTGGCAGCCCCCGCCCCCACCCCCCCACACCGAGACAGTGATTTTGCGAAGGAGGAGGGGGGGGGTCGCCCCCCGCTCCTCTTTGCGGCCGGATGAATGAGTCAGATTTGAAAAAGATTAGAAAGAAATGAAAGCGAATGCGGCGGCAGCGGCGATGATGATGTTGCCCCACGCCTTCTCCCGCCGAGCGACCATCGCTCGCCCCGTCGCTCGCGATGACGATTCCGCCGCCGGATTAACCTCGGCGCGACTTGAGAGAGAAGAGCGAGGGAGGAGAGGGGCACGCGCACACACACAAGCGCACGCGAGAGAGGGGGGGCATCGCGCAAACTGTGCCGGGGATTGGGGGGCTACCCACGTAACGCGACGTCCACATGGCCAGCGTCTCCCATCTTTTCCCCCCCGCCTCCCCGCCTGCCTTTCACGTAGTCTCCCTTTCCGTTCTCTTTTTGTTTTGCCTTGGCCACCTGCGTCTGTGTGTGGTGTGTGTTGGTGTGTGTGGTGATGTGTGTCTGGTGTGTGGTGAGTGTATGGTGTGTGTGTGTGTCTGTGTGTATGCGTCTGGTGTGTGTGTGTGTGTGTGTGTGGTGTGTCTGTGCTCAACGTTTGGCCACGTTTGCAACTCAAAGTCGCACCCTGGGAAGTCAACCGCACGGTGGCAAACGTTGCCTCTCCCTCCCCAACCCCACCCACTTCACTGCCAAAACTCAGCAGATGCCCTCCTGGGCAGGAGAGTCGAGACTCGGGTTTTGGGCTTTCCGGGGTTCAATAATCGCCGTGCGTCGATGACCAAGAGTGTCTCTCCGCTTGGGCGCTTTGAGGAGGACAGAACGACCCCCGGCTTTAGCTTTCGAAACGTCGTCGCGAGAGATTTTTCTCTCCGCCGAATGGCTCAAGCAGGGAGAGCCTTCACGCTCCAGGACCACGCGGCAGAGAGAGAAACTTTGAGGACGCCGAATACGGCGTGAGCATGCCGCACGGGCCGATGATTGTTGACCGCAGCCCTGGAGTTGTGCGTGGAGAGAGAGTTCGTTGAATCGCTTGGAAGTGTTTTCCACCGATTTTGCCCTTGGCTGCGGAGACTCTCGCCTTTGCCAGGTGGACTTGGGTTTGCAACGACTTGGTCCTCTTTGGTGTGACCCAACCTTGTGGAAAAAGAGCGTCGGAACTCAACGGGTTCCTCCAGTCTAAATCAAAGATCGCGATTCAATTCGGCAGTTCGAAGGGTAAATCGGCGCCGTCATCTTGCTCGAGAAAGCTGCGACATCGGCCAGTAATGTTACTTGACGTCGCTTTCGGGTGAAAGGGAAAACAAAACGCCATGGAGGTTCCGTTCCATATTTTTGCTCACGATGGCGGCCGCATATCGGTACAGGAGCTCTGAACGCCGATGTCGAGGTTTTTCGTGAAAGTGTGAGATCGCTTTGTCATTTAGAAACCTCCATTTCTCTTCCCCGATCAGCCCAATTTCATTTTCAGAATGAGTATTTTTTTGGATGAAGCTGTAACTCGGGAACACATTGGTCATACAAGAGGCAAAGACCACCCCCACCCCCAGTAAAGTCCACAAACACACAGACACACAGACAATCATACACACAGACATACAAAGACACGCATAAACTGCGTACATAGAGCCACACACAGACACATACACACTGACGATACACACACATACACTCCTACACATAGACACACACTCACGAAACACACGACACACACCACAAACACACAGACACACATACACACAGACAATCGTACACAGACATACAAAGACACACAAAAACATGCATACATAGAGCCACACACTGACGATATACACACACATACACTCGTACACATAGACACACTCACAACACACACACTACAAACACACACACAGACTCGCATTGATCGAGACAGACACACACAGAAAATGATCAACCGGTATAGCCTCAACAGACTGTGTCGGGGCAAGTGCTGTTAGCGAGCAGCACCTAATGAAGGCCGCACTGCACCGGGAAGGGTGGCCAGCACCACGGACGGCAATGTTTGAAACACCGATCACCATGCCGCAGACGTCGCAACCGGGTACCCGATACCCATACTCTACCCGATACCCGACTACCCGTATCCGGCGGTACGGGTAGCCGGGTACCCGTTTGCGACCTCTGCCTTGCCGAGTCTCGGCACCGGTTCGGAGAGAAACCACTGACGTTTGCCATGAGCGGGGATTGAACTCCGGACCGCTGGGCTCATGATCGAAGCGCCCACAACCTCTGAGTCAGCCACACGCTGCGCTCGATCGGAATCGGAGTCCGGCGTGGTTGTCAACTTGCAGGCCAACCAACAACCATCCTCGCCGCTCGGGAGATTCGTTTAGCAATCATCGGGGCAAGTTGAGCGTTGCAGTGCCTTAATTTGTTCGCGTTCCTGGGAACTAAGTGGGTTCCATTTCGATTTAAAGCTTTCGTGACTGCAGGGATTCATCTTCTTGGTTCTTTCGGTAAAGTCACGTAGAAGGGAAGTAATAAAATAATAAAAATTAAACAATAAAATAATTCTCACGACGTTTCGGCCACAACGCAAGCAGCCGTCCTCAGGTGAAGAAACACCGATCACCATGCCGACAGACTGGTCTTCACCTGAGGACGGCTGCTTGCGTTGTGGCCGAAACGTCGTGAGAATCATTTTATTATGTTTTATTTTATTATTTTATTACTTCCCTTCTACGTGACTTTACCGAAAGAACCAAAAGATAAGTGGGTTCCGTCAGCTCTGATGCGCTTTCAGCCACGCTCTGCAGAGAGGGAATCCCTCCTTTGGCCTCTTCCACGCTCAGTTTGTGCTTTGAACGGAGGCGCCGCCGGTGGGCTCTTGAAGAGCGGTGGCGCGGCGTTGGCGGATTGAGTTTTTTTTGGTGGGAAAAACCCCGGGATGTGAAGAGTCGCGATTGAGTCGGGTTTCCTCCGCCAACAGGCGTCTTGCCTGCTACGTCTACCCCCCTCCTCCTCATCCTCCAATCGTTATATTTTGTCCTCTCCTCCATATTTTGTACGTTGAACATCTTTTGGAGTGTACGTAGCCGAATGTGGTACGGTTGGGGGGGGGGGGACGAACTCTATGCACAGAAAGCAGTTCTACATAAACGAGTTTGTAAATTTCTTGTTCTTTCGGTAAAGTCACGTAGAAGGAAATAATGAAAATTAAACAATAAAATTATCACGACGTTTCATTGCAACACAAGCAATCATCGTCAGGTGTGAAAACCACACCAAGAAATTTGAAAAAAGTGGTGGTTTTCTTAACGTTGAGAAAAACGCCACTTTTCACACCTGGACGATGATTGCTTGTGTTGCAATCGAAACGTCGTGGGAATTTTATCGTTTTATATTTTTATCATTATTATTTCCCTTCCACGCGACTTTACCAAAGAACCAAGACGTGAATCCCTGCAGTGCACGGAAAGCTTCGAATCGAGTTTGTCAATCTCGACGACGACGATTTCAAAAGTCTGCAGCTCCCCCCAATATCTGAAGGAAGAGCGTTTCAGAAGGTGGCTATGATTGGAACGCAGATGAGGGAAGAGAGGGAGGTCCGTGTGTCTGTGTGTGCGCCCGTGTGTGTGTGTGTGTGCGCGCGTGTGTGTGTTATATGGCACAGTAGGGGGTACAGCTGGGTGGTGCATCTGCCAGTCATTCCAGCCAGTCAACCCCCATGGCACCTGCTGGGTCTGTCCCGTGACCAATCTCCTGCCAGCAGAGAGCCTTCGACACTTTCAAGTGTGCCCGGCCTTGCGCAGTCGCCGTGGTGACATCCACCGTCACTTAGTAGCAACCGGCGGGTGTTGGTTGCCTCAGTTCCATGCCAAGTCGGCACGATAGACCCGCAATGGGCGTTTTCACCAAAATTCACTTCTCCCCAAAGCCACTCCAGCAACCAATAATCCTAAGGCAACGCCCCCCCCTCTCTCCGGCGCTCGGGGGAGAGGTCGGTTATTATTTTGTTTTGGTCAACGCATGATAATCAACTCTTCGTTTTGCCCACAGTCCATCTCTCGGTAGGTCGTGTGACCTCCTGCGAGTGCATCTCATTCCCGTCGAACGCATTGGGCTTAAAAACGCTGGCGAAACTGCGGATCGTTTTTTTGTTGCATTGGGTGTTTCGTCGTCGTCGTCGTCGTCAGCAGCAGAGTTGGACTTTTGCCTCAAGCACCCAGATGTTTGACCGGTTCCACATCAATTGTCTCGTCGGCGGCAGAGTTAGACCCTGAACCAATGCTGGCAAGCTGCCCGATGTCTGTAGGTAGTAAGGAAAGCCCGCTGTCTTAGACACGGGTTACTGGTTCGATGCAAAACTGTAATGCCGGAACGCCTCTTTAGATTCCTTCCACCCACGACCTCATCTCGATCGTCTTGGTGGGGGGCGGGGGGGGGGGGAGAATTACCGATGCCTTGAAGGAGTAGAAGAAGGAAAGACTCGAGCCGAGAAGCCTTAAAGCGGAAGAGACACGCGGCGGAGGTAGCAGTTTTCTGCGCTCGCGGGGGAGAACAAGATTGTACCGAGTTGACTTCACGTGGGTGGTGGAGGGGGGGATGAACTTGGAGCTCAGATAGTTGACGTGCAGTAGGGAGGAGGATCGGTGTGCCGAAGACTTCGCCGAGAAGGGAGAGTTGGGGGGGGGGTGGGGGGGGGGGTGGGAGCGTCTCTTGAAAAGTCTCGGGCTGCAGCAAGGCTCGCAAAAAATCTCCCGGAGAACTTTGGGAGACTTGGGAGATGGTGCGTCTCCGTTTGGAGGAAGATTTGCGTGTGTGTTATGCATGCGTGCATGGTGCTTGAGAAGAGTCCGAGTAACTCGAAGCAGTGTCTTAACCGTTACACACGGCCCTGCTGCAGATCTAACCCCGGGGAAGCGTTGGTTGGGGGTGAGGGCGGGGGGTAAACACCGCTAGTGGCAGCTGTACCTGTGCGTGCACGAGGTGTTAACCCAGCACCGATTGCTAGTAGTAGGGAAAGGGACGCGGTGAGGTTGCTGCTGCTGCTGCTACGTAGTTAAGCCGATGGAGTCGTTTTGCGAGTCACGATTGGTTTCGAGTGGGTCACATCGTCGCGGAGTTTCAACGTCCCAATGTTTTGCTATCCACGAACCCTTCACCACCCCCCAGCGACGGAGCCAGTCGCATCAAGCCTGTCGCATCGTGGGCAAATGTGCGAATTGATTTCGCGTGGTTTTTTTATCATCGGCAAAACCCAGAGTAGGGAGGAGCAGTGTCAAAGAGAGCCCGAGCAACTTTCGGGCAATGTTGTACGGGCGAGGTCGCAAACGGGTTTTGATTCCTTACCCGTACCCGTACCCGGCCGCACCAGGGTCGCAAATAGGTACCCGTACCCGGCCGTTCCCTACCCATACCCTACCCGAAATGAGTGACAAACGGTTACTCACCAGTGACTCACGACCTACCCGTACCCGTACCGACCGCACCAGGGTCGCAAACGGTACCCGTACGCGGCCGGGTACGGGTAGCCGGGTATCGGGTAGGGTACGGGTATCGGGTACCCGGTTGCGACCTCTGACGTATCCGCTGGAGATTGCAGCCCGGCTTCCGTCGAGCACTTAACAAAAGCTCGGTCCTCCCCGCCGGGCAACCAAAGTAATCTGGGCGCGTCACTTGCCGACGAAGATACAGCGTGGTGTTTTAGTTTGTCGTCGGCTCTGCGTCACTGGCCGACGTGGGAGGGTCGCAGTTTATATATGAACCAATATATATTGGCGTCCGCCACCACACGACGACCAATCCGACCCAAAATAAAGGAATTATAAATCGTGCGAGTATTGGTCGCGAAAGCGATCTACATATATATATACATTTAACTGGCGAGTCGTTTAATTTTTTTGTTATCAAATTTTTCACCGTTCTGTTCCACCTTTGCCCCGAGTTGGCAGCAAATGCCGTTCAAGAGCTAAGATGCCCAATGGCGTTGAGGGTCTGCTGGTCACGACGAGAGGGCTTGAGCAGAGCAGGGGAGAGAGTTTGCTCGTGTAGTTTTGCTGTTCCTCTTCGGTTGAAGGAGCCACGGACTACAGAGTTGTTTTTTTATGATACTGCTGCCCCCATTGTTTGCGGTTGAATGGCCACTTGTGATGGCCATGCAACCGTGGCCTAATTTTTACCCCCTCGTTATGAGGAGGGGGGCATGGTTTTGAACGCACTTCAGTGGGGAGAGAAGGAGTTGGGGGGGGGGACTACTTTCTTCCCTATTCGTTTCAACGGGCAACAAATGCACGTGACCTTGCGCGGGTTTATGCGCACACCCGGCGCCCCCCCCCCCCCCCTGCGAAAATGGCCCCACACGGAGAGTCGAGCGGGTCCTAACGAAGGCACCTTAACTGTGGAGACGGAACGCGACGATGCATGGAATTTCCCCCACCCCACCCTCGTACCCATCGTGAATTGTGGTGAGCGGTGTTAATTGGAACCTATTTCGTTTTTTTCTTTCAACTTGTTGTCTAGAAGACAAAACCAAAATCCAGACGGGGGGGGGGCTGCCCCCCCCAGATGTCGTTGCGACGACGGCGGAGGTTGCGAGCGGTGGGAGGGGGCTGGGGATGATAGAGGGAGGGGGGGGGNTTATTTAGTTTTGTCCGGAGATCGATGAATAATGTTTAACCGGCCATCTGCTTTCAGCGGCATCGAAAGGGGGGTGGGGTGAGATGCCGCCATGTTGGAAAATGTATCGCGATTGGTGCTTGGCTGCTGTGGAGACTTGGTGGCGGTGGGACGCGAGTGTAGCGAGAGAGAGAGGGGGCGGTGGTGTTCGCGACGTCACAAATGTGTACATGTAAAGATTTAAAAGATAATTTACGACGATTCACCGAGACCAACGGACGGTTTTTATGCATTTCGAAGTTGCCGTCGCCTCCGGTGACGTCGCCTTGACGTCACAGTTGGAGAGCGTGGGGTGACGTGTGTGTGTGTTTTGTGCGAGTGATTGTGCGTTGCGTGTGTCTGGTGCGTCACGTTTCCACGCAGCCGTTTTTTATTTTCGCGAACTATTTTGTAATTGCTTCTTTTTTTGTTTCTTGCATAATTTTTTTTCGGTCGTTCGTCCTACCCTCCCGCCACCCCCCCCCCCNGGATCGTTTTAATTTTTAAACGCACCTTCCCCCCCACCCCACCCACCCCCGTGGCATCAGGTCAGGCGAGGAATGATTTACGTGCGTCCAAGGGGTTGTTGTGTTGTGATCGGTTCGTCCCCTGCCACGTCGCGATTTTCCGTCTCGCTCGTCGCTAAGAGGTTTTCGCGGCTCTCACCCCCCCCCCCCTCCGTATGGACGGTGGATAAACTCCTATTGCAGTCTGTTCTCCTATAACATGGCCGGTCGTCGTAGTACTTGCGTTCCTGAGCAACACCGCCGTTGTGGACAAGACTGCATTGTAATAAAGAATATACAGCACCGGTGGTATGAAGCGCAATTGGCGATAATGCGTGAGGCGATGCGTGGCGCAGGCCTGAAGACTGAGACACGCGCGGGTTAGTGAAGCATCCAGCAGCAGCGGCTATGATGATGTATAAATGCGTCGTTAAACCCGGCACCACCCAACACAGCCAAATTGGTAAGGTTCGTCACGTAAACAGAACGTGGGTCGGGAGAGCAAATCCACAACATTTACAATCTGAGTACGACGTTTCACCGGTAATTACAATCGGCATCATCGGGCGACCGCCAGATGAAGCTTGTTAATTGGATGTGTCGGGTGGTGGTGGGTTTAACGACACGTTGATATGTTTAGGTAACCCAACCCAACCCAACGTTATGGATGATATTGGTCGAGAAAGCCTACTGCCGCTAGGTGTCAAACCCCGTAATACGTTCAACGCGTTACACGTCCAATTCGCGTTACGGAAACCACGTTCATAGGAGAACAGGCCGTAACTATGGCGACGGCGCCTGCTGCTTGGCTCGCAACGGACGTTGAAAGATCTTCACGCCGTTCGTTGTTTTTGGGGGGGGGAGGGGGCGTCGCGATCAAAAGTTGCGCACACCGCAAATGTAACGGATCCGCGACTTGATTTACGAACGTAGCGATTGGCGTAAAAAAAAAACACCCTCGTGCAAAAAAACAAAATGGCAGGACCCTCCTCCTGAGAAGGATCGAGGGCTTTGGTGAGACTTTGTACACACGTTACATTTTCTGTCACGCCAACCTACGTTGCCAACCGTGCCAATCTGTGGGTCTCTGTACGTGCGTTGAACGTTCTTTCACACCGACGTAGCCAACCGTGCTAAGCTGTGGGTCTTCGTGGGTCTGGGTGTCTGTGGGTCTCCGTGTGTGTGCACGTATTTTGATCTTCTTTCTCTATGGAGCCAACCGTGTTAATCGGAGGTGCGGTGCACTCCAACGGGTGCACGCGCGACCCGCGCCGACGACTTTTCTGCAGCTAACGTGGGGAAAAAATAAACGCGGTACAATCGGGCGTTTCGCTAAAAATATACGAATATACTTTCGATATGGATCTCAGGGCAATTACACTGTCAACACACTTTTTCTGGCATAAGTATTCCGACGGTTTTAAGGTAATTTTGGGGTGCCGATTGCAAATCTGGCATCGTTTTTGTCTATCACACAGGTTTTGAGATATCAAATATTGATTTTCAATAAAAACTGCAAAAGAAAAATATTAAATGTGGATATCTACATAAAATGATATTGTAAACACACTATCCTAAAAATACAGCACCATATTTTAACACTAAAGCAGTCACTGACTCGCAACAACTTGCAATCATAAGTGACAGAGTTAAATTCGGGTAAAATCAATGAAAATGGGGTATGCCGATAGCATAAAAAGAGATGTGATGGAACAAATCTGAGATCAGATTTGGAATCAGCACCCTGAAATTAGTCCAGAACAGCTGCAAAAGTCCAGGCCAGAAAAACATGTTTTTTTTGTTGACCAGTGTTATCTATCAAAGCACACAGCAATGTTGATTTCGGCTGATGGCAAACAAAAAAAAAATTCGATTTAAAGCTTTCGTGACTGCAGGGATCCATCTTCTTGGTTCTTTCGGTAAAGTCACGTAGAAGGGAGTAATAAAATAATAAAATAAAACATAATAAAATAAAATAAATACAACGCAACAAAATAGAACTGTCAAGTGCTTCCCTATAAATATATTTTATCCCTTCTACGTCTGAAAGACCAAGAAACCCCAACAAAGATGCAAACGTTTTAGACTTCTATCACTAGTGGCGCTAGTGTTCGTGTTCTTAGGTTTTTTCGGTAAAGTCACGTAGGTAAAAAATACAATTAATAAAAGTAAAATAAAATAAAAAACGTTTCTGAGAACACAATCAAAATCACGACGCTTCTGACGATACACAATCGTGCGTCTTCACTTGAAGACGGAAGCTTGTGTTGCCTCCGAGACGTCGTGATTTTTATTTTATTTTACTTTTATTAATTTTATTTTTTACCTACATGACTTTACCAAAAAAACCTAAGAATATGAATCCTTGCAGTCACGAAAGCTTCAAATCTACAAAACTTTGCGCGTGTGTCATCATCGTCATGATCCATGTCGTTTCCACTTTTTTTTCTCTGTCTTGCAGTGGACACCTCTCTCTGGCACCAGTCATCAAGCCGTAGTCTCTGTTAGAGTCTTCCTGGTTCCCTCCATTATTTCCGAACCCAGAGCAACAACAATGCTGAATTTTCCCCTACGGACACTTTTATTTGCCGGTATCAAGAATGATGAAAAATACGAATGGGTTTTGATCTCGATTTGAAGCTTTCGTGACTGCAGGAAATCCATACTCTTTGGTTCTTTCCGTAAAGGTTTTACCCGTTCTAAAACCTATTATATGTGCACAGTACAACCTTGGATTGCGAGTCGCTTGGTCTGCGAGTGTTTTGCAAGACGAGCAAAATTTTTAAATAAATTTTAATTTGATAAACGAGCGAGGATCTTGCAATACGAGTCGTACGTACATAAGCTTTGTCTGCCGAGCATCACGTGATCACAACTGATATACCAGTGCTTTGATATACGAACAAGCACGTTTCCGGAACGAATTATGCTCGCGATCCAAGGTTTTACTGTATCTTGTTTTAATCTTCTTGGTTCTTTCGGTAAGTCGTCACGTAGAAGGGAAATAATAAAATAAAAATAATAAAATACAATTCTCACGACGTGTCGGCCACAACGCAAGCAGCCGTCCTCAGGTGAAGAACAGGTCTGTCGGAAAGACAGCGTCTGAATGAGCACCACCAAGCTTGGCAGCGTATATACTTAAATATATACTTAAATATACGCTGCCAAGCTTGGTGGTGTTCAGAAGAACAGGTCTGTCGGAAAGACAACGTCTGAATGACACCACCAGCTTGGCAGCGTATATACTTAAATATATACTTAAATATAGCTGCCAAGCTTGGTGTGTTCAGAAGAACAGGGCTGTCGGATAGACAGCGTCTGTCTTTCCGCCACAACGCAAGCAGCGTCCTCAGGTGAAGAACAGGTCTGTCGGAAAGACAGCGTCTGAATGAGTGTCTGTCTTTCCGACAGACCTGTTCTTCACCTGAGGACGGCTGCTTGCATTGTGGCCGAAACGTCGTGAGAATTGTATTTTGTTTTATTTTTATTATTTTATTATTTCCCTTCTACGTGATGACTTTACCGAAATACCAACAAGATGAATCCCTGCAGTCACGAAAGCTTTAAATCGAAATATATAAATATATTTTGCAGGCTGAGTGGTCCCGTGGACCAGGCAAAGTTTCAGAACCACTGCGTCTAGAATATCGGAGCGAACTCGATCGATAACCATGGCTGGAGCGGACATTGAGAGATGACGATCACGACGAATACAACAAGAACCACAAGTGCCACATCAACAACAATGACCCCAAAACGACTACAACGACCACAACCACCACCACCACAAGGACGACCACATAGACCACCCTTGAAACTATACAAAGAAACGATTGTTGAGTCACGGAGTGAGGTGGGAAACAAAAACTTGATAACCCCACATTCGTTGTGTGAACAATATCTCACAGCCACCCGCGCTAAGCTTCTTGTACAACAATACACGTTCTGATTATCACTATTATTCTATTGTGTTATGACAGCATTTGCTTTTTTATGATTATCAGTATTGGCTTCTATTGTTGGTATCGTCTTCCCCCGCCCTGCCCCCCCCAAAGGCCGGGGGACGGATAGACTTGGCTGGTTTCGCCAATGAATTTAAATGAATTAACCCGCTCAAATCCACCACGCGCGTTATTAAAATGAAACCAACAATCGCTTCTGCGCAAGCCCCATACGCGCGCGTACCGTGCGACGGTGAACCATGAATAAACCTCGAGTCATTTACACCATTGGAACCTCATTTGCCAGTAAAAATATGATAATTGGTTTTTACCCTTCTATCTGGCAACAAAACTGACACCTTTTACAAGGAGTCATGTTTGCATAGACCACAATACCTGCAGCCATAATGCAAACAAAAAACACGTAACTCTGATAATGTATGCACTGCCCTTGAAGTTGATTGGTCCACACGAGAGACAGCTTTCCTTAGAGCCTCGTCTCACATGGTGTTGGACCAGATGACGCCAAAAGGCGCCTTTTGGCGTCATCTGGTCCAACACCATGTGAGACTAAGGAAAGCTGTCTCGGGTGTGGACAATCAACTTCAATGACAGTGCATATCATCAGAGTTGTGTTTTTGTTTGCATTATGACTGCAGGTATTGTGGTCTATGCAAACATGACTCCTTGTAAAAGGTGTCAGTTTTGTTGCCAGATAGAAGGGTAAAAAAACAATTATCAAACCTCAAGTCGTGGATCGACGCTACAGCCAACAACAACTCTTGACTGATGCCACGTTTACCAAACCAAGTGCCCCTTTGTGTGTTCGTCACGGGCAGCTTTTTTTTTGGCCAAAAGTGTTTTCATTGGTGGTTGTCTCTATTTGTGAGGCCCTGTGGCTCGTCACAAAAACAAGTTTAGATGTTTTTTTTGTTATACTCTTAATTCTTTCGGTAAAGTCACGTAGGTAAAAAATGAAATAATTGTTTTTATTTTTTTATTAATTTTAATTTCGTTTTTTACCTACGTGAATGAATCCTTGCAGTCACGAAAGCTTCAAATCTAGAGTTGTTTTTGTTGTTTACACCAGCGAGCGAAAATCCCATTTTCTGCATGACAAATACAACTTTTTTTTGCGCGCGTGGGGTCGTTATCGAGTTTATTCAGCGAAGCATCCTGAGTTGGGATTGTAGCCCAATCGTTCCGTGCCTGACTGAACTGCCTGACACGAGACGGAGGGAGAGCAAGAGAGAGTTGTAACATACAGCCTCGGCAATCAAATTGGCTGCCTCCCCACCCACCCAACTGCTTTGTCCAC
Organism: Lethenteron camtschaticum; assembly: GCA_018977245.1. NCBI lineage: Eukaryota > Metazoa > Chordata > Hyperoartia > Petromyzontiformes > Petromyzontidae > Lethenteron > Lethenteron camtschaticum. The sequence continues at coordinate 359,809 of MU249625.1, read as the reverse complement.
CTCCGAGCCGAGTCGATGCGCAAAACAAGGAAAGTCGCTTGTGAACACCGCCAATCGGGAAGGTTAACGCGCGTGAGCTCCTTTCGTGGTCAAGGGGTGGGAAGTGCTGCACGATGCTTTTCAGTGTCGAGGCTGGTGACTCCCTGCTGGAACTAAACTATGCAATGATTTAAAGCTTTCGTGACTGCAGGGTTTCATCTTCTTGGTTCTTTCGGTAAAGTCACCACGTAGAAGGGAAATAATAAAAATAAAACAATAAATACAGCAGCTGCTGGAGCAGAGAAATTAGCATGTCAATAAATCTACCCCGAAGCGACCGAGGGACAGAAGATGTAATGGCCCTATGAGAGCCTGGTAAATTTTAGAGAGAGAAATAGTTTGAGAAAACAATGTAGCAAATCTTTTGGAAATGTAATGCAATGCAACACAGAGAGTCGGCTAGCACACAGTTAACGCATAGCCTGGTTGATTACGATCTCCAAAGATTGATAAAATTAGAAGTTAAGTGTGAAATTTGACAGAGACACACACAGAGAGAGAGAAAACGACTTACATCCTCACAAATTTAGTTCTACCTGATGACGGTTGCTTGTGTTGCAATCGAAACGTCGTACTTATTTTCTTTCTACGTGACTTTACCGAAAGAACCAAAGAGTAATTCCTGCAGTCACGAAAGCTTCAAATCAAGTTTATTTATAGTTCAGTTTGATCGCTCAGGGAATGTGGACCCAGCTTGTACACAACGAGATGTGGACACCACCTCCAATGAGCATGGTTGGCTACGGTACGAAAGAAGTTCAACATACATGCTCAGAGGCCCATATAGACACCCACAGAGACCCACAGAGACCCAGAGAGATAAGTCATAGACCCACAGTGACCCACAAACACCCATTGAGACCCACAGATTAGCATGGTTGGCTACGGTATGGTGCGAAAGTGTTAAGTTTACGTACACAGAGACCCACAGATTAGCACGGTTGGCTACGTACGGTGCGAAAAAGGTTCAACGTACATACTGTTACATACATTGGTCCAGGGCAAATGGGTTACCGTGATTGCGCATCGTGGCTTGACAACAACCAGCAAGGGGCAAGAGGTTCACCCATGTGTGTGTACGGTGCGAAGAAGTTCAACATACGTTGCGTAACTGCGTCGTACGCGTTTTCCTCCCACTCATTCATTCGCCCTCCCACCACCCCACCATGTCTGCCACCCATCATCCCCTTCCGCCCGCTTTGCTTTCTTTCAATGACGTCGTTAAGGCGGCTCGTCGACTTGGCACGCGATGACTTCCCTGGGGCACGCGGGGGTTCGACGCCTTAGGATTTGGAGAGAGAGAGCGAGAGAGCGAACGAGAGAGAGAACGAGAGAGAGAACGAGAGAGAGATGCAGACCACACATTCCTAGCAGCAGCAGCAGCAGCAGCATCCCCCACAGTCCGTGGACATGAACTTGAATTTAAATATGCGCTCAACGTTTAACACAAAGTTTCAAAATAAAAAAACGTATTGTTATTATTGTTGAAGTCGTCTCCCTTCCATGGTGGTGGTCGTGGTGGTGATTTTTATGATATGATGGTGAGTTGGTGATCGTTGTGGTGTGGCTTTGGTGAATGTTAGCAGTGCCATGGAGGGAAGGGAAATTTAATGGGTTGTACCCCTTTATGGCGCTTGTACTCACCATAGCGGCCAAACGGGGGCTCTAGAAGGGTGCGAGGGGGTGGTAACCCCCTCCACCTTCAACATAAGTACACCTAAACTTAACTAAGCTTGTGGCTGAGGCCCTGGCTCCGCCAACTCCCATTTGGCGGAGCCAGGAGACTGAATCCTCACCCTCGGAGTTCCTTGAGAAGTAGCAAAAGGCCACTGCGTGTGGCCACGCGGAGTGTTCGAACGCTCACTGCGGAGGAGAGGCTGCCACTCCTCTGTCGGGAGCTGGACTGGTACCGCCTGGATCTCTGTGGTATTCAGGAGGTCCGGTGGACCGGCTCTGGCTCCTGCCCTTCATGAGGGATGGACAGTCCTCTACTCGGGGCAGGAGGGCTGCCAAACAACAGGGTGTGGTTCTTCTGAATAAAAGAATGAAGGGGGCGTGAGTAGCCTCGGCAAGGTAAGGTAATTGTACCCTTTTTACCGGGTAAAAGGGTAAAGGTAAAGGTCTCGACATGCCAAGGGGTACGGGTAAAGGGTAGGGTAAAAGGTAGGCTCGTTGCTTTTTACCTTACCTGCTAAAGGGTAAAAGGCAGGGTAGTGTGATTGTATTGTGGTAAGGTAAAAGGTAGGGTAAAGGTAGGCTCGTTGTTTTTACACTTTTACCGTACCTTGCCAGGCCTAGGCGTGAGAGTATGGTGGCGAGTTGTGGGAAGCTGTAAGCCCCAGGCTACTGGAGGCTTACCTCTACATCAACCAGAGGTGAGCAGTGGTGGTTGCTTCTGCCCCCATTGAAGATGAACATCATGCAGGCAAGGCCGTTGAATCAGATGCCTTTTATGACCTACTGTGACAGGTGCTAGCTCAAGTGGCCGTCAGGATATCCGGTTGGGTGACTTTAATGCCGAGTGGGTCATGCTGGCAGGAGGCTGCTAGACGTATTTGCAGCCCATCGGCTTGTAATTACCAACACGCTGTTCTGGCATCGGCACATCCACACAAAAGCATGATGCACCCCAGGTCAAGCAAGAACATCTGCTAACTACATCGTGACGGAACAGCAATGCGGGCCCATGTCTTTGTCACCAGGACCTTACGTGGAGCTGATCTGCCCACTGACCATGGGCTTGTCATCTCTGAGATACAATCTTGGACCCCCTGATGAAAGTTGCAAATGAGAATTTCATCATTGCTTGCAGCTTGGGTTGGCATCGCCCCCCCTCCTCCTGATGCCGAGGGGAAATGGATGAGATTTAGACTGGCTCATGCAGCTGCAATGGCTGTTTTGGGTGCATGGTCCAAACCTTCCCAAGAACCTGGCTGATGGAGTAGGTGTTCTGGCTGGCTCAGAAAAGTGACAGGCCCCCTTCACCCGTCTACAGCATCCCACATCGGAGAATGAGGAGGCTTACCGCAGCCTTCACTCGGAGATTCGGAGAGCTGTGCTCGTCGCAAAGGTGAGTGGTGTTTGCTGAGGAGATGGGTCTGTCTCTAGCCCTCTATCACTAATCACTTCTGAACTCCATCAAAAAGTAACTTGCAGTACTACGCCTATTACCATCCTGAGGGGAAAGAAAGGTGATCTGATCTCCGACCCCCAGGAATAGGTTTGCAGATTGCAAACCTGTTCCTGGGCTGAGGGGAAATCCCTCAGTCTGAAAACATCATGGGGCTAATTGGGGATGACCCTGCTGAGGCTGCAGTGCCTCCAATATTGAAGAAGTTGTAATCCCTTGTGAGTGGCTGGCTGAAGTGCCATCTTTTGAGGAAGTATGGAAGGCGATGCCAAGTCTGAGACCAGGAAAAGCTACGGGCAGAGATCATCTCCCAAGGATTGCGTTTGTGTGCAGACTGCCCTATATGACATAAGAACAGTTTGGACCACTGTACAGGTTCCACAGGATTAGAAGGATGCCCTGGTGGTCCCCCTCTTTAAGAAGGGGGACCGCACAGACTGTAACAACTACAGAGGCATCTTTCTGAGTGTGACAGGAAAGGTCCTGGCAAGGATTATTCAACATCGCATTGCCAGGCACGCTGAGGAGAGGCTTGCAGAGCCCAAATGTGGTTTCAGGACAGGGCTGTCCTGCACAGATGCCATATTTTCAGGCCGTTTACTACAGCAGATGTGTAGGGAATTCCAACAAGACCTACATCTCTGCTTTATTGACCTGGTCAAGGCCTATAATAGCATCAATAGGCTGGACTCTGGGTTCTTCATATTTTCGGAGTACCTGATTCTCTGCTCACAATCATTAAGGACCTTAATGATGGTGGGCGCTATTCCCTTTTCACATTGGGGTGCGACAGGGATGTCCTCTGGCTCCCACATTATTTAACATAGTTTTCGACCATGTAGTTCGAGAAACCTTTCATGGCAGTACCAGAGGAATCTACATCTAGTGCAGATACAATGGGAGGCTGATCAATGCCTGGGTGCGGTAGAATGATGATTCCCTATTGGCCAACTATGTTATGTATACTGATGATCTGGTAATTGCTGCTCACTCAGAGGAGGAGTTGGAGGTGCTGCTGCTGAACCTGGAGCTTGCCACTAAGAGGTGGGGCTTACCATCAGCCGCACCAAAACTAAGCACCTGCCTGGGTATTTTGTGCCATCAAACACTGCACCCTCTCAACTCCCTATTGGTGATGGGGCAGTTGTGGGAGAGTGGAGAGTTTTCCATACCACCTCCGGTTTGACAGAAGCAGTCTTATTCCGAATCAGTCGAGCAGCATTATCTTTTCATCGTCTGTATAACGCTATGTGGAAGCTTCCTGGTATGTCGCTCTCCACGAAGCTTCGGGTCTTCTTGGTCACGGTCATGCCCTCCCTCCTCTATGCTTGATAAACGTGGAACCCCCTAATAGAACATCTTCGCCAAGTTATAAACATTCAGGCTGGCCTGCCTACGATCCATCCTGGGTTTAGCCAGATTGGATTATGTGAGGAGCTCACAAATCCTTAAAAGATCTGTACAAAGTCCCATTGTTGATCTCCTCCGGCAGGCATGGCTGTGTTGGCTAGATCATGTAGCCGAAATGCCCAACCACCGCAAGCCTAAACAGATTTTTCTCCACCGGATAGAGGGGGCTAAACGGACGCTGCACGGGCTAGAGAAGAGATGGAGTGACGTGGCATGAGAGGATGTGGAGCTTAGTGGTCTTAATCGACCTCTGTGGAGAAGACTTGTGAAACACACTACTGGGCAATTGGAGGCAGTCGCCCTCCAGAAACAACGGAGGGCAGCGGAGCGATGCTCACAACGACGAGTGGAGCGCCGGGCGACTAAAACACAGTAAGTTGGCACAGTAGGGGGCACAATTTGTGGTGCAGCTACCGGTCATCTCAGTTAACCCATGAAACCTGCAGGCTCTGTTACGTGACCTGTCGGCGAGCTTTTCACACTTCACCTGACCAGCCTCAAAGTGCACCTGGCCTGGCCAAAGCGCCGTGGTGACATCACTGCCACATAGTGGTGTCTGGCAGCTGTTGTTGTCATCACAGGGTTGAAAGTCCGCACCTAGACGCACAGAAACACGGGCAGACACATACTCTATGGGAAGTAGATACGAACATGAACACAGGGACGCAAAGACGTGGACAGGGATACGAAGAAACGCGGGGAGATGGAACACACACGGGAGACCTAAAGGTGGACACGGAAACATACGGAGAGACGCAGTGAGACACGGGACAGAGAGGCTCATGGTAACATGGCGAGACAGGGAGACCGCTCAGAGGAATTAGAGTGCAGAGATACACGGGGATTGACGGAGACTTGGGAAGACATGGGGACACAGAGACACACTTGGAGACACACAGACACATGGATACACACGGGCAACAATGTATACACAGGGGGACACTGAAAAACATTGGAACATGCTGAGACACACGGAGACACACTGGGTCACACGGAGACACCATACGGGGTCACGTGTAGACACACTGGGTCACGTGGAGACACACTGGGTCACGTGGTGACACACTGGGTCACGTGGTGACACACTGGGTCACGTGGTGACACTGGGTCACGTGTAGACACACTGGGGGTCACGTGGTGACACACTGGTCATGTGGGGACACACTGGGTCACACGGAGGCACGTGGGGTCAAGTTGAGACACACGGGGTCACAGAGAAACACATGGAGACACGGGGACCAATTGAGAGTTGGCTGAGGTGCAGTGTTTGTGTGAATAAATGTGCAATGTGTGAAGTAAAGATCGCTCGGCTTCCACACACTCGTGCGTGCGTCCGTCCGCGTGCGCGTTCACATTTTACTCCTCTACACAATGATCCCGAGAGCGAAGCCGCCCTTTCCGCTCACCTCCGCTTAGCACGGACGGCTACGTACGGTGCGAAAGAAGTTCAACATACATGTGAAAGAAAACTCTGGCCATTATCTTTGTCACCAAGGTAATGTCTTTATTTCACGGCACGGGTCCACACCTTCATCCTCGCTGTCTCCCTCAACGCCCCCAACCCTACCACCCGCTCCCTCTTTTCACCTCTTCCTGACTCCACCAATCGTCGTCACCTCTCTCACTCTCACCTGGCCTAATCGTCACACCTGACGCTCACCCACGCATCCACGCACTCAGCCACCCAATCGCCTACCCACCCACTCGCTCACCCACCCAATTGCTCACTCATCCACCCACTCATCCACCCACTCATCCACCCACTCACCCATTCACTCACCCACCCACTCACCCGCTCCCTCTTTTCACCTCTTCCTGGCTCCGCCCCTCGTCGCACTAAGTCTCCACCAATCAATGTCACCTCTCACCCTCACCTGGCCTAACCGTCACACCTGACGATCGCGCACCCACCCACTCGCTCACCAACCCACTCACCCACTCATCCACCCACTCACCCACCCACGCACCCAATCACCCACCCACTCACCCACGCACCCACCCACGCACCCACTTACCCACATACTCACCCACCCACTCACCCACGTACCCACTCACCCACCCACTCACCTACTCACGCACCCACCCGCTCCCTCTTTTCACCTCTTCTTGGCTCCGCCCCTCGTCGCACGAAGTCTCCACCAATCATCGTCACCTCTCTCACCCTCACGTGGCCTAACCGCCCCACCTGACGCTCACCCAACCCTCTTTTCCCTTGTGAATGGTCCGGCCAATCCTCTTGCTCCCCGTGCCCCCAATAACCAATCAGAGCGTGGAGTTTTTTCTCTCCCTCGTTCCAGGGATCGTGGGACAATTACTACACACACACAGAGATCCACAGATTACCATGGATGGCTACGTACGGTGCGAAAGAAGTTAATTTATATCAGAAACAGAGACCCACAGACATCCATACACATAGAGACCCACAGAGACTCGCACGTTTGGCTACGTGTGGTGCAAAAGAGGTTCATACTTATCAGACACAGAGACCCACAGACACCCACATAGCACGGTTGGCGATGTACGGTGTGAAAGAAGTTCCACATAAATCGTACACATAGACCCACAGACACTCGGACCAATAGAGACCCACAGATTATCACGGTTGGCTACGTATGGTGCACAAGAAGTTACACATACACACGTACACAGACCCACAGACACTCGGACCAACAGAGACGCATACACAGATATCAGGAGTTCTAGATTTGAAGCTTTCGTGACTGCAAGGAATCATATTCTTGTTTTTTTTTTGTAAAGTCACGTAGGTAAAAATAAAAATTATAAAAGTAAAATAAAATTTAAAAATAAAATAAAAATCACGACGTTTCGGAGGCTTGTGTTGCCTCCGAAACGTCGTGATTTTTATTTAATTTAATTTTACTTTTATTAATTTAAACTTTTTACCTACGTGACTTTACCGAAACAACCCCAGAATATAGACATCAGGAGCCTCGTGGTCCTGGAAGGGTCGCCACCCATGGGCGGCAAGGTCAACGGTCAAAGGGGGAGGTTCCAGACTGAAAGCGATCGAAGAGGTTCTCAACGGCTGTGGAACAGGCGGAAGGGATGCTGCGGGTCTCAGCACCAGCATCCCATGTAAATAAACAGAGCTATACATATTCTTAGTTTTTTCGGTAAGTCACGTAGGTAAAAATTAAAATTAATAAAAGTAAAATAAAAATCACGACGTTTCGTAGGCAATACAAGCTTCCGTCTTCAGGTGGAACCGTCACAGCACGATAGCTGTATCAAGTAAGAGAAATTCCAAGAAAACAATCCTTGTATATATACTGGTTGAGGGTGGGAGGAGGTTCGGTGCGGTTGAAGCACGCTGCCAGGAATGAGTCTTTGTTGTGTAGACTGGTTGAACTCGGAGGTTCCAAGAGTTGTTAAGGTGCGGCTGATGTAAAGGTGCGGCTGCTGTGAATGGGACTGAGCCTTTGTTATGTAGATGAAACAGCACTTTTGCTACGTTGCTGGGATTAATTCTAGATTTGCCAAATATGTGTGGTAAAACTTAAAGTAGGAAAACCAGTGTGTAAAAGAAGAAACTATACGGTAACTGAAGAATAGTGCCTGTCAAATAAGATGTCCAAATATGTGTAGTTAAATCTTTTTTACAGTTTATCATCGACTATCTGTGGCGCGATTATCCGGCTTCCAACATTTATCCAGCAGTCCAAGGCTAATCGGCAAAAGCCACTCCAAATGACTGTAACCCAGTCCTGCGGTCGGCATCGTTTGCGTGACAACACAAAGTCGCTATGCTTGAATCAAGTGTCAAATATATGCAGTACATTATACACTACATTCAGTTAACACTATGAGACCTCCTTGACCAGTGGCAAAATATAGTAATAGGTTTTTACCCTTTCAACTGGTACAAAAAAAACCTATTACTATATTTTACCACTGGTAAAGGAGATCTCATAGTGTAAATGCTTACCCCGAGCTCTCAAACTCTGATAGTGCTCTGTTTTTGAGTTGTACGCCTTTTGGTGTCATCTGGTCCAACAGCAATGGAGACTAGGCTCTAAGAAAAGCTGTCTCGGGTGTGGACAATCAACCTCAAGGACAGTGCATACATAATTATCATCATCAGAGTTGTTTCTTTTTGTTTGCATTTTGACTGCTTGTGTTGTGGTTATTGCAAACATGATCCCTTGTATAAAGGTGTCAGTTTTTGTACCAGTTGAAAGGATAAAAACCTATTACTATACATACAGTTTAACACGTAGGCTTTCGCGACCAATATTCATTATAAAGCTTTTTGGGTTAGATCGTGTAAGTATAAATGTTGCGTCATAACCCTCCACCACCCGACAGCCAATTAGTAAGGGATTTGTCAGTAAACAAAACGCCAATTCTAGATTTGAAGTTTTCGTGACTGCAAGGATCCATACTCTTAGATTTTTTCGGTAAAGTCACATAGGTTAAAAGAAAATAAATACATTAAATCATGACGTTTACTGTATACAGTAATTTTGCTGTGACGGTTCCACCTGAAGACGGAAGCTTGTGTTACCTCCGAAACATCGTGATTTAATGTATTTGGTTTCTTTTAACCTACGTGACTTTACCGAAAAAACGTCAATTAGTTACTACTTCAGCTCACCGATGTGTTGGAGAGTAAATCCACAACATTTACAATTTGAGTGCGACGTTTTCATTCATTTCATTTATTTTTTACCTACATGACTTTACCGAAAAAAACAAAGAGTATATATACAACTACTTAATAAAAATGCTGCATGGTATTTTTCGTGACTTTATAACGGCAGCAATAGAAAAACATTCTTAATTATGGAGCTTTCGTGACTGCAGGAATTATTCTTTGGTTCTTTCGGTTAAGTCACGTCTAAAGATAAAATAATAAATTAAAATAAAAGCATATTACGACGTTTCGATTGCAACACAAGCAATCATCATCAGGCAAAAAAAGAAATAGCAACAAAAAATCTAACTAGAAAACTATAGACAGACATACAAGCAGACAGACATCACACGGACACACAGAGAGAGGACACATATCGGCACAAAGAGAGGGGTCGTTTCTGTGACGGTCCCTTAAATATAGAGAGGGGGGCAGGGACGGAGAGAGGGAGGGGCAGAGAAAATTAGCATATCAATGAGTGGCAAAGTGCTGCTGCTACTCTAGTAAGATGACGACGTGGCACGGCACGCAAGCTTGCAAATTAGGAGAAAGGCACACTAAAATTAAATAACCTCGCAAAATATCGAAATGTGATGTAATACAACACAGAGAGTCGGTCAACACACAGAGAGTCGGTCAACACACAATTATTTTATCTTTAGACGTGACTTAACCGAAAGAACCAAAGAGTAGAAAAACATTAATATGCACAGCGCCATCCTGGCGAAAGGTTTCGTCTAATTTAGCGTTCCGGAGCACCGCTCTAAAGGCTGCATTGTCACGTGACCACGGTGAAAGAGACTCGCAAACTCCAAATATACAGCAGCAGCAGGCATCAGGGTCGAGATCGAACCCACGAGCTCCTGTATACCAGGCGAGGTAGTTAACATCTCCTAGCCACCGTGATGATGATGAGAGAAAGACGCAGACTCCAAACGTCAGGGTCGGGATCGAACCCACGACCTCCTGTATACCAGGCGAGGTAGTTAACATCTCCGAGCCACCGTGATAATGATGAGAGAGATATGCAGTCTCCAAATATACAGCAGCAGACGTCAGGGTCTGGATCGATCCCAAGACCTCCTGTATACCAGGTGAGATAGTTAACATCTCCTAGCCACCGTGATGATGATGAGAGAGAGACGCAGACTCCAAATATACAGTAGCAGACGTCAGGGCCGGGATCGAACCCACGACCTCCTGTACACCAGGCGAGGTAGTTAACATCTCCTAGCCACCGTGATGATGATGAGATAGAGACATACAGACTCCAAATATACAGCAGCAGGCGTCAGGGTCGAGATCGAACCCACGAGCTCTTGTATACCAGGCGAGGCAACATCTCCTAGTCACCGTGATGATGATGAGAGACACGCAGACTCCAACTATACAGCAGTAGGCGTACCATGCGAAGTAGTTAACATCTTGCCACGGTGGTATTACTGCACGCTAAATCGCACAAACCAAACCCCGCATCGATCGAGGGAAACACAATATCTGCACGTGCCATGGGGTGAGGGCTCGCGTATGAACATCGCTGGGAGGATGGGACACACGGGGTGAGGATCCTCTCTTCGACGCGGCCTCAAGGAGCGTGCTGTAGCGGTGGAGGGGAGAGAGATCGTCTCCAGAGGGAGAGACGCCGGTTGGGTCAGGGTCACGGTGCATGTGGCTGGGAAAGTCCCTTCGAGATTTGAAGCTTTCGTGACTGCAAGGATTCATATTCTTGGTTTTTTCGGTAAAGTCACGTAAGTATTTTTTTTTAATTAATAAAAGTAAAATAAAAAATAAAATAAAAATCACGACGTTTCGCAGGAACCAAGCTTCCGTTGGTGGAACGTACCCAGATTTACTTTCAGGAGCAAAGATTCCAAGGAAGTTCTTAATACAAGTTAAGGGGGGAGGAGGGGGGAGGAGCTTATCTGAGTGTGGTAGCCATGAATGGAAGGTAATTCTCGATTTGAAGCTTTCGTGACTGCAAGGATTCATATTGGTTTTTTCGGTAAAGTCACGTAGGTAAAAAAAAATTAAATTTAATAAAATAAAAANAAAATAAAATCACGACGTTTCGGAGGCAACACAAGCTTCCGTCTTCAGGTGGAACCGTCACAGCACGATTGCTGTATCAAGTGATATCAAGTGATACAGCTGTCGTGCTGTGACGGTTCCACCTGAAGACGGAAGCTTGTGTTGCCTCCGAAATGTGATTTTTATTTTATTTTATTTTATTAATTTTAATTTTTTACCTACGTGACTTTACCGAAAAAACCTAAGAATATGGGAAAGTCCCTGTCGGGTTTTTTTTTCACGCGAGTCACCGGAATTCACTCGACTCAAAGCTCTGCGTCTCTGTAGAGAGAGGGACAGATGAGGACATTCCACGACACCTCGTGTATGCCACTCCCAGCAAGCCAGCAGAGGGCGGCAGTCTGTGCCTTTGTTGCACTTCACGCAGATCGTCCAGTAGGGGGCGCTGTGCAACCATTGCTCTCTGAGCATCCTTGTGTTCAAACATGGTCTTCTTGGTTCTTTTGGTAAAGTCACGTAGAAAGAAATTAATAAATAATAAAAATTTAATAATTCTCACGACGTATCGGCCACAACGCAAGTAGCCGTCTTCAGGTGAAGAACAGGTCTGTCAAGGAGACAGAATCTAAATGTCTCCTTGACAGACCTGTTCTTCACCTGAAGACGGCTACTTGCGTTGTGGCCGATACGTCGTGAGAATTATTTTATTATTTTATTAATTTCTTTCTACGTGACTTTACCGAAAGAACCAAGAAGATGAATCCCTGCAGTCATGAAAGCTTTAAATCGAAATTCAAACATGGTGTTTGTTTATCGACATTCCGTGACTAGTGCAGAATTACAATAACATCTCACCGTTCAGGTTCAGATCACGGGGGGCATTTCTCACAATCATAACTCTCCAGGTATCTCCATCGTCTCCCACGTGAGCATTGAGTCGCCCAGTAAGATTATGGAGTCGGTAGGCGGGACTCTGTCGAGCACTACACCCACCATCTCCAAGAAGGCCGAACACTCCGAACTGTTGTTTGGTGCATACAGTGAGGGAAAAAGTATTTGATCCCCTGCTGATTTTGTACGTTTGCCCACTGACAAAGAAATGATCAGTCTATAATTTTAATGGTAGGTTTATTTGAACAGTGAGAGACAGAATAGCAACAAAAAATCCAGAAAAACGCATGTCAAAAATGTTATGTTCAAATAAATCTACCATTAAAATTATAGACTGATAATTTCTTTGTCAGTGGGCAAACGTACAAAATCAGCAGGGAACAAATACTTCTTTCCCTCACTATAAGTACAGAAAACCTCGTGGATGCCACTCCCCAGCAGGCCAGCAGGAGGCGGCAGTCTGCGCCTTTGTTGCACTTCACACAGCTCGCCCAGTAGGGGGCGCTGTGCCGCCATTGCTCTCGGCTTTTAGGTACGATAGTTGAACTATATATCTTCTCACGTAGAAGGGAAGTAATAAAGTAATAAAATAATAAAAATAAAACATAATAAAATAATATAATATTATTTTATTTTTATTATTTTATTACTTCCCTTCTACGTGACTTTACCGAAAAAACCAAGAAGATGAATCCCTGCAGTCACGAAAGCTTTAAATCGAAATTGAACTATATACTTAAATATTCTTAGGTTTTTTCGATAAAGTCACGTAGGTAAACATTTTAAATGAATAAAAGTAAAATAAAATAAAAATCACGACATTTCGGAGGCAACACAAGCTTCCGTCTTCAGGTGGAACCGTCAAAGCACGCTTGCTGAGCTGCTGCACGTGATTCACCACTCATTTAGTCAGCCTCTCTTCCCGCACTTTGGGGGTGATGGTGACTCAGTGAGGATTATGGACTTGAGTCGTGCGTCCTCAGAGCACGAAGTGTAACCAACGCAGAGAACAGGCACAATGCACAGATTCACGCACACAAACATACACACAATACAAATATCCCCCATATAGGCTTACCAATAAGGTCTGAATTGGTCTGTAATAAAGTAGCCACTGATAAGGGGTTGACAGATATACCGTAACAACACAACACTTGTATTGTACTGTGAGAAAACGACTCATCCTGCGATTTTAGAAAAAATGGCAACAGCTGATCAGTGTATCATGGTGATGTAGCGACCTCAGTCTCGGTGAGGAATCCTCTCCGGGAGTCGGGTGTCACCTGCACTGGGGGGCGGTGCTACTGTCGTTTTATCACGCCGACTCTATTGAGCTGATTCTAGATTTGAAGCTTTCATGACTGCAATGATTCATATTCTTAGGTTTTTTTCGGTAAAGTGACGTAGGTAAAAATTTTAAATTAAAATTAATAAAAGTTAAGTAAAATAAAAAAAATAAAAAATCACGACGTTTCGGAGGCAACACAAGCGTCCGTCTTTAGGTGGAACCGGCACAGCGCGCTTGCTGAGCTGCTGCACGTGATTCACCACTAATTTAGTCAGCCTCTCTTCCCCGCACTTTGGGGGTGATGGTGACTCAGTGAGGATTCTGGACTTGAGTTGCGCGTCCTCAGAGCACGGAGCGTAACCAACGCAGAGAACAGGCACAATGCACAGATTCACGCACACAAACACACACAAACAATAGAAATATCCCCCATATAGGCTTCAACAGAATGTTGGGGCAAATGCTGTTCGTGAATGACTGTAAGATTGGCTGAAGCGGAGGAAGGATCTCTCCTGAGTGGAAAGGGCTGAGGGGAACTGTGTCACAAGGGGTGTATTTACTTAGCTAATGATTCTACAGTACACGGGCTGTCATACAGTTAGAGCACAAGATCCGCAAAAAAAATAAGTAAATTAACACGGGATAGTTCTTGATTTTCCTGCTCAGAAGTGGGGGTACTGGTGCTTTGAATTCTGATAGGGGAGTGCTCCTGCGATGTGATTTACTGTGCAGGGAACCTAATGTACTCCTGTATTGTACTTCGTTGTTTAAACCGTGTAGTCGATTTCCTAAATTCGGCCCATTATCAATTTGTGTAGTGTAAGATGATCATACTCAAAAATGGTCCGGTCATAAAAACGATTTAATAATAATCACAAAATGGGGAACAACCGCAACACGTGACTCACTTCAACTCGAACCATAGATCTGGAGCGCCCCCTTGTTTACCACGACATCAAAGCTAAGTTTGTCTACACGCGTAACATACCCGTCAACCCATACGGTTTACTCATATTCTTGTACAGGGAAATTGAGTTTTCAGGTCCATACGGTGTACAGCCGTTTCAATATGGGCAATTTTTGTGTCTATTTGTTTGTGTTTTTGTCCCTTGGGATGAGACTTTGTAGGATGAACGTTGAGATTATAAGGGACACGGGGTTACCAAACAGGTCTGAATTGGTCTGGAGTAAAGTAGCCACTGATAAGGGGTTGACAATATACCGTAACAACACAACACTTGTACTCTACTGTAAAATCACGTAGTTAGTTTCACGTAGTTAGTTTCTAACTACGTGACTTTACCGAAAGAACCAAAGAGTATGGATTCTGCAGTCACGAAAGCTTCAAATCAAGACTTGTACAGTACTTCAAACATTAAAACTGAAACACCTGAACCTCTACTATGTACTATACTTAATTCACATATTAAAACTCTGAAAAGCCTGAACCTCTACTGTGTACTGTACTTAATTCAAAAATGACAATTCTCAAAACCTGAACCCTTGAGATTTGGGGAGGTGCTGGGGGCGGTCTTCATGGTTACAGGGCGAGCGGCACTACCGGTTTGTGTTGGACGATTTAATTTTGACTTATTTGATAGATTTCGCCAGTCGCCTCCACCTGTGTAGCTGTCCACTTTATTTTCTGTGTTGTTTGTGTGAAAGTGCAAAGCTCCCTTGAAGATCTCATCACTATCCATGGGCAGATAGCCCGTAGGTTCAACTGCACATTCGTCATTTGTTTCCCTTTCTTACGTCTTGTGCTAATATCCTCAAGTAGTGTCAAGTCTCAGGCACCAACTCTTCATGATGTGTCGTCAAGTCATTCTCTGTTAGGTCTTCCTCTCTTTCCTGTTCCTTCCATTTTTCCGAACAACAGATGTTATATTTTCCTGCTGTTGTCCATCCCACATAATGTGCCAGTTTTCTTCTCATCGCTGCCTGCAATAGGTCTTCTTCTGTGCAACCTTTTTTCTTGCTTCTACGTTGTTCAGTCTTTGAGTCCAGCTTAGATGCAGATCATTCTGTTGCAATACATTTCGGTGTCAATACCTTATCTTTGTCAGTCTTTTTCAATCTTAAGTCTCGCAGGAATACAAAGCTGTGCTGAAAACGCATGTTCTTTTGGCATACCTAGCAGGGGTTACCAAAAATATTTCTAAAATCTTAAACAAACACAAATCCAGGTTCGTTTCAACACAGTACACAAAATTCGTGATTTGATCCAAACTGTAAAGGATGTGATTCCTGATATGCAATACCAGGTGTCTACAAACTGAGTTGTGGCTGCGGCAGCAGTTACATTGGGGAAATAAAACGACATGTCTCGGACCGCGTTCACGAACACAAGGCAGATCTGAAACATGGAAGGACCAATACCTCTGCTGTTGCTGATCATTGTTTTAACGCAGTGGGCTCACACGAAATTGACTTTTCAAGACGAAGGTACTCTGCAAACCCACCGGCTATCATCAGAGATTTGTTCATGAAGCCATCCAGATATATACACACAGACACAACTTCAACCGAGAGATGGGTACAAACTGAGCAATCATTGGAAGGACGTTATTAACCAGGTAAAGTTTAACTGACAGTGATGTTTCCATCCTGCCTGCCTATGTCAGCTGTTATTTCCGACTCTCTGTGTGTCTCTCTCTCTCTCTGTGCATCTCTCTCCGATCTCTACTCCAGTGACCCGGGTGCTGCTGCGGGGTCTACTTTTGCCCCGCCTCCTTCCCCCCCCCTTCTCTCTCCCCCCCCCNTACTGCCGAGGCCTACATAACCTCGTGCCACGGCAGGTCTCTCGCCTACTTCACTATACACTACACTATACACTACACTACTATACACTACACTATACACTACACTATACACTACACTATCACTACACTATCACTACACTATACACTACACTATACACTACACTATAACTACACTATACACTACACTACTACACTATACACTACACTATACACTACACTATACACTACGCTATACACTACACTATACTATACACTACACTATACACTACACACTACACNATACACTATACACTTCACTATACACACACTATACACGACACTATACACTACACTATAAACTACACTATACACTACACTATAACTACACTCTACACTACACTATAACTACACTATACACTATACTATACACTACACTATACACTACACTATAAACTACACTATACACGACACTATAAACTACACTATACACTACACTATACACTACACTATACACTACACTATAAACTACACTATAACTACACTATACACTACACCAGGGGTCCTCAAACTTTTTAAACAGGGGCCAGTTCACTGTCCCTCAGACCGTTGGAGGGCCGGACTATAGTTAAAAAAAACTATGAACAAATTCCTATGCACACTGCATATATCTTTTTTTGAAGTGAAGAAACAAAACGGGAACAAATACAATATTTAAAATGAAGAACAAGTAAAGTTAGATCAACAAACTTGCCAGTATTTCAATGGGAACTATGGCCTGCTTTGGCTAATGAGATGGTCAATGTCCGGTTCCATATTTGTCACTGCTAGTCGTAACAAGTGATGCAAGTGTGCATCCGTTAGTCTAGATCTGGTTGGAGATTTCAAATGTTTAATTCTGGAAAAAGTCTGTTCACAGACATAAGTGCTGCCAAAGATGGTTGCCATTTTGAGTGCATGGTTCCTGAGATGAGGATATGTCTCAGAGGGAGAGATGCATAAAAATTATGAAGGCTGCTTGACTTGAATGCGTCTTTCTGAGAGTCACAATTCTGCAGTTCAGCCAGTTCCATTTGGTAAATTGTATCCACATTTTCAATGTCAATAGAAAATGGGTTACGGAAAAGCTGTATGTCCTGTTCATGGAGATGAAGCTCTTTAAATCTAAATTGGAACTCCTTTTGCAATTTTTCCAGTGAATCCACACATGTTTTGTTTGGGAATGCAACCAATGGTTTTTCCGCTAACAGATTTTGAGTTGTGGGGAGATGGCAGAAGTTTTCCTCCTTCACTTGTTTGATGAGGAGGCCTAATTTTACTTCAAATGCTTTGACGTGTGATTGCATATCACAGATGAGCTTCCCCTTTCCTTGAAGTTGCACATTGAAACTGTTGAGTAGCTCTGTTACATCTGTCAGAAGGCAAGGTGCCATTTCCATTCTGCATCATTGAGCTCTGGTACTTCTTTGTTTTTTGAAAGCAGAAAAGCTGTAATCTGTGGAAGTATGTCATAGAAACGTTTCAAAACTCTCCCTCGACTCAGCCAACGGACTTCTGTGTGGTACAGAACATCTTCATAGTCAACATTTAGCTCAGACAGAAATTCCTGAAATTGTCTGTGGTTTAGTGCATGAGCTCTAATGAAGTTAACACAAGATACCACAATTTTCATAACAGAGTCCCACTTCAGTGATTTACTACACAGCGCTTGTTGGTGGATGAGGCAGTGTATGGCTATTGGATGAGAATGGTTATGTTTGTCCATCTCTTGGTTAATGCGAGCAATTACTCCTTTCTTAGACCTCACCATGCTAGGAGCACCATCAGTTGTCACACTGGCTAGTTTAGCCCAGTTCAGCTCCAAACCATTCACAGTTTGGCAAACCTTTTCATAGATATCCTCTCCTGTAGTTGTTCCTTTGATGCTTTGCAGTGCAGCAAGCTCTTCTGTGACTTCTAAATAGTCATTCGTCCCACGAATAAAAATTAGAAAATAGGAAAGTTTTTTTGTGGAGTTTTGCAAATGCTGATGCAAATTGTTTCCCATTTCTTCAATCCTCCGTGTAATTGTAGGTCCTGAAAGACTCACTGTACTAAATAAATCGGCCTTCTCTGGACACATCTCTTTGGCAACAGAAAGAAGGCATTCTTTAACAAATTCTCCCTCAACTAATGGTCTGCCAGTGCACGCTATTAGCTTGGCAACTTGAAAACTTGCTCGCAGTGATGAAATATTTAGCTGCTTCTGCTTCACAAAAGTATTTTGCTGAGTTGTTAATGTATTTTGAGTTTTAATATTTTATCTTTTCTCACTTCTCCGACCAAACAATCATATTTATCTTTATGTTGAGTTTCATAGTGTCGACGTAAATTGTATTCTTTGAATACAGACACTATATTCTGGCATATCAGACACACAGCTCTTTTCTTGTACTGCATGAAAAAGTAATCATAAGTCCACTGTTCTTTGAATATCCTACACTCCGAGTCAATTTTTCTCTTTCTTGACATCATTGTTTCCTAGGGAGTCAAAATTGCTATTAGTAAAATACCAATATATATACAGCGCTACAAAA
Source organism: Lethenteron camtschaticum (assembly GCA_018977245.1). NCBI lineage: Eukaryota > Metazoa > Chordata > Hyperoartia > Petromyzontiformes > Petromyzontidae > Lethenteron > Lethenteron camtschaticum. Next base: position 341,052 of record MU249625.1, on the reverse strand, counting down.
ACAATATACCAGCAATAACTTTGCCCACACAGAGACATACAGACTGCACTGCCCATCAATGCAGTCTGATTGGGGGAACTCCGCTTTTACCCCAGGCTCACACTGGTGCGGGTGCACAGATCGCAGTGCGATCTGCGAACTCGCAATCGGCGGCGGCCGCCCCTCTCCCTCTTCCACCAATGACCGTCCTTCTCATGTAGAAAAAAAGTAACAGACGGCAGCGGCGGCAAGAACACCCGGCGGGCCGGATAAATGTCCTCGGCGGGCCGCATGTGGCCCGTGGGCCGTAGTTTGAGGACCCCTGCACTACACTATACACTACACTTTACACTACACTATACACTACCCCCCTACTGCTGAGGCCTATATGACCTCGTGCCACGGCAGATCTCTCGCCTACTTCAGCAGTTTTTTCTTGCCGTGGTTGTCCCACCTGATGATAATTGCTTGTGTTGCGATCGAAACGTCGTGATCTATTATTTTTATACCTACGTGACTTTACCAAAAGATCCATAGAGTATAATACATATAGCTTGAAAATGTTGGGTACATATTGAGTCATGCATATGATTTCGATCGTTCAGCTGATGTATATATTAACCTATTGCGTATGTCATCGGTTTTTCGTGAAATCCATTCTGATGACATTACGTGTACAAAGCACACCTCTCAAGATCGTCGAGGAATCAGAGGCAAGCGGGAAAGCATCAATCAGGTGGTGATTAGCTGGCTTCACCAACAATTACCAAATCTATAATATAGGTTTTCTTTGGTTAGATCGCGTAAATATATAAATGTGTCAATAAACCTGACACCACCCGACACAGCCAATTAGTAAGGTTTGTCACGTAAATAGAACATGCTAATTCGTCACTAGTACAGCACACCGGTGTGTTGAACAGCCAAGCCACAACATTTACAATCTGTGTACGACGTTTTACCAGTAATTACAACTAGCTTCATCATTTATATATTTACGGTTCTAACCCCCCAAAAAATGTGTTATGGATGATATTGGTCGTGAACGCCTACGTGTTAAACTGATTACCAAATCTCTGCACTCCTCTATATATATTAAAATGTCTTTAAATTTCGATTTAAAGCTTTCGTGACTGCAGGGATTCATCTTCTTGGTTCTTTCGGTAAAGTCATGTAGAATGGAAATAATAAAATAATAAAAATAAAACATAATGAAATAATATAATATAATAATAATATAAAATAATATAATAAATATAATATAAAATAATATAATAAACTATTCTTTAATTATGTTTTATTATTTTATTATTTCCATTCTACGTGACTTTACCGAAAGAACCAAGAAGAAGATGTCTTTAGTCAATGAACGTTTGTGTGTGTGAATGTGGGAATAAATTGGAGGACCCGGAGAAAACCTGCACCTGAAACGGCGCTACACTCTATGCCATACAGAAGGGACAGACGATTTTCGTCCACACTTTGCTGTACGGGGTTCTCCTGGCAGAGCCAACCTGGGAACGGCACCTCCTCGGCTCCCTCGGGAAGTGGGCTTCACAACATTCGAGGGTCCCACCAACACTCGGCTCCACTTCTCTCTTTAGTGCTGCCTAACGGCGTGTGCGACTTCACGATGATATTGGTCCCGGTCTAGCACGGTGTGTAGAGTTTGTGCTGTTGTTAATTGTAGCCATGTTTGATGTTACTGAGCCATGTCGTTTTTGGCCGTCCTGGTCGTTTTTTCCCTTCGATTTTCCTTCCAGGATTTGCTTTAATAGCTGGTATTTGTGGTCGTTTCGGGCAATGTGGCCTAGGTAGTAACACTTCCTGCTAATGATGGTCTTCAGCAGTTGCCTGCCAGTGCCAATATCTTGCAGAACTTGTGTATTGGTGGTTTTGGCTGTCCATGGGATTTTCAGCATTCTTCGATACAGCCACATTTCGAAAGCTTCGAGCCTTTTTGTTGCAGTTGTTGTCAGTGTCCACGTCTCTACTCCGTACAGCATAATTGACCAGGTGTAGCATTTCAGTGTGCGCAGTTTCAGGGATGTACTCAAGTTGCGGTCTGCAAGGAGTGTTTTCCATTTAATAAATGCTTGCCTTGCTTGTTCAATTCTGTCTCTTGATTTCGACTTCATGGTTCAACTGATCGTCAATGATTACTCCACAGTGCGGGATTACAGGCCACGTGCATAGCCACTACTGATATCACGATGTTAAACTGCCACCGCCAGCCACATAGAGACGAGGAAACGTACCTACCACATGAGCCCACACATCCCAGCACAGTAAGCTGATGTTCAGATTTAATGTTTTTATTCATCACCACACACACATTGACCCTAGACCCACAATAAAATGTGATTCCAATTCACATGTAACCCAGAACACAATGTAATGTTTTACTTACTGTTAGTAGCTCAGCTTATTGGAGAGTATATTTAGTATACTGATGATACTATGTAGTTTATACTTTTTTTTTACGTGGTGGTTTAGTTACTGCAGCTACATACTATTAACATTCCTTCCCTTTATTAATGCTATCCCTATCCCCTCCCCTTGATGCTGCTAATCCTGCATAATGCACGGGCATAATATGACTTTGAAACCACCCGCCCACCTCCTACACATTTCACAAGTAGTACTAATCACCTCTGCATTTCCTATAAATATGTAAATTCTCTTGATATGCAAATTATTTTGTCAAATCGCTCTTCCCCTCCAACCCAGCTTAAATATACGCTCCAAGCCTGGGGTGTTTTATTCAGACGCTGTCTTCCCGACAGACCTGTTCTTCACCTGAGGACCTGCTTGCGTTGGGCGAAACGTCGTGAGAATTATTTTATTATGTTTTATTTTATTATTTTATTATTTCCCTTCTACGTGACTTTACCGAAAGAACCAAGAAGAATATATGTATATTTAGGATCTAACCCAAGACCTTTTTTTGATAATATTGGTCGCGAAAGCCTATGTGTTAAAGTCAATTTTTTAACCAGGTGAACTCAAGCGGATGAGTCTCGTGTAAGAGTGATCTGCTGCATTCGTGCTTCTACTCTGATGTAGTTCTGTTGCTGTGAAAATGCTTACATTATTTGTTATGCTGTTATACTCTCCTGTGCTGACGATGATGATGCTAATGATGGAGCTACCGCTGCTGATGCTGTAGGCCTGTGTTGTTACTAATTCTGCTGCAGATGACACTCTGTGATGCTGATGATGATCGAGTCGAGTTGAATTTGAGTTCAACGAGGTGAGAACTCAGGAGATCAGGATGAGTCTCATTGACAAGAGTGACCTGGGTCACAAAAATGAAAAAAGCAAAACAAGTCAAACCGATGCCAGCAATGAAGCAAATATAAATCTCACCCACAGCCCAGAGCACAATGCGATTAGCGTTCACACAAGTACACAACTGGTACGATATAATCAATGCGTCTCAAATCATCTACGCGTTGCTAAACAGCCTGAGACTCGAGGTTGGGTTCACACCGGATTAGTGTCTCACGTTAGGGAGGGGTGCTGTGGTGGCTAGGAGATGTTAACTCCCTCGACTGTATGCAGGAGGTCGTGAGTTGGATTCCGACCCTGACAGCTGCTGTATATTTAGAGTTTGCAGTGTCTCTCTCCCTGTAATAACAAATAGTGTCTGCGTATTATTAATGCGTGTTGAGGCAATATTAGTCGTGTTGTAGTGGAAGGTAGATCTTCACTCTAGATAATGATCAGGCGCTTCATGACTTTAACCCACTTCAAAGTCAAAGGACAGTTCCCATTTTTGTCAGCAGAGGGAGGCGTTATCCCATGAATCGAAGGTTGTGGCTGCAGGTCCAAGTCTAAGTCTGAGAGCAGATAATTACAATACTAATAAAACAAACTTTAATATGAATACTATTGTTGGTGAAAGATCTCCTCCTCCTACTACGAGGTGTGGCTTCTCTCTCTCTCTATGCCCTGTAAAATAAAACTGCTTTGGGTGGGGGGGGAGGAGTCACTCGACCCCTGGTTATAACAAACATATTTAGCCCAGCTCAAACACCACGAGTAGTCCCCCCTAGTGATGCCATCCCATTCCCACCCAGGGTTTATCGCCACAACGCGCGAGTGACACGAGGGGACGGCGCGCGTCACCCCGCAGCGTCACGTGACGCGTGTTCCCAGCACGCCCGCGGTGGAGCTCCGCCCTCTCGGAGTTGAGCGCCACGCGGCGCGCGGTGCGAGGGACGATGACGTCAGAGAGAAGCTTGGCTCCCCCGCCCTCCCCCACCAGTGCGCTAACTACTGCACCACCGCTCCACCCCACACTGCGCACATGGCTCTCTATGCACTAAAGACAAAGATACCCTGTGTAGCCTTAACAGACTGTTGGGTCAAGTGCTGCTAGTGAGTAGCACCTATGAAGGACAGCCTGGCAGAGACCCGCCTTTGTATCCCCAGGGGCGATATTTACTGATCGCACCAGGTACTCATTTGAGGCTGAGTCGACCTAGGGCAGATCCAAGATCGATTCATATAATCGCTATCAATGATGTTTGTAAACCGGTCATGGGCCTCCCTAGGTCGTCTCAGCCTCAAATAAGTACCTGGTACAATGTGTAAATTTCGCCACTTGGGAAACAAAGGCGGCCAGGCGTGATGGTGGCCACCCACACCCTCGTGGAAGTGCCGGCCTTTATAGCTCACTAACAGCATTTGCCCGTACAGTCTGTTAAGGCTATATGGGGGATATTTGTCTTTGTATCTGTGTGTGTATCTGTGTGTGTGTGTATCTGTGTGTGTGTGTATCTGTGTGTGTATGTTTCTGTCTGTGAGTGTATTTGTGTGTGTATGTACATGCGTCTATTAGTTTGTGTGTCTGTGTGTTTGTATGTGTGTGAGTGTGTTTGTCTATCTGTGTGTGTCTGTGTAGTCTTAACAGACTGTTGGAGAAAGGGCTGTTAGTAGCAAATAACAGAGCCTGTGAAGGCTGGAACTCTCGCACACGAGGGGGTGGGTGGCCAGCACCAAAACAAAAATACAGACAAAGACACACACACAGACACAGTAACAGTAACAAAGAAACACACACAGACACAGTAACAAAGACACACACACAGACACAGTAACAAAGACACACACAGACACAGTAACAAAGACACACACACAGACACAGTAACAAAGACACACACAGCCACAATAACAAAACACACACAGACAAAGGCATATACACCAACCCACTAACCCAAAGAAAATTATCCCCAGTGTAGCCTTAACAGTCTGTAGGGGCAAGTGCTGTTTGCTAGTAGCACCTATGAAGGCCGGCACTGTGGCACACGAGGGGGTCGGTGACCAGCACCACGCCCGACCCGCCTTTGTCTCCCCAGTGGCGATGTTTGCACGTCGCAGCAGGTACTCATTTGAGGCTCAGTCGACCTAGGGGAGACCCAGGACCGATTCCGATAATCGTCACTGGTGTTGGTGAACCGGTAATGGGCCTCCCCTAGGTCGACTCAGCCTGAAAAAAGAGTTCCTGGTACGTTGTGTAAACATCACCACTGGGGAGACAAAGGCGGCCGGGCGTGGTGATGGCCACCCACAACCTAGTGTGCTGTGCCGGCCTTCATAGGGGCCGTTTATAAATGACGTCACTCGATATTTGATCCCCCCCCCCCCTTCGTCACACGGCGTCACAAAAGTCAGACCCCCCTCAAATATGACGTCACAAAGCTCTGCCCCCCCCCCCCAACAAAATAAAACATGCCTCAAATAGCTTTAAACTATTGTCATTGTAGTGCATATTTAATGTGGCGCTGCACTCTGATGTTGTAGGATAAACATTTATTAAAAAGTATATTTAATTAAGTAGAACGTGTTGTCTATATTTATTTAAGTTGCGCATTTTGACGTGACATCACATTTCTCACCCCCCCCCCCCAGGTGCGTGACGTCATTTATGGAAGGCCCATAGGTGCTCGCTAACAGCACTTACCCCAACAACCTGTGAAGGCTACACGGGGATCTGTGTCTTTGTGTGCGTGAGTCTGTGCGTTGTGCCAGTTCCTCTGCGCTGCTCACACTCCGTGCTCTCAGCACGCACGACTCAGATCCAGAATCCTCAATGAGTCACCAACACACACACTCAGTGCGGGGTAGAGCGGTTGACTAAACGAGTGGTGGACGGAGTGCAGCAGCTCCATGGAGTCGGCGCGGTAGAACGACAGCAGCCCCGCCTCCCAGTGCAGGTGACACCCGACTCTCCGGGGAGGATCCCTCACCGGCACTGAGGTCACTACACCACCATGCACACGTAGCAGCTGTTGTTATCTTTATATAAAACCCAGGATGAGTCGTTCTGTCCCAGCCAGCACTCTTTACCACTCCCTTTCCGTGCGATCGTCCCGTACGCGACTCCAACCTACAGAACCCGCCGCACCCCCCACGTCCACCTCCCAGTAGTGCTGACCCGACGAGAAGCTCTCGGAGCACAGGGCTTGTATATAGTGATCAAAGCGGTGCGGGTGATCGGGGCGACCCTGGGAGACAGCGGTCAGCGTCACCGTCCTGAGGTCCGAGGAAATCTGGAGGAGGTTGTGGGCCGAGTTTGGGTCCAGAGTCGGTGAGCGTCCGTCTGCAGTAACGATAATCACAGTAGCCGTGTAACAACAGCACCACTATAACAACAGCACTCGTGCACTAACAAGCACGTACTCTACAATAGAGCAATTCATAATGAGCATTGTTATACAACGTTGTAATGCGTAGCTATCGGTGTGATGACATGTAACGCGCACTTTGTAAATCCACTGCTGGATGAGGGCCTCGCTACGCCGTGCGGGTTTCGGGGATATTTGACCATACTTCACCACGCCGGTCACCGCGCGTTGGCGAAGGCAGGCGGCGCAGCTGGCGAGAGCACAGAAGTACAGTACAGCGGTGCGTTTGTCTGCCCGCCATCTACATTTTTTAAAGTCGAGCTTCAGTTCAATATTCACTGTGTAGTAGATGTACAACATGTGATGATACCATCAAAATGTCAACTGCTCTATATATTCTAATGCAAGACTGAAAACTTAAAAGATATTAAATGCTCCCAACATGTATTTATTAAAATGTTTAATTGAAATAGAACGATCAAACATAGAACAATTGTTAATTTTTTTCGCTAGTCACGTAAGTAAAATAATAATAAAATAAAGTGATACAGTAAATCTAGCTGTGACGGTCCCACGTGAAGACGGAGACTTGTGTTGCCTCCGAAACGTCGTGATTTAATTGAGTTATTTTCATTTATTATTATTTATTTATTTTTTTTTTACCTACGTGACTTTACCGAAACAACCTTAGAGTATGAAACGAAAGCTTCACATCTAGAATAAATTGTTTAGTTAAATGAAGTTCTAATAATAAAAAAGAAACATTCCAATAAGAAAGTAATAGGACTTTTCAAAAATCGCAGCTTTTGCGATTTGCTAATCGCATTGTTTCAAATTGCGACTTCGATTTGAAATCGATTCATCGTTCAGCCCCACTGTGCGGTAGTGCCCGTGGGAGGCAGTGGATCACAGCAGCAGCAGCGTGGATATCAACACCGCCGCAGCGTCTCTGTGTGTGTACAACAAACACAAACATCTCCCGTGTGTCACCTTTCACAGGCTGTAGGGGCAAGTGGTGTTGGTGAGCACTGTGAAGGCCGACACAGCACACGTGGTGGNTGTGATAGTGTAGTGATGTACACTCATGTGTGTGTGTGATAGTGTAGTGATGTACACTGTGTGTGTGTGTGATAGTGTAGTGATGTACACTCGTGTGTGTGATAGTGTAGTGATGTACACTCGTGTGTGAGATAGTGTAGTGATGTACACTCGTGTGTGTGATAGTGTAGTGATGTACACTCGTGTGTGTGATAGTGTAGTGATGTACACTCTGTGTGTGATAGTGTAGTTATGTACACTTGTGTGTGATAGTGTAGTGATGTCACTCGTGTGTGTGATAGTGTAGTGATGTAACTCGTGTGTGTGTGTGATAGTGTAGTGATGTCACTCGTGTGTGTGATAGTGTAATCATGTACACTCGTGTGTGTGTGTGTGTGATAGTGTAGTGATGTACACTGTGTGTGTGTGATAGTGTAGTGATGTACACTGTGTGTGTGTGAGATAGTGTAGTGATGTACACTCTGTGTGTGTTTGATAGTGTAGTGATGTACACTCGTGTGTGTGTGTGTGATAGTGTAGTGATGTACACTCGTGTGTGTGTGTGATAGTGTAGTGATGTACACTCGTGTGTGTGTGTGATCGTGTAGTGATGTACACTCGTGTGTGTGATAGTGTAGTGATATACACTCGTGTGTGATAGTGTAGTGTCGTCACTATGTAGTGATTTACACTGTCAACCAGGGTGAAGCCCTTGGCTGGCTGGCTGTCTGATAAACCTCTGAATATTCACAAATAATTCTCAAGGTGCTTTGATTCTGAGAGCTTTACACATTAACACTGAACCATAAGAATCCTAACTGTATCTAAATCTGTATCACGCTGCCTCAAGTACTAATTATGAATCCTCAGAATCTCAGCCATAGCGTCTCTGTGTAAAATACTCACAGAGACAGCATAGCAACAGCATCCTCATTCAACAATACAAAAGAGTAGTGTCAATAGAGCTCATGTGAAACTCCTTTGCACTCGTGTGTGTGCTGTATATTAATGTAGAGGTATTGTAATACAAGGGCTATCGTAATGTATGTGTATGTATGTGTAGTGGTGATAACTACTCGCTGTTCGCAAGCTGTGAGAGAGCAGATCATTAACAGGGTTTTCCCGCTCGTTAGAACGGTCAGGGTCAAATAGAGTAAGGTGGGATCCACACGCCAGATTGGGAAAGACCAATCGGCAGGTTCCACAAGGTGGCCGGGATTTGACAACCCGGCCACGAAATGGTATAAAAGCCAGAGCGCTGAGAAGCTCTGGGCCAGTTCTGCTACACGAAGACCCAAGTTGGCCGAAGACATCTAGAACCCTGGACCAAGCCCGACAGCCCTTATCAGGGCTAGGGCTCAGTGTAACCAGTGGTCGGGGAGCGATTAGGTCCTAGATAGCTAGGACCCTGTCTCCCAGCCTTCCCGCCCTTGTGAGGGCGAAGGCCCTGAGCGACCAGAGGTTGGGGACCCGCGGGCCAGTGGTGGGTCAGTGTGCCTCCCCTAGGTCCAGCCAGAGGACGCTGGGATAGCAGGGAGATTAGATATCCTGCAAGGTCCGGAGGCTGTACCTCCTTAGAATAGGAGGTAAGCGTGAGTGTGGAGCTGTACAAGGTCCGGAGGCTGTACCTCCTCAGGGTAACGGGTGAGGGGACCGTATACCCTTTGTGTGATAGGGACTGTGTATTAAGACAATAAACAGTGTGTGTCATAAAGAAGTTTAGAAGTCCATCCTTTACAACACTACATATACACAGTGATACAAATGGCCAGCACAGTGATAGCCCAGTCTGGCTCTGTGAGCCTCGGGTATTAACCTTGTACCCCAATGATCTTTACTGTGCGTTACAAGGGATAAAGCAGCTTCAAGCATTATGAATTAATAATCCGAATCTGTAGGCTGCCTTAGTTTGGTTATGAGCCTACAGCATTAACAATGAACCCTACGCATCACAATGGTGATGTGGTCTTTCTCGAGTCTGATGATGATATCCATTACAGGGAAGACATTGTCATATATTCATCTGCTACAATGGTTGTTTTGGCCAACAGCATCCTCACTGGATAATAATGCGTGTAATATCAATGGAGCTCATGTAATAGTGAAATACACTCGTGTGTGCTATATATTATTATCCAATGAATACATTACAGTCGTAATGTTTATCTTTGCACGTGCAGTGCGGTGATAGGCAATATTAACCAAGGTTATGCCTTAGTCTGGCTCTGTGAGGCTCAGCCATTAACTGGGGAAGCTAAGACTTGTAAAGGTAGATTTGAAGCTTTCGTGACTGCAGGGTTTCATATTCTTAGTTTTTTTCGGTAAAGTCACGTAGGTAAAACATTAAAATTAATAAAGTAAAATAAAATAAAAAATCACGACGTTTCGGAGGCAACACAAGCTTCCGTCTTCAGGTGGAACCGTCACAGCCACGACAGCTGTATCAAGTAAATGAGAGATTGCAGGAGCTACCACTCCGTTTATATAATGGTTCCAACCATTATATAAACGGAGTGGTAGCTCCTGAAATCTCTCATTTACTTGATAAAAATCACGACGTTTCGGAGGCAACACAAGTTCCGTCTTCAGGTGGAACCGTCACAGCCACGACAGCTGTATCAAGTAAATGAGAGATTGCAGGAGCTACCTCTGAAACGTCGTGATTTTTTATTTTATTTTACTTTTATTAATTTTAATGTTTACCTACGTGACTTTACCGAAAAAACCTAAGAATACTTGTAAAGGTGCCTTAGTTTGACTCTCTGTGCATCAAACTGTTAACATGAAGCCTAAGGCTCCTATGTCTTAGTGTGGATGTGTGATATTGGGTATTAACAATCAATGATAAGATTCCTTGTTCTAAAATCTATAGTCTTTATCATTGAACCGTACAAATCCTACAGCAGCCTTGTGTCTGCAATGGTGAACTTTACAAGACGTACTAGGTACTCATTAAGGCTGAGTGGACCTAGGAGGGATCCAAAATTGGTTCTAAATCCACTCACCACTGATGTTAGCCATGAATAGCCTGTTGGTGATGATGTTTGTAGCTCAGTGCACAGTACATCCAATCTTCACTGGATATCCGTACTCACTCTCGCTCATCCATATGTAGTGACATAGAAGGGAGGGGCTGCTGGGGGCTCTGGGTCCCTGGGAGGGCGTGGGTTCTCAGGCGGGTCAGACGCTTAAGCCTCTTGGCGTCAGGCGTTGGGTTCCCAGGCGCTTAATCCTTTTTGCGCCGCCAACGAGGGGGGCTGTGTGTGCTCTGTGGGATATCTGGGGGCGCACACGGCCCCACCCTCGTTGGGCTAGGCATAAAAAGGGGAGCTCCCTAGACGATTGGGGCCAGTTGTAACTCAAGACCCAAGACCCACGACCAGCCATCTGAAGACCCTGGGATGTTGTGAGAGCCAGTGGTGGGACTCTGGAACTCCCGAGTTCCAGAGCATAGCCAGAGTAGAGTATCTAGGCTGTGTACCTAGGCTGTGTACCTAGGCTGTAACAGAGTATCAGGACTGTTGGAGTGTTGTATTGTAATAAAGGAGTTACCTCTACAAGTGTCTCCGGAACCCGTTACATTTGGCGTCAGAAGTGGCAATGGAGACAAGAAGTAAGCTACGTACCTTCAGTCCTGACGGCGATGTTGAGGAACAAGCAGCGATGGGGCGGCCAACGCCGGCCGACAGCGACACTGCACCGCCGGCTGAACAGCTGTCTGCTCCGCCGACCGTCCCCTCTCCAGCGTCGGGAGCAGCGATGGAGGAGGCGCTGCTTCGCCTCACTGAGCTGCTCCACGCCACCGCCTCCATCCTGGACGACATGCGTCGCTCACAGGCAGAGACAGGAGGGAGACAGGCGGCACAGCGGCCGCGCCATTCCGCCGGCTCCCACACAAAGATGGCAGCCGTTCCCGCCGCAAATACATCCGGGTGTGTCGTCACTTCTGCCGGGGGAGCAATGACCGCTGGGAGCGACGTCACTTCCGGGCCCAGCGTGGGCCAACCCGACGACGCCGCGTCATCAGCGCTGCGTCCCTCACCGCCGGGTGACAGCTGTTTGCAACCTAGCAACGCCGCGTCATCAGCGCTGCGACCTTCACTGCCGGACAACAGCTGGCTTCAACCTAGCATACCGCATCATCAGCGCTGCGACCGGACAGTGAGGGCGCCATTCTTACTGTAACCAGCGCCGGGGTCGGCACATCGACCAACACGCTGGTCGCCGCCTTTGCTGCTCTGTCCAAAGGTTGGAGGTCGGAAGACCAGGCCCCTGACATTTGTACACTTACGCGCTCCGGATTAATGATTTTTTTGTTGACATTCTCTTCGTTGTCGTCGGGGAGTCGTGACTGTTGTTGGGTAAACTGTGTGGAGCTTCGCTCGTGTGTGTTGTCAATGTGTGTGCGAAACTTTGCTTGTGATTGTTAACAATGTATGGTTTGTATTGAGCTTTGTTCATGATTGTAATGTATAGCTTGTGCTGTCATTGTTAACGATGTATAGACTGTATGGGGCATTTATCTTTAGATGATGACATGCTGCCAAGGATTTGGAATTGTCAGGCTGGCTCTCAAATATCTTGGGGTGCAGATCCTGACCAGGATGGGCCAGCGGGTGTTGCGTGTCTAACACGAGAGTTGTGGTCCCGTCATGCTATGGCTGACGGCTTGACCTGACTGCCCGGAGATAGAGACACTCCATGGCATGTCTAGCCTAGTGGGCTGTGTGCTCACATGGCTCGGAGAGTGTGGTCCCGTCATGCTATGGCTGACGGCTTGACCTGACAGCCCGGAGATTGAAACACTCCGTGGCATGTCTAGCCTAGTGGGCTGTGCGCTCACATGGCTCGGAGAGTGTGGTCCCGTCATGGAATCGCTGACGGCTTGACCTGACGGCCCGGAGGTTGAGACCCTCCGTGGTGTGTCTGGAGCAGTAGGCTTGCCCTGATGGCCCGGAGATTGAAACACTCCGAGGCGCATTGAAACAGTGGGCTGGAGATTCTTGGTGTTCAGGTGTAGTTGTCCCGTTACGTTGGGACTGTTTCCCTCAGTTGTTATGGTGCATGTTGTGCAGGGAGTGAACGATGGTCGTCTCAGCTCGGTCGTACAGCTATATGCTGCGATGCGAGTCTTGGAGAGAGATTGGGTCTCAGCTCGGTCGGTACAGCTATATGCTGCGATGCGAGTCTTGGAGAGAGATTGGGTCTCAGCTCGGTCGGTACAGCTATATGCTGCGATGCGAGTCTTGGAGAGAGATTGGATCTCAGCTCGGTCGGTACAGCTATATGCTGCGATGCGAGTCTTGGAGAGAGACGGGATTGAAGCCCCCCGATATGGCCGACGTGCGCGGTTTTAGGGTGGAGACGCCACGTTGGAAAGGCGGGGGTGCTAACGGTTGACATGTAATGTCAGTAGTGGTCCTCATTGAGGGCTGCTGGGACGCAAGCACGGGATGCCTTTTGGAGATGCGGTTCGCACGTGCGGCCACCATTTCTGGGCAGGAGCAGGCAGATTTATTTTGTTTGTGTCATGTAAATTTTATATGTATATTTTAAAATGTAGATACTGGAGCAACCCTGAAGTGCGACTTCTTTGCCCAGTACACGGGTCGGCCCTGAAGTACGACTTCTCGACCCGGGACGTAGACAGACGTCCAGATTAGTGTGTGTAGAGGGATGCTCGACATGTTGGTCTTCGCCTTCTCTCCACCTGACGGATGGGAGGCTGGCAGGGTGGTGTGGAACCCTGCGATCCATGCGGTGGTTGTGCATCCAACGCGTCAGAATCTGTATTTTTGTTGTTGTTAATTCCCCGTTTTCTATGCGGATCCCGAGGAGGGCTAGGTGTGCCATGGGTCGTTTGTTCACGTGTCATTGCTTCACCTTTTGTTGATTGATGCTTGTATATAGTGTAGAGTTGTACAGGTTGGTTATGGTATTTATGGTTGCTTTCTTGTTCTCTTTTCTTTTCCTGTTGAGGCTCGCATATTTTTTTTCTCTCTCTCCTTTCGTTAATTTAAACTTTCTAATTATTGACAGCTGGGACGGCTGGAGGCTACATAGAGGGGGTAATGTAGTGACATAAGAAGGGAGGGGCTGCTGGGGGCTCTGGGTCCCTGGAGGGCCAGGCGCTTAATCCCCTTGGCGCCAGGCGTGGGTTCTCAGGCGGGTCAGACGCTTAAGCCTCTTGGCGTCAGGCGTTGGGTTCCCAGGCGCTTAATCCTTTTGCGCCGCCAACGGGGGGGGGGGGGGGGGCTGTGTGTGCTCTGTGAGATATCTGGGGGCGCACACGGCCCCACCCCTCGTTGGGCTAGGCATAAAAAGGGGAGCTCCCTAGACGATCGGGGCCAGTTGTAACTCAAGACCCAAGACCCACGACCAGCCATCTGAAGACCCTGGGATGTTGTGAGAGCCAGTGGTGGGACTCTGGAACTCCCGACTTGGCGACCTTGTGAGGGCGAGTTCCAGAGCGTAGCCAGAGTAGAGTATCTGTGTACTTAGGCTGTGTACCTAGGCTGTAACAGAGTATCAGGACTGTTGGAGTGTTGTATTGTAATAAAGGAGTTACCTCTACAAGTGTCTCCGGAACCCGTTACACATACACCCAGACACCTCCGATTAGCATGGTTGGTGTAAAAGAAGTTCAATGTAGATCTATACACTTTTACAAAGACAAAGATACCCCCGTATATCCTCAGACGTTTGGGGCAAGTGCTGTTAGTAAAACCTATGAAGGCCCGCATGGCACACGAGGGGTCAGCACCACGTCAGGCCGCCTTTGTCTACCCAGAGGTGATGTTTACACACAATACCAGGTACTCATTTGAGGCTGCGTCGACCTCGGGGAGGCCCAGGACAGGTTCAGATGATCCATCACTGGTATTGTCCTTGAGCAGGAATCACACCCAGGACACCAGGTTCATAGCGCAGTGTGCTAACCACTGCACTACCGCTCCACAACATACTTGTACAAGCACAATTACACGCGCAATAACACACACGCACAGGTGGTAAGAGTCCGTGGAACTCACACATGAATGCCAGCAGGTTGACCCCAGCTCCCTGCAGGGCGCTGATCACGGCGATGTCTTTTTTGCTGAGAGATGAGTGTGGAGCTTCCTTCTTAGCGTCTCTCCTATGACACCAGAACCAGCAGTGACTCACACAGCCCGTGTCTTACACTGCATCAACACACAGCATCACCACTCACAGCATCATCATCACACACAGCTTCATCGCTCACAATCATCACACATCGCATCATCACGTGCAGCATCATCACACACAGCCAGTGTCTTACAAAGCATCATCACACACAAAGTAACACAGCATCACAGATCGTGTACACAGCATCATTACACTCATCATCATCGTCATGCAGCCCATGTCCCACACAAGGTGTCACCCCGTGTGTTAATCTGTGCAAGTTCCTGAGTCCATACCGGTTTGTCTCCTTCAGGTGAACCTGCAGGAGTCAGACACAGGGGCGCGAATCAGTTTACCTCCAGCCACATTAACCACACGGTGATTGGTAGAGGCGATGAGCTGGCTGCACTCAACCATTTGCTTATCCAGTGTTGTTGGTTGTAATCAAGACAAAGCCGTGGACTCGTTTGGATTCGATGGTTCTCATCAGCAAGGTGTGGCCTCTCAAACCGTTGCCATGGCAATAGGCGTACGTGTCACTCGACATTGAGTGGCAGTGATTGGAAATAATTTCCATTGCATCGTGTTACCTTTGTCAGAAGTTTAGAAGTTTGGGAAATTTTTTGGGCCCAAAAACCTCAGAGAAGCCCACTTTTGATACAATTTTGGGCCCAAAAGTCGGTAATGTACATACGTAACGTACCTACATATTGATTAACTATGAATAACCCAACTAATAATCGAGATCCATTGTCATGTATATGCATACATTAACTCACCTTTCCCACTCTGGGCTTCGCACCTGATTGGCTCAGGGTGATGACATCACATTTATTCCTCTAAGACCAAAACAGGAGAATTTATCCACAATTCTGACGGTCACCTGATGAGGCTGGTTGTAATTACTGGAAAAGGTTGTACTCCAATTGTAAATGTTATTTGTTTATTCTCCAACACAATGGTGTGCTGAACAAGTAACTTATTGGCATTTTATATTTACGTGACAAATCTAATTGTTGTATCGGTGGTGGCGGGTTTAACGACACCTTTATATTTAAGCGATCTAATAAAAAAAACTTCTATCCAGGGTGAACACTTGTTGAAGCAGACAATCTTCGGATTGGTTTAAACTTTCCGAGACTGATCAAATAATAAATGCCTGTGGCTTTCGTGATGTTAAAAGCTCTTCTCTTTTCAGCATTACTCTTGGTTGATCGACATTTGGATACATGAATTAACTAAATCTAGCGGTAAGTAACTTAAATCTGTATATTACAGGACCATGTGGTTAGATGTTGTAGTGCCAACGTCTGTATAAATTACCAACCGTTTATTAACTCGAGGATTTGTGTGTTAATAGTTTCGTAGATAGAAATATAATAATAAAAATAAAGTTAATGAAAATATAAAGAATAAAAATAAAATAATAATAAACAAAACACTTTATTTTTCTATCTACGTGACTTTACCGACAGAACCACAGAATATGAATTCCTGCAGTCACGAAAGTTTATAGTCAAAATGTTAATCGTTTATTCATTATTTGGAAATTCAGTAGTAAGTTATATTTACTAGAACATACATATTCGCGTTGGTGGACTTGTTTCAATAAAATATATGGCCGATAGATTGTATTGACAATGCAAGTTGCGTTATTATGTTCTTTGTGATACCTTGCATGTGCCGCCTTTCTAAATGTACGGGCAGTTTTCGACGTAAAACGCGAACTTAATCACGGAACAATGTTTTTTCAGTGGAGCGATCCTTCGCGAGATGTAATGAGTCAGCCTCGTGCTGGCAGTGAGTGTTTGTGCATGTGTGCACCTGCGCTCGTATGTGCGTGCGTGTACAAGTTAGTGTGGGGGAGTGGTAGTGCAATGGTAAGCGCACTGCGTTACCAACCTGGCGATACGAGTTCGATTCCTGCTCACGACCAACACCAGTGACGATAATCTGAATGGGTCCTAGGCCTCCCCAAGGTCGACTCAGCCTGAAAGGAGTACTGGTTTTGTGTGTAAACATCGCCACTGTGGAGGCAACAGTGGTCAATGGTGGCCAGGTGGGGTGATGCCTACTCACTCTACCTGCAGGAACGTGAGCGAGTCCCTCTCCTCCTGCAGAGCGCGCAGGCGCGTGGCTGCTGCCTGCAGTTCGTTGATCTCGTGCTCGTAATGAGCGATGTTCTCCTCGATCTGGGACAGCAACTCGAGCCCCTTCACGTCCACGCGATCCAAAGTTGCCCTCTCGTCCTCATCCAGCATCCCTCATGCGGGTGAACTTGCCTGAGATGCGAGCTTTGGTCTGACCATGCAATCCTGCAAGGGTGTACGATGGATGCTATTATTTCATATTCAATGCTATACATACCAAAGTCACATTTTTTCTGACTACTCCAAACCTAGTTTGCCTTTCCTCCACATTATGTCTCTGCACTCACATTCAGTGAACAGGTCGATAACTGTTTAAGAATCTAGGACGTTCACATCTATAATATGGTTAGTAAGATAAAAAGCAAAATTGTATTCCTGTGCGGAAATAAACACATCATAAAGTGAAACATGAAATTGTAAATCGAAACAATTTTCCATACGGTCCATTATATTACCTAAATGCATTCCTAAAACAAATGTACCCACCAAAACATACTAAAAATATATTTCAATACAACTGAGATATTTTATGCACAAATATGGAGAAAATTAACGACTAATAACTTACTAAAATGATCTGTTATTAAAACTACCTCACGTATTGGAATGTCCATTCCTCTAAGCATAGGCTGGGCTCGCTCCCATCCCTCCATTGTTTCAAATCACTCCTAGCTCTGATATTTCATGGAGACCAATTATCTGCTTTTTGGTTGTATTACTAATATTCTCCACAACATGGAGATGTGTGAATTATTATCACTAGCTGACTTGATGTCCACTTTTACAGCAGGATTTGCATGACATTGGATACTTTGGATACTCGGAACATTTTCGTGGTGGTGGGGTTTGTGTGTTCCAGTGACCCTCAGTGCTATGTCGCCTGGAGTCTTGTACTCCTGGTAGGATCTGCCTTTGTTAACAGGTATGGGCAGAGGTTCCAGACAAATAATGGTCCAAAAAAGTCATCCCTTCATGAATGGTTAAAACATACTAAAATCAGAGAACCTGACCCAGACAAGGTATACCATCACGGCTGCTGAAGTCACTCTGGCGGTCGAGGGCCTTCATAGCAGCAAAGCTACTAGAGTGTAAGAGGTTAACCCAGAGTTTTAAGCGCTGGACAGTGTAGGAGTGCCTTTTCAATGTTGCATGGAAGGTCGGTACAGTACCTCTGGATTGGGAAACTGGAGTCGTGGTGCCCATTTTAAAGGAAGGGAACTAGAGGGTTTGCTCCAACTACAGAGGGATCACACTCCTCAGCGTCCCAGGTAAAGCCAGTGTTGGAGTGCTGGAGAAGAGTTTCTTGCTGGTTGGTTGATCATCAGATTCAGGAGGAACAATGCGGATTCCGTCAGGGTTGTGGAACAATGGACCAGCTCTTTTCCTTCTCACAGATATTTGAGGGGTCATTGGGGTATACTGCTCCAGTCTACCTTTGCTTTGTAGAATTGGAGAAAGCATATGACTGTGTTACCTCTAATATATTGTGGGAGGTGTTGCGGGAGAATGATGTACTGGTGCCGCTTTTGTGTGATATCCAGTCCTTCTATTCCCAGAGTGAGAGCTGTGTACGTATTCTTGGTGTTAAATCAAGGTCATTCACTGTGGATGTTAAACTCTGCCAAGGGTGCGACTTGTCTTTACTCCTTTTTGTGATTTTCATGGACAGGATATCAATGAACAGTCGAGATATGGAGAGTATTCAGCACGGGGGCATGGAAGTTGCATCGCTGTTTTTAGCAGATGACATTGTCCTCTTTGCCTCGTCAGTTTGTGATCTCCAGCGTGCACTGGAACAGTTTGATGCTGAGTATGAAGTGGCTAGGATGAGGATCAGCACTTCCAAATCTGAAGTCATGGTTCACTCCCGGGAGATGTTGGATTGTTCTCTCCTGTGAGAGGAGATAAGCTGTCCTTTGTGAAGAAGTTAAAGTAACTCGGGGTTTCTATCCCAAGTGATGGTAAGTGGGAGCAGGAGATTAGACGGTGGATCGGTGCGGCATCCGCAGTGTTGCAGGCACTGTACCGTTCCATGGTAGTGAAACGGGAGATGAGTTTACGAACAAAGCTCTTGCTTTACAGGTCAATCTACGTTCCCACCCTCACCTATTGCCATGAGCTTTGGGTGATGACCGAAAGGATGAGATCGCGGGTACAAGGGACCAAAATGAGGTTTCTCCGCAGGGTTGCCGGGCCCTTCTCCGTCGGTGAGGAGTTCGGTAATCTGGGAAAGCCTCAGAGTGGGGCTGCTGCTCCTCCGGATCGAGAGGAGCCAGTTGAGGTGGTTTGGGCACCTGGTAAGGATGCCCCCGGTAGACTCCCCCTGGAACTCTCCTGGGAATGTTTCACTGGTTGAGTACTCTTGGGTGACCCAGGACACGCTGGTGGGACTATGTCACTCGGCTGGCCTGGGAATGCCTGGGAATTCCCCAGAAAATGCTAGAGTCTGTCACCAGGGAAAGGGAGGTCTGGATCGCCCTACTCAACATTCTGCCGCTGCGACCTTCACCAGGACAAGTGGATTGAGAAACGAATGAATGAGCAAACTCATGCAAACAGGCTCCTAGCAATATCGTTTAAGATATATCAAAGTAGATTCAAATACGTAATTATCTGAATCATTAAAATGTACTACATCAAAAGAGTTAATCACTAATGCATCATGATTTGTGTATATTCAAGTTAAAATGTTTTAAATAATAATTGGCTCACGTTCAATCTTAATTTTGGAGCTTTCGTGACTGCTGGAATTATTCTTTGGTTCTTTCGGTTAAGTCACGTCTAAAGATTAATAATAGCATATTACGACGTTTCGATTGCAACACAAGCAATCATCATCAGGCATAAAAGAAATAGCAACAAAAATCTAACTAGAAAACTATAGACAGACATACAAGCAGACAGACATCACAAGGACACAGAGAGAGAACACATCGCACAAAGAGAGAGGTCGTTTCTGTGACGGTCCCTTAAATATAGAGAGGGGGGCGGGGCGGAGAGAGGGAGGGGACAGAGAAAATTAGCATATCAATGAGTGGACGACAACGTGATGCTGCAAGTAAGATGACGACGCGGCACGGCACGCAAGCTTGAAAATCAGAAAGCACACTAAATTTAAATAACCTAGTAAAATATCGAAATATAATGTAATGCAACACAGAGAGTTGGTCAACACACAATTAACGCATAGCCCGGTTGATTACGTATTTCAAAGATTGCTAAGTTAGAATTTAAGTGTGAAAATTCAAAGAGAGGACCCAGGCAGAGAGAACAGACAGCGGTATATTTTTTATTTAAGGGACCGTCACAGAAACGACCTCTCTCTTTGTGCCGATGTGTTCTCTCTCTGTGTCCTTGTGATGTCTGTCTGCTTGTATGTCTGTCTATAGTTTTCTAGTTAGATTTTTGTTGCTTTTTCTTTTATGCCTGATGATGATTACTTGTGTTGCAATCGAAACGTCGTAATATGCTATTATTTAATTTATTATTTTTNCTTTAGACGTGACTTAACCGAAAGAACCAAAGAATGGCTCTACGTTGTGCTGCTTTAGAGGTAGGTGCGTGTCATGAGAGCAAAAGTGTTTTCCAGAATTCCATTGCACTCTTTTTATAGCCGCATCTCTTGTGTTTATTCTAGCATTCAACAGCCGATTTCCTGTCGTATTTTATCGTCATCTTCACTCGTTTAACGTCTAATTTATAATTCAATACAATCGTTGCTCCATACTGCTTAATTTGATCTAATCCATTGCAAATCATTCGAGTTATCTTGCGACGTGCTTTGAAGTCTCACGGGAGATACACTTTTTGTGTAAAACGTTGCATTAACAAAAATTACGTTTCAATCACCCGTAACTATAATAATGCAATGTCCTGCACAGTTATAAACACACTGACTCAAGCCTAACAGAGTTCACTTGAATTTAAGGAGTTAACCTCAAGGGAGAGTCACAGACTCCACTCAGGGTGGAGGTCACAGGGCCACAGAGGCCACGCGTGGTACCTGCACGTCCTTGTGAGTGGCCTTCATCTGTCCACGGACGCCTCCGCCTTTTTCCTGTCCTCCTCCACTGCCCGCATCTCCTCAGCGACTCGACCCTGCAAGAGACGAAGTCATCAGATAGTTCTGAATTGCCCACCAAAAGCGTGGTGAGGAATTCAGCCTGGACTGACTGAAAAAGTCTAATAGGCAAGAGACCTGTGGACAGAGAATCAACCCACGGCGATGTTTGTTGTATGATATGTTTCTATTATACCCAGGTGACAGATTTTTATCAGCTCATGTAGAGGTATCAGAATCAGTATATGTATTTATATTGGAAGAATCTGCTATAAGCTCTTTTTCACAAATATCCAGTAGTGGTGGGTAAGAACGTTACAACAACAAACTATACAAAAACCAGATAGTGCAAAGTACAAGAAAGATAAACAAATCACCCAATAACATACAACTAAGCCATTCCCATCCTACCAGGCAAAACCCACCGAGCATCAATAATTTTTTATAGAAGCGACCTGGCCACAAATGATAACTCATCAAAGTGGTTTATCATGGGAAATGTCGAGCTGCCTAATAATCTCATTGCATGTTTTTTTTCTGCACCTCAGTGGTTTCGCTGTTGGCATGCGGGCCTCACCTTCCGTGTCTTATGCTCGTCCTCCAGCGTGTCGACATCATGCCCTCGATGTTCTCCAGTGAAAGCGCAGACTGTGCACACGAGGCTCACGTCTTGCTTGCAGTAGAATATGAGCTCCTGCTTGTGCCTCTTGCACTTGCGTTCTTCAGGGTTCACATCTGGTGAAACCAGGACGTGGTCCTTCAACTTCGCTCTCTCCAGGTGAGGCGCGAGGTGTTCCCTGCAGAAGGACATCTCACACTTGAGGCAGGTCTTCACTGCAAGCGTCTTGCCTTCTGGGCAGTGGTCACAGAAAACAACAACACCACCAGCAGCAGCAACCATGGTCTCAGTCACTCGCAGCTGCTCTATGAGGTTGGCGATCGTCACGTTCCTGGTCAGCTGGGGTCGTCGAGGGAAGGTCTTGCGGCACTGCGGGCAGCAGTAGGAGTCTGCCTTCTTCCAGGCGTCCTCCAGGCACTGGAGGCAGAATGAGTGGCCGCAGCTCAGCGTGGAGGGGCAGTCAAACGTGTCCAGGCAGATGGGCAGGTCAACTCACGGTCTACGTTCTCAGCGGGAGCTGCGCTCGCCATGACCGAGGATGCACCCAAAGTAGTTTCTCACTGTGCCTCAGAGAATATATTTCAACAAAAATACTTTATGTTTATAATAACTTGAGATGTTGATTACCATTGACGAGGTGTGTTCTGTTCAGGAGACGCTGTGTGAGCAGCTCATACAGCGGAGACGAACAAGGAAATGAACTGACTTCATCTGCAGTGAAGTTATAAATACCTCGAGACGCGCCCTGGAATGTTCCACACGGTGGCTGGGCTCACCTGTGTAGACGTGGCGGTACAGTCACGCACTGTGTAATAGCTAAAACTGATTTTTGTGTTTAGTTTGTTGTCCTTCCCCTGCACTTCTAATATGCACTGTTGGCTACGTACGGTGTGGAAGAAGTTCAACACACATAGCTTTGACCGGTCTCAAGTGATATAATATTTGTACAAACAAAACCCAGCAGCAGCAACCCGGGACACAGCGATAATGGTTTGTCCACAGGCTGATTGACGGCTAGGTCAGGCTGTGTGCATTGCACATGGAACCGCACCTTGTGCAAACATTCTGATGTAAAGATTAACTTGTTTTTTTTCCCATCTGTGTCTTTATTCATTTTTTTCTTGCAAGGCCTGTTTGTTTAAGTTTCACAGTCTGTAATCGTCTTCCACCTTTATCAACTAATATTTAACTACTGGTTTCATGCATCCTCAGTTGATCTGTCAATTTTTTTTNATTCCTACGACACCGTTTTATCCTGAGTGGACGGTGGTTGTATGTATGTTGAACTTCTTTTACACCATACTTAATCAACCGTGCTAATCGAAGGTGTGTGGGTGAGTGTGTAGGTGGGTGTTTGGTTTGTGTGTGGGTGAGTGGGTGTGTGGGTGAGTGAGTGTGTGAGTATGTATGTTATACTTATTTCGCAGCGTACGTAGCCACTCGTGCTAATCGAAGGTGCGGGTGGGTGGTGGTGGAGGATGAGTGAGTAAGTGGGGGGGGTTATTTGGTGAGAGGGGATACAGATGGGCAGGAGGATGGCGTGAAGGGTGGGCCAGCAGGCGGTGAGGGAGGGAGGGTGGCTGGGAGGGCGTGCGGTTGAGTGGTTGGGTCACTGGGTGGGTGGCCTCACGAATGACCACAGCGAACAGCCCCTGGCTAAATAAACATCGTGGTTCATTTAAGCTCATTATCTGCATGACTTTCACCGTCCATTTTCCTATTATGCGTAAAAAAATCAAGGATTTAAATCTTCATAACCTAAACAATATATATTCATCACCTATTGTTAATGTTAAGATTTGACATCCTGGAATCGCTGAGTTTGGACGATTTCTATAAAACATTTTTTTATTTGACCAGGTAAGGCCCACTGAGGTTTATAGCTCTTTTCAGAAGCGACTTGGCCACAAATGATAGCTCAAAGACGTGGCTTATTATGTGGACATTTATAGCAGCCAAACACTCTAAGTGCATGTTTCTAAGTGTGGAGGGAAAAATTGGAGAACCCGGAGACAAATTCACGCGACTACGGGGAGAGAGACAAGCAAACTCTAATTGCATGTACAGGCGTCAGAGCCGGGATCGATCCCACGACCTCCTGTATACCAGGCGAGGTAGTTAACATCTCGTAGCCACCGCAGCGAGATGTAAAAAAAAATTACAGAGCAGCGACAACGAACAAGGAAACGAGCTGACTTCACCTGCAGCTAAATTATAAACACCACGAGACGCGCCCTGGAATGTTGCACGCGGCAGCCCGTACTCACCTGTGTAGACGTGGCGTCACATTCACACACACAGTGTCAAGGTTAAAGAGTCGCAATTGATATATTTTTACAAAAACCCACGGTAACCATGAAAACAGTGATGGTTTGTCCTATAGACTGGTTACACCGGCTTGGGTGAGGGTGTGTTTTTCCACTGTAAACCTCACCGTGTAAATTTGTATTAAAGATTTAAAATAATAAGTAGGCTATCGCGACAAATATTATCCATAAAATGTGTTTTTGGGGTAGATCGCTGAAATATAAAAGTGTCGTAAAACTCGCCACCACCCGACACAACCAATGATTAAGGTTTGTCACGTAAACTAAATAATATTTAAAAATACTTTTTTTTTAAACACGCTTTAATGAAATGTACCATACTCGGAATGGCAGAACTCGACGACTCCAGGAAGTGGCCCCGAAGCTTGCCATAACGTAGGGAACCGTGGTGATTTACAGCCAACGTCAGTTGAGCGTGGACAATTAGAACCAAGCCGAAACATAACATATAAAAAAGATTGTTTAAAATACTTTTTTCATATTTTTTTTATAGAGTATAGTATTGTCATCAGTCTGACGTAAGTATACCAAGTTTGCAGTCGATACCACATTGGGAAGTGGGTTAAAATTGAGTTAAAAGATTTGAGGATACGACAACAACAACAACAGACAGTGAGTTAAATAAAAGCGTGTAACAATAATAATAAAAACATTCCGCTAGGGTGAGGCTGTGCGTTTTGCCCAGCAAACCACACAGCTGTCAGTTCGTATTCAAGGTTTAACAAAAAAATATTCCCCTAAACCAGGGGGTTCAGAAACCAAAACAACAAGGAGAGACATTTTTTCTTATTTTTTACAATTCGGTAAGTAAAATAGAAACCAAACAAGTCATTATTTCAAGAGCCGCAATGCAACGTGGTGTGAGTACGAGAGACGGTGCTGGTCCTTGATAAATAAAACGTCTCACGAAGCAGCCGTCCCTCAAAGAGCCGCACGCTGCTAAGGAGCTGCAGGTTGACGACCCCGTGCCCTGAACCAACTGGCGTCAGCGGCAAGTAATAATAATAATTTCATTAGTATAATGTTATAATAATAATTAAATTATTACTTAATTGGAAATGGACAATAATAAAATGATTTAGCTTTTTTGTATGTATTAACTTAATTATAATTAAATAACTGTGAAATACTGGCACCTAAATAATAATTAAATAATAAATAAATGCTCGTGCTATAATACTATGACGCTAATGCAATAATTGTATTTTTATAATTAAATAATACATTTCAACTGATTACATAATCATTCAGTAATGGTAATATAATAATAATTAACATGTACAAAGCGCCCTTAAACAATCGCTCTCGGGGTGCTATGCATGGTAAGTCAGAAAATAGTGAATATCACCCAAGGAAAGAAGTGAGAAGAACATTTGAACATCACTAAGGGAGAAAGACATTTTAAACAGAGACGGCTTTAGTGGAGATGTGAAGATGAGCAGTGACTCGGAAGTCCCCTTGACCTCGAAGGGCAACGAGTTGCAGAGTGTAGGTGCCATAATTGCCAACGCACCTCCACGTGTGTAGCCTGGAGACGGTGGGACGGTGAGCAATGCACAAGCTGAGGATCTTGACGATCTTGATGGAATATTCGTGGTTAAAGGAGGTCATGAATGTAGCGAGGAGCAAGTCCATTTAAGGCGAAGGCGAGTTGGTTGGAGCTGCCTTTTTCTCGTTTCTGTCATTGCCTCTTCTTTCTGCAAGGATTTGTTTATGCTTTGCAGTTCTTTATTGGTATAATTTTCATCAGAATATCTGCGAAACGGGTTTATTCCTGGGGGAGATGTTCCCCCTGGTTAATGGCGGCTGGTGAGTAGTGTGTGTGCATGGTGAGTAGTGTGTGGATGTTGAGTGGTGAGTAGTGTGTGTGGATGGTGAGTGGTGAGTAGTGTGTGTGGATGTTGAGTGGTGAGTAGTGTGCGCATATAAGATGGTGAGTAGTGTGTAGATGATGAGTGGTGAATATTTTGTATCAAGGCTCACAGACAAGAAACAATAATTTTTAATTACGTTACACAGGGTGACAAACCTTACGAGCCACCCCCATGGAATGTGCTCAGATGTTTAAGGAATGTAAAAACAAGCCCCGCATCACACAAACCTGTCTAGATGTACCTGTAGATTCGCGCCGTTGGCTTTAACCAGTGCCAACAATGGACTTTGCAAGAACATGATCACAATCGTGAAAATAACACATCCTGAGATGCAGGCTTTCGATTCCAAGCTGTCGCCTGTGATTAAACGTGGTTATCCGATTATTTGTGTTTCTATTTCATTTATACCCGATGATTTGTGTTTCTATTTTATTTATACCTGATGATGATTGCTTGTCTTCTTGGTTCTTTCGGTAAAGTCACGTAGAAGGGAAGTAATAAAATAATAAAAATAAAACATAATAAAACAATTCTCACGACGTTTCGGCCACAACGCAAGCAGCCGTCCTCAGGTGAAAACCAGGTCCGTCGAGGCGACAGAGTCTGAATGAAACAGCACACGGGCTTAGAGCATATATATAAGCTGGGCGCATTGACAAAGGAATTTGCATATCAACATGAATTTAGCATATTTATGGGAAATGCAGGAATGTAATTAGTACTGCATATGCATGTGCATTATGCAGGATTAACAGCATCAAAGGGAGCTGCAGCTACTGCTGCTGCAGCAGTTGCTGCTGCTGCTGCAGTTTCTGCTGCTGCTGCACTTGCTGCTGCTGCTGCACTTGCTGCTGCTGCACTTGCTGCTGCTGCTGCACTTGCTGCTGCTGCTGCACTTGCTGCTGCTGCTGCACTTGCTGCTGCTGCTGCACTTGCTGCTGCTGCTGCACTTGCTGCTGCTGCAGTTGCTGCCTTATCCATTTTAATATAACACTATGTATTATTCTACCCACCCTAATGTGTATCATACTGCTATATGTTTACTGTACAATTACGACACCATACATTACTCTGCACACTGCACCATGCCAGTGAGTGGAACGCGGTCTGAAAGTCACCGTTAACGTGAACACAATCAGTTAAGATCCGAAATGGTTTATTACGTCCTTCCAATGATTGCTAAGCCAGAATCCATCTTCTCGGTTGAAATTGTCTCTGTGTTTGTATATGTGGATCGCCTCATGAACGAATCTCTCATGATAGCCAGATGGCTTGCAGAGAACCTCTGTCTTGGAGAAGTCAATGTCATGTGAGCCCACTGAATTGTAACAGTGATCTGCCACGGCTGAGGTGTTTGTCCTACCGTGTTTCAGGTCTGCCTTATGTTCACGGATGCGGTCCGAGACATGTCGTTTGGTTTCTCCAATGTAACTGCTACCACAGAGGCAACTTAGTTTGTAGACGCCAGGGTACTGTATGTCTGGAACCACATCTTTTACAGACGGGACCAGATCACGGATTTTATGTACTGTGTTGAATCGGACCTGGATCTTGTGTTTAATCAGGATTTTGGAGATCTTTTTTGTGACCCCAGCAATGTAGGGTAAGGTGATGGTCTTGAAAGGCTCCTCAACAGGATCCTTCTTGATGGTTGGAGTGATGGCTTTGCGGATTGTGTAGTCGGTGTAACCATTAGCCTTAAGAGCTTGGCGTACGTGTTTGAGTTCACTGGAAATGTGTTCATGGTCGGAGATGCATTGGGCTCTATGATATAGAGTCTTGATGAGCGTCCGTCATCAGGTGGGACAACCACAGCAAGAAACAATACGGGTAAACCCATATGGGTTGACAGGTATGGGTATGTAACAGCATTACACATTACACTATACAGCACACTATGCACTGTCTATAACTCAGCTATAGTACATGGTGAGGGTATGTAACAGCATCACACATCACACTATACAGCACACTATGCACTGTATGTAACTCAGCTATAGTACATGGTGACGGTATGTAACAGCATTACACATCCTACTATACAGCACACTATGCACTGTCTGTAACTCAGCTATAGTACATGGTGAGGGTATGTAACAGCATCACACATCACACTATACAGCACACTATGCACTGTATATAACTCAGCTATAGTACATGGTGACGGTATGTAACAGCATTACACAACACACTATACAGCACACTATGCACTGTATATAACTCAGCTATAGTACATGGTGAGGGTATGTAACAGCATTACACATCACACTAAACAGCACACTATGCACTGTTTATAACTCAGCTATAGTACATGGTGAGGGTATGTAACAACACTACACATCATACTATATAGCACACTATGCACTGTCTATAACTCAGCTATAGTACATGGTGAGGGTATGTAACAACATTGCACATCACACTATACAGGACACTATGCACTGTTTATAACTCAGCTATAGTACATGGTGAGGGTATGTAACAGCATCACACATCACACTATACAGCACACTATGCACTGTCTATAACTCAGCTATAGTACATGGTGAGGGTATGTAGCAGCATTACACATCCACTAAACAGCACACTATGCACTGTCTATAACTCAGCTATAGTACATGGTGAGGGTATGTAACAACATCACACATCACACTCTACATCACACTATGCACTGTCTATAACTCAGCTGTAGTACATGGTGAGGGTATGTAACAACATTACACATCACACTATACAGCACACTATGCACTGTTTATAACTCAGCTATAGTACATGGTGAGGGTATGTAACAACATTACACACACACTAAACAGCACACTATGCACTGTCTATAACTCAGCTATAGTACATGGTGAGGGTATGTAACAACATTACACATCACACTATACAGCACACTATGCACTGTTTATAACTCAGCTATAGTACATGGTGAGGGTATGTAACAGCATCACACATCACACTATACAGCACACTATGCACTGTCTATAACTCAGCTGTAGTACATGGTGAGGGTATGTAACAACATTACATAGCACACTATACAGCACACTATGCACTGTCTATAACTCAGCTATAGTACATGGTAAGGGTATGTAACAACATTACATAGCACACTATACAGCACACTATGCACTGTCTATAACTCAGCTATAGTACATGGTGAGGGTATGTAACAGCATTACTCATCACACTATACAGCACACTAGGCACTGTCTATAACTCAGCTATAGTACATGGTGAGGGTATGTAACAACATCACACATCACACTATACAGCACACTATGCACTGTCTATAACTCAGCTATAGTACATGGTGAGGGTATGTAACAACATTACACATCACACTATACAGCACACTATGCACTGTTTATAACTCAGCTATAGTACATGGTGAGGGTATGTAACAGCATCACACATCACACTATACAGCACACTATGCACTGTCTATAACTCAGCTGTAGTACATGGTGAGGGTATGTAACAACATTACATAGCACACTATACAGCACACTATGCACTGTCTATAACTCAGCTATAGTACATGGTAAGGGTATGTAACAACATTACATAGCACACTATACAGCACACTATGCACTGTCTATAACTCAGCTATAGTACATGGTGAGGGTATGTAACAGCATTACTCATCACACTATACAGTACACTAGGCACTGTCTATAACTCAGCTATAGTACATGGTGAGGGTATGTAACAACATCACACATCACACTATACAGCACACTATGCACTGTCTATAACTCAGCTATAGTACATGGTGAGGGTATGTAACAGCATTACTCATCACACTATACAGCACACTATGCACTGTCTATAACTCAGCTATAGTACATGGTGAGGGTATGTAACAGCATTACTCATCACACTCTACATCACACTATGCACTGTCTATAACTCAGCTATAGTACATGGTGAAGGTATGTAACATTACACATCACACTATACAGCACACTATGCACTGTCTATAACTCAGCTATAGTACATGGTGAGGGTATGTAACAGCATCATACATCACACTATACAGCACACTATGCACTGTCTATAACTCAGCTATAGTACATGGTGAGGGTATGTAACAACATTACACACCACACTAAACAGCACACTATGCACTGTATGTAACTCAGCTATAGTACATGGTGAGGGTATGTAGCAACATTACACACACGTGTACAATATCTAAGCTGTACACAGTAGATAGTGTGATGTGTCATGTTATAGACAACCTCATGGCTTGGGTCTGGGTAGTAAATATAAACACTGGCATAGCTACTCAATGGTGTGTGTTACACTTTCATTTAGATACAAATACAGACGCATTTACAACTCATTCATAAATATAAACACACACTCACATAGCTACTCAGTGGTATGAGTTACACTGTCATAGACACGTAGAAACTGAAATGCACATATATATACGTGCAAATAGGTGTGAGTGTGGGCAGGTGGGAGGGAGGGTCTCTGTAGATGGCTGGGTGAGTCGTGGGTTAAGGAGTGACAGGTATCGGGTAGGAGAGTTTTGGGTGCAGGTGAGTGGGTGGTGGTCATCATTACCAAGCATAGTCATTGTTATTATCATCATCATACTCTTCATCATCATCCATCAGTCGGGATCAATTCATCATCATAGCTCATCGTGACGAGGAACAAGCAAACTGACTGAGTGTGCAGTTATAAATACCACGAGACACGCCATAGAATTTGGCCCAATGCTACAGACAGCACTTACCTGTGAAGGCGTATGCTGTAGATTTCCAAATCGTACCAGGTTTAATCTCGCGTGATATAACACAAGGCAGTCAGGCTCAGCTCTGAGAGAGAAACATTCAAGCCTGGATGACAATCTTGAAAATAATTTTCAGATTTTATTTTTATTCACCCAGAATATTTTGACCCTTGACCCACAATACAACGTGATTCCAATTCAAAGGTAACCCAGAACACAATCAAGTATATTTATATTTACGCGATTTAACCCAAGAAACCTTTATTATTGATAATATTGGTCGCAAAAGCCTACGTGTTAAAGTCGATTTGTTTAACCAGGTGAGAACTCAAGATACTAGGATGAGTGTCGGTTGCAAGAATGATGATGCTGCTTCTGCTGCTGCTACTTATGATTCTGTTACTACTACTAATGATTATATTATTAATGCTGCTGGTCCTACTCCTGATAATATTGATTATGCTCGCGATAATGCTGCTGCTATGCTATTGATTATGTTACTGCTGATATTCATTGTATTATTAATATTGATTCTGGTTCTGCTTCTGATACTGTTCATGATGCTAATGATGGAGCTACCACTGCTAATGCTGTTGCTCCTGTTGTTACTAATTCTGCAGCTGATATTTCTGCTGATGATGATCGAGTCGTGTTGAATTTGAGTTCAACGAGGTTATCACTCAGGGATCAGGGTAAGTCTCATTGACAAGAGTTACCTGGTTCACAAAAATGAAAATAATAGCAAAACAAGTCAAACCCATGCCAGCAATGAAGAAAATATAAATCTCACACACAGCCCAGAACACAATGCGAT
Organism: Lethenteron camtschaticum; assembly: GCA_018977245.1. NCBI lineage: Eukaryota > Metazoa > Chordata > Hyperoartia > Petromyzontiformes > Petromyzontidae > Lethenteron > Lethenteron camtschaticum. Next base: position 309,666 of record MU249625.1, on the reverse strand, counting down.
TAGCGTTCACACAATTACACAATTGGTACGATATAATCAATGCGTCTCAAATCATCTACGCGTCGCTAAACAGCCTCAGACTCGAGGTTGGGTTCACACAGGATTGGTGTCTCACGTTAATGAGGGGCGCTGCGGTGGCTCGGAGATGTTAACTCCCTCGCCTGGTATGCAGGAGGTCGTGGGTTGGATTACGACCCTGAAAGCTGCTGGAAATTTGGAGTTTATGTTGTCTCTATCCCTGTAATAACACACAATGTCTCTGTTATTAATGTGTGTTGAGACAATATTAGTCGTGTTGTAGTGTAAGGTAGATTGTCACTAGATATATATCAGGTGCTTAATAACTTTAACCAACTTCAAAGTCAAAACACAGTTCCCATTTTTGTCAGCAGAAGCGTTATCCGATGATTAGAAGATTGTGGCTTCAGGTCCAAAAGTCTGACAGCAGATAATGAAAATATTAATCAAAACAAACCTTTACGAATAATATTGGTGGCGAAAGACCTCCTACTACTACTAGGTATTAAAATGGCTTATATCTCTATGCCCTGTAAAATAAAACTAGTTTGGGTGGGGGGAGGAGGGGGTCACTCGACCCCTGGTTAAAACAAAAATGCTTTATCCCAGCGACGCTCAACACACACCACGAGTATTCCCCCCTAGTGATGCCATCCCATTCCCACCCCGGGTTTATCACCCAACGAGCGAGTGACCACGAGGGGGACGGCGCGCGTCACCCCGCAGCGTCACGTGACGCGTGTTCCCAGCACGCCCGCGGTGGAGCTCCGCCCTCTCGGCGTTGAGCGCCACGCGGCGCGAGGGACGATGACGTCAGAGAGAAGCTTGGCTCTCCCCGCCCTCCCCCACCAGTGCGCTAACCACTGCACCACCGCTCCACCCCACCCTACGCACATGCCCCTCTATACACTAAAGACAAAGATACCCCGTGTAGCCTTAACATACTGTTGGGCAAGTGCTGTTTGCTAGAAGCACCTATGAAGTCCGGCACTGTGGCACACGAGGGGTCGGTGACCAGCACCACTCCCGACCCGCCTTTGTCTCCCCAGTGGCGATGTTTGCACATCGCAGCAGGTACTCATTTGAGGCTCAGTCGACCTAGGGAGAGCCTGGACCGATTCCGATAATCGTCACTGGTGTTGGTGAACCGGTCATGGGCCTCCCCTAGGTCGACTCAGCCTGAAAAAAGAGTTCCTGGTACGGTGTGTAAACATCACCACTGGGAGACAAAGGCGGCCGGGCGTGGTGTTGGCCACCCACCCCCTAGTGTGCTGTGCCGGCCTTCATAGGGGCCGTTTATAAATGACGTCACGCGATTTTTGACCCCCCCCTCGTCACACGGCGTCACAAACAGTCAGACCCCCCTCAAATATGACGTCACAAAGCTCTGCCCCCACCCCAAAGAAAACATGCTTCTAATCGCTTTGAACTATTGTAGTGCGTATTTTATGTGGCGCTGCACTCTGATGTTGTAGTAGAAAACATTTATTAAAAAGTCTATTTAATTAAGTAGAACGTGTTGTCTATATTTATTTAAGTTGCGCATCTTGACGTGACGTTTCTCAACCCCCCCCCAAGTGCGTGACGTCATTCATGGACGGCCCCATAGGTGCTCGCTAACAGCACTTGCCCCAACAGCCTGTGAAGGCTACACGGGGATCTGTGTCTTTGTGTGCGTGAGTCTGTGCGTTGCGCCCGTTTCTCTGCGCTGCGCACACTCCGTGCGCTCAAGACGCACGACTCAGATCCAGAATCCTCACTGAGTTACCATCACGATACACACGCAGTGCGGGGTAGAGCGGTTGACTAAACGAGTGGTGGACGGAGTGCAGCAGCTCCATGGAGTCGGCGCGGTAAAACGACAGCAGCCCCGCCTCCCAGTGCAGGTGACACCCGACTCTCCGGGGAGGATCTCTCACCGGCACTGAGGTCTTCACATCACCATGCCACACGTCGCAGCTGTTGTTATCTTTATATAAAACCCAGGATGAGTCGTTCTCTCCCAGGCTGCACTCGTCACCAATCCCTTTCCGTGCGATCGTCCCGTACGCGACTCCAACCTCACAGCCCCCCGTCACACCCCCACGTCCACCTCCCAGTAGTGCTGACCCGACGAGAAGCTCTCAGAGCACAGGGCTTGTGCACAGCCATCAAGCGGTGTGGGTGATCGGGGCGACCCTGGGAGACAGCGGTCCACGTCACCGTCCTGAGATCCGAGGAAATCTGGAGGAGGTTGTGGGCCGAGTTGAGGTCCACAGTCGGTGAGCGTCCGTCTGCAGTAACGATAATCACAGTAGCCGTGTTAACAACAGCACCACTATAACAACAGCACTCGTGCACTAACACGCACGTGCACTGCAATAGAGCAATTCATAATGAGCATTGTTATACAACGTTGTAATGCGTAGCTGTCGGTGTGATGAGATGTAACGGGCACTTTGTCAATCCACTGCTGGATGAGGGCCTCCCTACACCGTGGGGATCGCAGGGATATTTGACCATACTTCACCACGCCGGTCACGGCGCGTTGGTGAAGGCAGGCGGCGCAGCTGGCGAGAGCACAGAAGTACAGTACAGCGGTGCGTTTGTCTGCCCCGCCATCTACATTTTTAAAAGTCGAGCTTCAGTTCAATATTCACTGTGTAATAGATGTAAAACATGTGATGATACCATCAAAATGTGAACTGCTCTATATATTCTAATGTAAGGCTGAAAACTTAAAATATATTAATTGCTTCCAACATGTATTTATTAAAATGTTTTAATTGAAACAGAACGATCAAACATAGAACAATTGTTAAGTTTTTTCGGTAAAGTCACGTAGGTAAAATAATAATAATATAAAATAATAATAAAAATAATAATAAAATAATAATAAAATAATGGCGGCAAAATAATATTGAAATAATAAAACAAAAATTGCTAATACAACAATAATAATAAATAAAATATTGATAAACTAATATTGATAAATAATAAAATAATAATAAGATGTTTATATAATAAAATACTATCGAAATAATAATAAAATAAAATAGTATTAACTAAATGGTAAAAAAATAATAAAATTAACTAATAATAAAATAATAATAAAATAAAGTGATACAGTAAATTTAGCTGTGACGGTCCCACCTGAAGACGGAGACTTGTGTTGCCTCCGAAACGTCGTGATTTAATTGAGTTATTTTCATTTATTATTATTTTATTTTATTATTTTATTTTACCAACGTGACTTTACCGAAACAACCTCAGAGTATGAATCCTTGCAGTCACGAAAGCTTCAAATCTAGAATTGTTAAGTTAAATCAATAAAGTTCTAATAATAAAAATAAAACACTTTTAAAAATTGCAGCTTTTGCGATTTGCTAATCGCATTGTTTCAAATTGCGACTTCGATTTGGAATCGATTCATCGTTCAGCCCCACTGTGCGGTAGTGCCCGTGGGAGGCAGTGGATCACAGCAGCAGCAGCAGCGTGGATATCAACACCGCCGCAGCGTCTCTGTGTGTGTACAACAAACACAAACATCTCCCGTGTGTCACCTTTCACAGGCTGTAGGGCAAGTGGTGTTGGTGAGCACCTGGAAGGCCGACACGGCACACGAGGTGGGTGTGATAGTGTAGTGATGTACACTCGTGTGTGTGTGTGTGATAGTGTAGTGATGTACACTGTGTGTGTGATAGTGTAGTGATGTACACTGTGTGTGTGTGATAGTGTAGTGATGTACACTGTGTGTGTGTGATAGTGTAGCGATGTACACTCGTGTGTGTGTGTGTGATAGTGTAGTGATGTACACTCGTGTGTGTGTGATAGTGTAGTGATGTACAGTCGTGTGTGTGTGTGATAGTGTAGTGATGTACACTCTGTGTGTGTGATAGTGTAGTGATGTACACTCTGTGTGTGTTAGTGTAGTGATGTACACTCGTGTGTGTGTGTGATAGTGTAGTGATGTACACTGTGTGTGTGTGTGATAGTGTAGTGATGTACAGTCGTGTGTGTGTGATAGTGTAGTGATGTACACTCTGTGTGTGTGATAGTGTAGTGATGTACACTCTGTGTGTGTTAGTGTAGTGATGTACACTCGTGTGTGTGTGTGATAGTGTAGTGATGTACACTGTGTGTGTGTGTGATAGTGTAGTGATGTACACTCGTGTGTGTGTGATAGTGTAGTGATGTACACTCGTATGTGTGTGTGCTAGTGTAGTGATGTACACTCGTATGTGTGTGTGCTATACATAAACAATGATAAATGGTCGTGGGAGCGTAGTGCAGTGCTTAGCGCAGTGACCCGATTTTGATTCTTGCTCACGGCCAACACCAGTGACGATTATCAGACTCGGTCCTGGGTCTCCCTAGGTCGACTGAGCCTCAAATGAGTACATACTGCGGTGTGTAAACATCGCCACTTGGGAGACAAAGGCGGTCGGGCGTGGTGCCGGCCACCCACCCCGTCATAGGAGCTCGCTAACCGCACTTGCCCAAACAGTATGTTAAGGCCATGCAAGGGATCTCTGTCTATATCAACGTATTGGTATATGTTGATTCGTGTTCTTTGGTAATTTACTTGTTGCCTGTGTAGCGATTTACACGGACAACTCAGCTTATGCCTTGGTCTCACTGACTAATAAACCTAAAGTTGCCTTTGATTCTGAGAGCATCAGGCTGTAACACTGAACCCTAAGAATCCTCAATGTGTCTGTATCACGCTGCCTAAAGCACTAATAATGAATCCTAAACATCTTAGCCATAGCGCGTGTGTGTGTGTCACTCACACGCAGAATAGCAATAGCATCCTCACTCAATTATACACAGGTGTAGTGTTAATAGAGCTCATGTAATAGTGATTTGCACTCATCTGTGTGTATGTGCTATATTTTAATATTTAGGTATATTGATATATGTTTTATAGTAATTTACCTTTTTGTCTAGGTAGTGATTTACACGGTCAACCAAGGTCAAGCCTTGGCTGGCTGTCTGATTAACCTCTGAATATTAACACAGAATCCTAAAGGTGCCTTTGATTCTTAGAGCTTTCAGCATTAACACTGAACCTGTCTGGATATCGCAGCCTCAAGTACTAATAATGAATCATAAGAATCTCAGCCACAGTGTCTCTGTGTAAAACACTCACACACACAGCATAGCAACAGCATCCTCATTCAATAATACACACGTATAGTGTTAATAGAGCTCATGTAATACTCCTTTACACTCGTGTGTGTGCTGTATGTTAACGTAGAGGTATTACAATACATGGGCAATAGTAATGTATGCGTATTTATGTGTTGAGGAGTAGTCGGGGACATTACGTCACGCTCACCTTCTGGTGCGGTGACGTCACAGGATGTGACGTCATGCGGACCTTGCTGTACGATAACGTCACGGCAGTGACGTCATGCACGGGGCGGGGCAATGACGTCATGTCTCCCTGGGGTACTTAAGCTGAAGCCCGTTACGTGAGCGGGGTCGTCGCAGGAGCCCGGGAAGGTGAAGGGTGGAACTCGTGACCCAGGGGTAGGGCTGACGGGAATATGGGAAATCTGGCACGAGGGTTAGGAGTGGCTGCTTTACCCGGTCGGCCAATGTTGGTTGAGCCCTCGGCCGGCGCAGTGGGAAGAGCCCGGTAAGTCAGTGTGTTAGGAGTCCCAGTACCCTATCCCTGGGAGAAGTATAGTAGCCCTTAGCCCGTAACTGGCGTAAGCCCCTAATAGTCCCTTGGCGTAAGCCCCTAATAAACCTTGGCAAAGCCCCTAAGAAGATCTGCTGTAACATATGTACAATGATACACAGTTATAGCCCAGTGTGGCTCTGTGAGCCTCGGGAATTAACACCCAATCCAATAATCCTTGAGGTGCCTTAGAAGGGATATAGCAGCCTCAAGCAATATGATGAATCCTAATGCTGAGTTAGCCTAGCTATGCACCTCATGCATTAACAATGAACCTTTTGCATTACAACGGTGATGTAGTCTGGCTCTAGTCTGAGGATGACATCCATGACCGAGAAACCTCCTCTACTAATAGATGAATCTGCTACAATGGTTACTTGGCCAACGACATCCTCATTCAATAATTATACACTCACAGCTCCAATTAGCACGGTTGGCTAAGTGCGATGGAAACAAGTTCAATATACACGTGTAGTATTAATAGAGCACTGTAAGAGCGATTTACACTCATGCGTGTGCTATACATTAACATTTAGATAATACACTACCTGTGTAACTGTAACGTATCTTATGATATGCAGAGTGATAAATTATCACCTGAGCCTGGAATATGGACACTGAACCCTACGACTTATAAGTTGCTCGAGCCTAAATGTAACAGCCTCGAAACGAGACTTATTCTGCTTCTGTGAGTCTCGGCATTAACACTGCGTCATATGAATCATGATTTTACACTGATATTGATGCCCTCGCTTCTGGATGAGAGTGAAATAAGTGCTATTAGCAATGGAGGGTTGTGTTTGTTGTGCAACGATTGGAGACTAAGCTCAGGCTAGACTCACAGCATTGAGTACATTGACTATATTAGGTATCAGCTAGAACTGGGATTGAACCCAGGACCCTAGTATCTGGAATCAGTTGTTTCAATAGCCAAGGTCTCCCCTCCACACTGGGGCAGGAGTGATGAACTCACAGACGAGAGGGAGCAGTCTGCCCATGACTCTCTCAAGGGAGCGGATCGTGGGGTGTCCAGTGGAGTTGGAGCTGGGGGCGGAGACTTCTTAGGAACCTTTCCCTGTGACAACGATTAGCAAAAAACAATCAGCATCACCACACACACGGCATCACCACACACATGCATCACCACACACACATACACAGCATCACCACACACACGCAGCATCACCACACACACAGCATCACAACACATACAGTTTCACCACACACACAGCATCACCACAAAACACATCACCACACACACAGCATCATCACACACACAGAATCACCACACGCAAGACAACGTTAAAAATGCAGAACCATTAAATGGAACCTATTTCCTACACACAGCGCATGCCCATACATAGCCCTTGTGCAATATGCAGTCCTCTATTTATGCAACATTAGCATGGTCACACGCATCCAGTTTGTAACACCCACTCAATATAAGCAGCCGATGTTCCACACACAGATAATCACACAGCACCAGCACACACAGCAAATGGTCCATATTATCACAAAGAGCATCATCACACACATATGTATGTGTGTATATTTAGCTTCTTACGCATCGAACGTAGCCAAGCATGCTAATCGAAGGTGAGGGGAATGACAACGAACTAAAACAAAGAGTTCTAAAGAAATGATCTAGGATAGTATCGTTTAAAGTAATTTAAACGTACGGTTACATCAGAACCACCTGACGTTAACTTTAATTCATGCAACAGGGATTAAAATCACTATCCAAGTAAACTACAATCACAATGGTGATTAAAATCACTTTACAAGTAAACACACAGCACAAGGCTCCCACACTGCACCGCCTCGTGGTCTGTCAGGGTCTGTACCTGCGTGTCTCCTCCAGGTGCCCTGTGGGATACAGAGAGATACGACACTGTGATGCTGCCTCCATTCGCTCCCAAGGCATCGCTCGAGTTCTCTCTGCGAGTCCCATAACCGGAATATGAATCCCGCGTCTTGGCTAATTACTCTGTGAAGGCCAAATCTGTATCCTTGGTTAATAAGTGAAGCGATCTTCTCAATACCTGATCATATCAACCCTTTAGCCAGGGTTTGAGTCCCCTCCAGCCTTGGCAGTACCCATTTCTGATGGCTTGAGACAGCCTCTCAAATTGATAAGCAATGTCTATTTCTGCAGAGGCTATTCATGTCTGTGTAGTGCCTGAGATACGCGTCACGCGCTGGTCGGTATGCATGCACGCGGCAGACAGTGAGGGCGAATGAGGACATAGGGTGCTGATTGGCTGGCCGTTGTTGTCCAAATTAAGGTGGCGTGATGGTTAAGGGGGCCGCAGGTGGTCGGGGTAATTAAGGATGCAGGGCGTTGATTGGACGAGAGGGGCTGTTGTCAGAGATTGGCGCCGGCGTGTCTGGAAAAACAACACCACGTGCCACCGGGGGCTGGGGGCGAGTGGCGGCGTGGGGGATGACCTAATTAATTAGGGGTAATTGGTTCGGGGATAAAGTGAGGGATTGTGGAGTGAGACGGCAGTTCGTGCCTGGGAGGAGAGACAGACGGATGGAGAGACGGAGCAGCGGATAGAGTGAGTACAGCGTAGGGTAGCAGTGGATAGAGTGAGTACAGCATAGGGTAGCAGTGGAGAAGAGTGAGTATAGTGTAGGGTAGCAGCGGAGTAGCGCAAGCATCAGAGAGAGACGACGGAGAGTAGGAAGCGGCTGGGTGTGGAAGGAGAACGGAGTTAGTTACGACGGAGTGGGACGGCGGAGCTGATAAAGAGCAGCCGAGCTGGAGAGGGAGAAAGAGCGGAGAGGAGAGTCGACGGAGGAGCAGAGGGGAGCGAGCGAGGCCAGTGGAGCGCAGCGAGTGAGCGGAGGAACATTGAGCGGTTTTGACGGAGAGTTGTGGAACTATAAACGTGAATAAAGTAACGAGGAAAGCCAAGAAGCTGTCGTGTCGGTCCGAGCACTACATCTGTATATTCAAGGTGCTTGAGAGTGGATATCAAATACCTGATAGCCACAGAGCAACTGTTTATAAAATAGTCGATTAAATAGCATAACATCAGGTATTTAGAATTGAACTTTATCTGAATGTTATCTTCACGGTAATATGTGGAATTCTCTGCAGGAAATGCGATAATAAACATAATTTAATTAGATAGATAGTGGGATTTCAAATGAAGCCACTATCGTGGTTAAGGGAATTATTATTGTTATTGAAGCTGTGTTCTCAAGTTCCGAGCATCTAAACCCTCGGGCCAGAAGCCTTCTACTGCTGAGGGCTCTGTCCCTGGCTCCATGAGCGCTCTACCTGCAAAAACGTGAGCGAGTCCCTCTCCTCCTGCAGAGTGTGCAGGCGCGCGGCTGCTGCTTGCAGCTCGCTGATCTCGTGCTTGTAATGAGCGATGTTCTTGTTGATCTGGGACAGCAGCTCCTTCTCCTTCAGTTCCGCGCGATGTAAAGCCGTCCTCTCGTCCTCATCCAGTGCCGTTCTCAGACGGGTGAACTCGGCTTTGATTCGCTCCTTCACCCCAGTCATAGATCCCTGTCGAGACACGCAATTCTAATGATTGACCATTCCCCTCTAAATTTCGATTAAAGCTTTCGTGACTGTAGGGATTCATATTCTTGGTTCTTTTGGTAAAGTCACGTAGAAGGGAAATAATAATTAATAAAAATTAACAATAAATTCTCACGACATTTCCCTCCAGATGAAGCAGTCCCCCTCCTTAACTTCCTTTCGTTCGTTCTCAAAGTTCACCCATTCCCTTCCTCCCCTCGCCCTCCCCTCCTTCCCACTCCTCCCTGCACTTTGTGACCCCTATGTGCCCTCTGTTACTGTCACGGATTATTGGCCCTGCCATCTAACTTACTCTATTGTTACCGTTTTTGTTTATATATAAAGCGCCATGAGAGAACGCACTCTATAAATTGAAGATATCATTTTCCATGAGCCATGATTATTATTTTGATTATTCTGCTTGTTTGCCCAGAAAGATCTCTCTTGTATGTATGTTGAAGTTCTTTTGCACCGTACATAGCCAACTTGGTTGCAAGATAATTTTTTGCAAGTCCTGCCAAGTTTTGAGAGTAGAGGGCAACGCTGTTGCTTTGTGGTATTAATTGAGTAACTTTTCAGCATCGTGAAGTTTGGCCAATACCAGTGAGATGTTATGTTTTTTAGCTGCCCGGCGCTCGCTCGTTTTTGTGAGCTTCACTCTCTGCCCTCCGCTCTTGCTGGATGGCGACTGCCTCCAACTGCCCAGGAGCGTCTTCATGAGCATCCTCTCCACAGAGGCCAATCTTGACATTGCTGGTACCGGTTATCGGCAAGTCCATCAGCCCCACATCCTCATGTACCACATCAGCTCCATTCTTTTCTAGCCCGTGCCATGCCCGTTTATCCCCCTCTATCTGGTCAAACAAAAGCTGATTGGGCATGCGTGGCACTGTGGATCACGCTGTAATGTTGCAAAGGCTAAAATTGCTACATTTCTCGGATTGTGCAATCAACTGGATTCGCAACGACTTATCCACCGATTTCAAATTGTGTCCATAATGGGGTCTGACAGGACCTAGATTACTAAGGGAGTTCTCAGAGCTCTGTGCTTGGCCTTGTTCTGTTTTCTCTCTATGTCAACCACATAGGCATCTCTAATCTGCACTTTGACATTTACGTTTTGCTGAGACACAGCCCCAACAGCATCTACAACAGGGCTTCGATGGACTTCAACTTAATGCCATAAAACTGGTCCTCAACATTTATAATTTGATGCATAACATGCCTCTACATGTGAGTAAACGCAAATTAGCACAGCACTTTTTTTCAAAATACTATAAGGCCTATACTTTGACATAGGTACATTTTAACAATTCAAAATTAATTAATATTTAGCCAGACATCTTCTGTTTGTCTGAAACATGGCTTACCTCACATATAAATCCTAGCCTAATAAAATGTATGGATATAATAATTTGTGATTAGGTGTGGTAGTATATTTGAATATGACCTACAACTCGCTACTGTAACCAACCCTTGCTCTTTATAATATATCGTGCTCATAATGTATTCTCCAAGTAACCAACATTTTACTCTGATGTGTTGCTATAGACCGCCAAATAGTAAAATATCATATTAATCTCTTGATTTTATAGAAGCAACCATTGTTTTCCATTTGATGACGCCTGCAAATTGTTGAAGCTGTCATTCAATCACTCATTTACTACTGTGATCCCGCTTACAGATCAGATCCTAATGAATCACGAAACCGACTAAACCTGATTTATCATTCTGCTCTTCCATTTGCACTGGATGTACCACACAAGACCCACCATTGTGACATCTAATTAAAAATCCAATCTCACATCACTGGATCCAAGAAGAAATCTACATTGGGCCCTGTTCATCCACAAAATCCTGATTGGCAAATCTACGCTAATTCATTCACCCATTGCCAAATCCAAGAAAGCTAAGGCGCCATCTAATTGCCTTTTAACTATCCAAAGAACAAACATTGGAATAGGTGACAAAGCCATTACCATTGCAGCACCAACGTTTTTGAAAAAAAACTTGTTTCTTTCACATCATAAATATTCCTTCAAAAAATATTCTGCAACCAGGCACGTTTCGTACACAAGGGGCGTTGGGGCACCGCTCCACCAAGCAGCTGGAGATGAGAAATGTTTTTCTATAAAAATACTTTTCTATAAATAGTTTTGTCGTGTTTAAAAATATACATATAATGATTTGTTCAACGTGAATTGCTTAATGAAGATACATTTTAAGTTCATATTAGAAACCGCTGCAACGCCACAGTCGATTTGTGCCTCAGGGAGATCTCGGGGCGGCTGTGAAGGCGTCCGAATGAGAGCTATCCCTTCATTCATTGCGATTAGTTTCTAGAATATTATCCACGCCGTTTGAGACCCATTCAGGGTGGTGAAAATGCGCCCATCGCTGTAATATGATGTCACAACGCTAGGTTGCACTGTGCAAACATAGCAGATCACGGCCTACACGTAGGTGGGTGTATGACGGTATGTGGCTGTTACTGGTAGGAACGAAGTGAACCAGCCTACAATAGATTATATCGTCCGTCCGTCCATGTAACAACATCGCCCCCTACTGCAAACACTTGGCAGGACCCTACAAAAACCTTTAGACTCAGTGACGCTTTCCTGGCTAAACAAGTGTAACATTCCCTTATATTCCCGGAGATAGCTTTTAATTAAAACATTTAAATTAAAAATTAACTCACAGCGGCCTAAAGCCTACAGCTAGGCCTAAAGCCTAGAACTAGGCCTCACTCTCCCTTCGTATCGTACCCCGCGTGTGTGAAAGGGAGTTAATGTTTAACAATGTTACATTCCCTGATGTTTTTTTTAAATAGAAACATTTACATTTAAAGCTTTACATTAATAACTAAAACATTTAAATTAAAAATTTACTCACAGCGGCCTAAAGCCTACAGCTAGGCCTAAAGCCTAGAACTAGGCCTCAAACTCTCCCTTCGTATCGTCCGATTAGGTGTAGCAACATCGCCCCCTACTGCAAACACTTGGCAGGACCCTACAAAAACCTTTACACTCAGTGAGCCTTTCCTGGCTAAACAAGTGTAATAATACATTATGTTTATATTCTTTGGTTATTCGTTCCTACCAGCCCACCCCGCAGGGACCTGTTATTGTACAGTATTCGGTGTGTTGGTTTCCTTGGTTAATTCGTTGAGTCGTGTAAGCTGATCTTCAATTGTTCTTTAGGCTTTTGGCAGTGTCAAAGTCTGTATTTTGCACGTGGAGATCAATCGACAAATTGAGTATGGTGCTGATGCTCTTTAGATGAGTAGAAAACTGCATCCTGGAGTCTGCGACCACCACACCTGATCCTCCCACAAATGTTTTCGCCTGCAGAACCTCTGATTTTTCTAGATTAAGCAGCATTTAATTTCGTGCAAACCACATGTGCACCGCTGACATGCAATTTTCAAGGTCACCGAGGCTCTCCATATCTAGCTTTGAATAGACTACGTATATAATTGTGCCTCATCAGCATATGGATGGAACTTGATGTCATGCGATGAGAGACATATGTTGAAAATAGGAAGGGCCCGATGATGGACCCTTGTGGTACACCAACTAGGCACAGCGTAAGCGATGACTGTTCATCACTCAGCTTCACGGCCCGTGATCGACTTATGTAGGTATGACTCAATCCACCCCAGTGCCATACCTGATACAACAGTATGCTGGTGTCCGTGATGGAATAACGTCTTTGATCAACGCATTTGGTCAACCCTAACACTCGAAAATTTACACTGTGTACACTAACTCTATAAAATGTCATCTATAACCTATACTCGAACACTATAAACAAATACTATTTCATCATGTGCTTCTATTAATATATTTGATCTCCTGGTTAAATAAAGTTTAATTTGATTTTTGTTTTTATCGGGTGAGAACTCCAGATTGCGAGAGAGTCTTATTTATAAGAGTAACCTAGGTAAAAAAAATACGAAATTAAACATTTATAAAGCATAGCAACGAAGAAAATATAAATCAGCACAAAGACAACCATGCCACAATATAAATCAAACGAACAGAAATATATGCAAAGTAATAACTCCCTGCAGCACAAGGTATCTTGTGTAGATTATACCTATACTGGTCCTACCATTTCGCCAATAGTGAATGTTTTAAGTCATTCAGTAAAATAACGTGAACACCTTGGCTAAGGGCACGAGATATGAACATTGTTCTTAGAAAAGTTGATTTTTTTTAAACAATACATCCCATGCACTCGTAACCATAATGATTCAATATCCTGTAGAGTTATTAAGCATTTACTGAAGGATGACAAAGTTCACTTGAATCTACGGAGTTGGCCTCACAGGGAGAGTCACAGACTCCACACGGTGAAGGTCACAGGGTCACAGAACCCACATGCGTACCTGCACGTCTCTGTGAGCGACCTCCATCCGTCCGACGGACGCCTCCGCCTCCTTCCTCTTCTCCTCCACCACTCGCGTCTCCTCTCCGACTCCACTCTGTAAGAGATGAAATGACCAGAAGAGACTCCACTCCCTGAGCGGCCCCTCTCAGCCCACTCCATACTGAACCCTCCACAGTGATGACCAGGAAGCCAACCTCGACTGACTGAACAGTCTGAAAGGCAAGGGACAGTGAAGAGGGAATTGGCCCACACTGATGATTTACATCCCACGTCGTTATGCCCAGTGGCTATCAGCTCTAGTTGTATCATTGGTTTGCAACTGAGTGGTTCTCACTCTTTGTATGGAGGCCTCACCTTCCGTGTTTCGTGCTCTTTCTCCAGCGTGATAACCTGATGATTGATGTGGTCTCCTGCGATGGTGCAGACCATGCAGGCCAGGCGCTCGTCCTGCTTGCAGACGAACCTGTAAGGGTCCCCATGCTGCTGCATCTTCGTTCCTCCAGATTCGCAATGGGAGCCACAAGGTCGTGGCCCTTCAACCCGAGATTCTCCACGTGAGGCTTTACGTGTGTCACACAGTAGGACATCTCACATTTCAGGCAGGTCTTCACTGCGGGAGTCTTCCTGTCATTACAACGTCACACAGAACAGGGGAGGCCATCTTCTCTCCAACTCTGAGCTGCTCCACCAGGTTGGCGAGCGCCACGTTCCTCTTCAGCTGGGGTCGCTCAGGGAAGGCCGCTCGGCACTGCGGGCAGCTGAAGCTGCTCGCTCTCTCCCAGGCACCGTCCAGACACCGGAGGCAGAACGAGTGTCCGCAGCTCAGCGTGGAGGGGCAGTCAAACGTGCCCAGACAATGGGGCACTCAGCTCACTGTCGACACAATCACTGGAGACACGCTCGCCATGGCCCATGGCTTCACTCGGACTCAGTCGCTCGCCGCGGCTCACAGAGGAGCTATCGCAGCAGCTGCTGCTCACACAGTGGAGACGAACAAGGAAATGAACTGACTTCACCTGTAGTTAAGTTATAAATACCTCGAGACACGCCCTGGAATGTTCCACACGGTGGCGCGCTCACCTGTGTAGACGTGGCGGTACAGTCACGCACTGTGTATAGCTAAAACTGATTTTGTGTTTAGTTGTTGTCCTTCCCTGCACTTCCAATTATCACGGTTGGCTACGTACGGTGTGGAAGAAGTTCAACATACATAGCTTTGACCGGTCTCAAGTGATATAATAGTTGTACAAACAAAACTCAGCAGCAGCAGCAACCCGGGACACAGCATAATGGTTTGTCCCACAGGCTGATTGACCGGCTAGGTCAGGCTGTGTGCATTGCACAATGGAACCGCACCTTGTACAAACATTCAGATTTAAATGAACTTGTTTTTTTCCATCTGTGTCTTTGTCCATTTTTTTCTGCAAGGCCTGTTTTTTAAGTTCGCAGTCTGTAATCCTCTACATCTTTATCAGCTAATATTTTAACAACTGGCTTTGTGCGTCCTCTGTTCATGTGTCAAATATTTTTTGTTTTTTATTCCTACGACACCGTTTTATTCTGGTGGACGGTGGTTGTATGTATGTTGAACTTCTTTCACACCATACGTAGTCAACCGTGCTAATCGGAGGTGTGTGGGTGTGTGGGTGAGTGTTTCTTGAACTTATTTCGCAGCGTACGTAGCCGCTCGTGATAATCGAAGGTGCGAGTGGTGGTGGTGGTTGAGTAAGTGGGGGGGGGGTATTTGGTGAGAGGGGAGACAGATGGGCAGGAGGATGGCGTGAAGGGTGGACGAGCAGCGGTGAGGTAGGGAGGAAGGGTGGCTGGGAGGGCGTGCGGTTGAATGGTTGGGTCCCTGGGTGGGTGGCCTCACGCATTCCCACAGCGAACAGCCTCCGGCTAAACAAACATCGTGGTTCATTTAAGCGCAATATCGGTATGACTATCACTGTATATTTTCCTAATATGCATTAAAAAAATCTTGCTCATCGTTTCAAATCATAATCACGTAAACAAAAAAGGTCGTCATCACCTATTCTTGTCAATGTTGACATTTTAAATCCTAGACTCGCTGAGTTTGGCAGATTCTATAAAAAATATAAATATAAATTTTGCAAGGTAAGGTCCACTGAGCTACCTAGCTCTTTTTCCCAAAGGCGACCTGGCCACAAATGAAAGCCCAGCGAAGTGGCTTTTCCCGTGGACATTTTCTCAGCCAAAAACTCAAAACGCGTGATGTGGATTCTAAATGTCGAGGGGAGAGCAGAGGGAGCGGATAAAAATCCACAGGACCACGACGAGAGAGACATGCAAACTCCAAATATACAGCAGCAGGCATCAGGGTCGGGATCAAACCCACGACCGCATGTATACCAGGCGAGGTAGTTAACATCTCCTAGCCACCGTGATGATGAGAGAGAGACATGCAGACTCCAAATATACAGCCGCGGTCGGGATCGAACCCACGACCTCGTGTGTACCAGGCGAGGTAGTTAACATCTCCTAGCCACCGTGATGATGAGAGAGACATGCAGGCTCCAAATATACAGCAGGCGTCAGGGTCGGGATCGAACCCACGACCTCTTGTGTACCAGGCAAGGTAGTTAACATCTCCGAGACACCGGGATGATGATGAAAGAGAGACACGCAGACTACAAATATACAGTAGGCATCAGGGCCGGGATCGAACCCACGAGCTCCTGTATACCAGGCGAGGTAGTTAATATCTCAGAGCCACCACAGCTAGATGTAAAAAAAAATTACAGAGCAGCCACTATGAACAAGCAAACAACCCGACTTCACCTGCAGTTAAATTATAAACACCACGAGACGCGCTCTGGAATGTGCCCTGCGGCAGCCCTGCTCACCTGTGTAGACGTGGCGTTACATTCACACACACAGTGTCAGGGAGTAAGAGTCGCAATTGATATATTTTGCAAAAACCCCACGGTAACCATGAACACGGTGATGGTTTTTCCCACAGACAAGTTACACCAGATAGGGTGAGGCTGGGTTTCTTCAGAGTAAACTGCACGTTGTAAATTCTTATTAAAGTTTTAAAGTTATACGTCGGCTTTCGCAAAGCAATACAGTATTATCCGAAATTTTTTGTATTTTGGGTTAGATCACGTAAATATAAAAGTGTCGTTAAACCCACCACTACCTGACACAGCCAATGAATTACGGTTTATCACTTAAACAGAACATTCCGACTAGTTACTATAGCACACCGGTTGTGTGTTGGAGAGTAAACCCACAGCATTTACCTTTTGACAATTCTGGCTATTGCCTGATGAAGCTGGTTGTAATCACCAGCAATACGTCATACTCGAATTGTCATCGTTGTGGATTTACTCTCCAATACACCACCGGTGTGCTGAAGTAGTAACTAATTGGCACTTTTTATTTAAGTGACAAACCTTACTGATTGGCTGTGTCAGGTGGTGGCAGCTTTGACGACACATTTATAATCACGTAGTCTAACCCTAATAATTATACTCGTCGCAGTCATTACCATTTTTTTGTTCAACATCTGTGTTTAGAATTTTTAATTTTTAATTGTTTCAAATCTACAGCAACTTAATGTGTTCAATCTGTGCCAGGTGATCTCTGATGGTCATTTGTAAAATGTTTTTTTTCTTGGGATGCTGTTTTAGTCCTGGTGGTTGTTGATCGGCAGGATGGGTGAGTCGGTGGGCAGGTGAATAGGTTGTCGGGTTGAGCAGGTGAGCGGGTGGGCAGGTTGGAGGGGGGCCGGGTTATTTGGTGGGTGAGTGATCAGTTGGGTGGGTGTGTGTGAATGGATGGGCGTGTAATTGGATGGGCACCTATGCAGGTATGAGATGAGTGTGGGTTGGCGGGGAGATGTGAGGGGGGGAGGTCTCTAGATGGCTGGGTGGGTCGTGGGTTAGGGAGTGGCAGATGACCGGGTGGGAGGGTGTTGGGTGCAAATGAGTGGGTGTTGGTTGTAACTTTTTCATCATGTTCTTAGGTTTTTTTCGGTAAAGTCACGTAGGTAAAAATGAATAATAAAAATAAAAGAAATAATAATAGAAATCAAATAATAAATCACGACGTTTCGGAGGCAACACAAGTCTCCGTCATCAGTTGGGACCGTCACAGCCAGATTTACTGTATCAAGTGAGGAATTTTGCCTCATCGTGATTTATAATTTTATTGCTATTATTATTTCTATAATTTTATTTTTATTATTTATTCTTACCTACGTGATTTTACCGAAAAAAATAAACCTAAGAGTATGAATCCATACAGTCACGAAAGCTTAGAATCTAGAATTTTGGTTATTATTTCGATTTATTTCGATTATTTTATTACTTCCCTTCTAATAATAAAAATAAAACATAATAAAATAATTGATTATTTTATTATGTTTTATTTTTATTATTTTATTACTTCCCTTCTACGTGAATTTACCGAAAGAACCAAGAAGATGGTTATTATTATTTTCATCCACTTCATCATCATCCATCTACCTACTCACATGAATGGCTGCTTAGCCCTCCGCCCCACTGCTTCAGCGAAAGATCTTCACTCCATAGTCCTCTGTAAACGACGCAAGTCTCGGTAATCCCCCGGTCAAACGGCCTAAGACGTCGCCGTCGCGGTTGTCGAGGCGGCAGGAGTCGAACTCTCCATGCCGCTACTCACGCTCCTCATGTGAGATCATCCGTCTGTTGTATCTATTGTGGTGAAATGATAAATTAAATGTAAAAATGAAAATATGATAAACTAAAATTTGTACGTTAAATATGTTAACATGTGTAACTAAGTGTTATTAACTGGAAATGTGTGTTAAGTGTAATTCATGTGTGTGTTCAAATTTTTTATTGGACGTGTATGTTATTGTGTATGTGATTGTGTGATTATATGTGAGTGAGTTGTGTTTGTGATTGAGTTAATTAAGTGTATGTGATTATGTTTGTGATTATGTTTTTGTGATTATGTGTGTGTGATTATTACGTATGTAATTGCGTGTTAGATTATTATGTATGTGATTATGTGCGTGTGATTATTATTGATTATTATTGACCTCCTGTCAGCGGGCGTTCGCCACTACACGTGGTAGCCTCAAGGTGCACATGGCCTGGCACAAGCGTCGTGGTGACGTCACCGCCACTTAGTGGCGGATGGCGGTTGCAAATTATCCTTAGCAAATGTTTAGAAAGCATCAAAAGCCAGATTTTCAAGATTATGTGATTAACAGACCAACCCACAGCTAATATCAAAATTACCTATTCATGCAGGCATATGGGTTCATACAATACATACTTATTAAATGGTTAGAAGAACATCAATGATCGAATCTCACAATCACGTGGTTAAACCAAGCCAATAGGCAACACCTCGAAATGGCAATATTCGCACAGAATTCATACTCTTAATTTTTTCGGTAAAGTCACGTAGGTAAAAAAGAAATTAAAATTAATAAAAATAAAATTATAAAAATCACGACGTTTCGGAGGCAACACAAGTCTCCGTCATCAGGTGGGACCGTCATAGCCAGATTTGCTGTATCACTTGATACAGCACCTGATGACGGAGACTTGTGTTGCCTCCGAAACGTCGTGATTTTATTATTTATTTTTATGAATGTTTTTTAATTTTTTACCTACGTGACTTTACCGAAAAAACTAAGCGTATGAATCCTTGCAGTCACGAAAGCTTTAAATCTAGAATTCGCACAGAATGCGTTCTCATCAAACGCGTGTCAAATAGTTCGAAACGTCAACGATCTGATCTCACAATCAAGTGATTAAAATAAAACAATAGTCTATCTCATGGTAAGGCGACCATACACACTTCCCTTGTTATGGTGTGTGAGGCATGCAAGCCGAGATTCTTCTTGGCACACAACCTCTACAAGGTACAGTTAAAAATAGTGAGTGAGTGTAAAGTTAATACTCTTTGGTTCTTTATGTATGTGTAATATTGTAAATTACGGCGGGAGACCACTTGACGGGTAGCACACTTTATTAACACTGGTTCTTGCCACAATAACACGTGTGGTCACTACAGCTCACGCTACACGTTCCACCCGACACGAGTGGTCACTATAGCTCACGCTACACGTTCCACCCGGCTACACACACACGGGCTCTCCAGCCCCGTAGCTTCCAGGGGAACCTACAGACCCACCCCAGCTGGGGTATGGGTCACGACCACTGGGTCCCGTGGCCCGGCCCTCACACGGACGTCCGGCCGCGGGTCCCAAGGTCCCGCCTCTGAGCCACACAGGGTCCCGGCCCTTGCAAGGACAGCGGGACTAGGGTCTCAGGGCCCTATCTCTTCCTCCTTAGTCTTCCGTCTTCACTGGTCACCAGCTCCCCGAGCGCCCGCGCGCATCGCCTTTTATAGTCCTCCGCTCCCGGGAGACGGAGCCTATGCGGACCTCGATGTGAGCACCCACCCTAGTTGACCAATCACCACGCGCTGCCACACGATCCATCACTGTCAGCGCGTGTCACCACTACACAGCAAATCACCACGCGCTGCCCCACGATCCTACTGCCAGCGCGTATCACCCCTACATATGGATTCCTGCAGTCACGAAAGCTTCAAATCAAGATTTTTATTAAATTATTAAGTTATTAATAGATACAAATGTAAAAAAAAATCGCTAAATCATTTTTTATTATCAATTTCCACTTTAATTCTAATGATCAAATAATTACAATTTAGTAATCATAATTTAATAATTATAATTATTACATTATAACTAAATTATTATTACTTGACGGTCACGCCAGTTGGTTCAGGGCACGGGTCGGCAACCTGCAGCTCCGTAGCAGCGTGCGGCTCTTTGAGGGACGGCTGCTTCGTGAGACGTTTTTATTTATCAAGGACCACCACCACCAGCACCGTCTCTCGTACTCACACCACGTTTTTATTTATCAAGGACCACCACCACCACGGTCTCTCGTACTCACACCACGTTGCATTGCGGCTCTTGAAATAATGAGTTGTTTGGTTTCTATTTTACTTACCGAAATATAAAAAATAAGAAAAAATGTCTCTCCTTGTCTTTTTGGTTGGTGACCCCCCTGGTTTAGGGGAATCGTTTTTTTGTAAACTTTGAATGCAAACTGACAGCTGTGTGGTTTGCTGGGCAAAACGCGCAGCCTCACCTTAGCCGGATGTTTTTATGTTTACGTGACAAACCTTACTCATTGGTTGTGTTGGGTGGTGGCGATTTTAACGACACTTTTATATTAATGCGAACTAACTCAAAAACATGTTTAATGAATAATATTGGTCGTGAAAGCCTACTTATAATTCTAAAGCTTTAATAAGAATTTACACGGTGAGGTTTACAGTGGAAAAACACAGCCTCAGCCAAGCGGGTGTAACCAGTCTATAGGACAAACCATCATCGTTTTCATGGTTACCGTGGGGTTTTTGTAAAAAGATATCAATTGCGACTCTTTAACCTTGACACTTTGTGTGCGAATGTGACGCCACGTCTACACAGGTGAGTACGGGCTGCGGCGTGCAACATTCCAGGGCGCGTCTCGTGGTATTTATAATTTAGTTGCAGGTGAAGTCAGCTCGTTTCCTTGTTCGTTGTCGCTGCTCTGTGATTTTTTTTACATCTCGCTGCGGTGGCTGGAAGATGTTAACTACCTCGCCCGGTGTACAGGAGGTCGTGGGATCGATCCCGGCCCTGACGCCTATACGTGTTCTTGGTGTTCGCTTGACTCTCTCCCCGTAGTCGCGTGAATTTGTCTCAGGGTTCTCCAATTTTTCCCTCCACACTTAGAAACATGCACTTAGAGTGTTTGAATGCAAAAAATGTTCATGTAATAAGCCACGTCGTTGAGCTATCAATTGTGGCCAAGTCGCTTCTGAAAAGAGCTATGAACCTCAGTGGGCCTTACCTGGTAAAATATAATGAAATATTTTTGATAGAATGGGCCAAACTACGCATAATAGGAAAATGTACAGTGAAAGTCATATAGTTATTAAGCTTAAATGAACGACGATGTTTGTTTAGCCAGGGCTGCTCACCCACCTTTCACGCCATCCTCCTGCCCATCTGTCTCCCCTCTCACCAAATAACCCCCCCCCCCCACTTACTCATCCACCACCACCCACTCACTCGCAAATTCGATTATCACGAGTGGCTACGTACGCTCGGCATAAGTTCAACATACATACTCACCCACACACCCACTCACCCACACACCTTCGATTAGCACGGTTGACTACGTACGGTGAAAAAGAAGTTCACATACATACAACCACCGTCCACTCGGCATAATACGGTGTAGTCAGAATAAAAAAAAACTAAAAATTATTGACAATGAACAGAGGGTGCATGAAGCCAGTAAACTATTAGTTGATAAAGGTGGAAGACGATTACAGACTGCGAACTTTAAAAAGGCCTTGCAAGAAAAAAATGGATAAAGACACAGATGGAAAAAAACAAGTTAACCTTTACATCAGAATGTTTGTACAAGGTGCGGTTCCATTGTGCAATGCACACAACCTGACCTAGCCGGTCAATCAGCCTGTGGGACAAACCATTATCGCTGTGTCCCGGGTTGCTGCTGCTGGGTTTTGTTTGTACAAATATATTAATTGAGACCGGTCAAAGCTATGTATGTTGAACTTCTTCCACACCGTACGTAGCCAACCGTGCTAATCGGAAGTGCAGGGAAGGACAAACTAAACACAAAAATCTGTTTTAGCTATTACAGTGCGTGACTGTACCGCCACGTCTACACAGGTGAGCCCAGCAGCCGTATGGAACATTCCAGGGTGTCTCGAGGTATTATAACTTAACTGCAGGTGTAGTCAGTTCATTTCCTTGTTCGTCTCCGCTGTGTGAGCTGCGCACAGAACAACACGTCAATTATATTCAACATCTCACGATATTATAAACACGAAGTATTTTTGTTGAATATATTCTCTGAGGCACAGTGAGAAACTACTTTGGGTGCATCCTCGGGTCATGGCGAGCGCAGCTCCCGCTGAGAACGTGGACCGAGAGTTGACCTGCCCATCTGCCTGGCACGTTTGACTGCCCCTCCACGCTGAGCTGCGGCCACTCGTTCTGCATCCAGTGTCTGGAGGACGCCTGGAAGGAGACAGACTCCTACTGCTGCCCACAGTGCCGCAAGACCTTCCCTGGACGACCCCAGCTGACCAGGAACGTGACACTCGCCAACCTCATAGAGCAGCTGCGAGTGACTGAGACCAGGCTGCTGCTGCTGCTGGTGTTGTTGTTTTCTGTGACAACTGCCCAGAAGGCAAGACGCTTGCAGTGAAGACTTGCCTCAAGTGTGACACATCCTTCTGCACGGAGCACCTCGTGCCTCACCTGGAGAAAAAGAAATTTCATGATCACGTCCTGGTTTCACCAGATGTGAACCCTGAAGAACGCAAGTGCAAGAGGCACAACGAGGCGCTCAAGTTCTACTGCAAGCAGGACATGAGCCTCTTGTGCAGGGACTGCACAATCGCTGGAGAACACAGAGGGCATGATGTTGACACGCTGGAGGACGAGCATCAGACACGGAAGGTGAGACCGCATGCCGACAGTGAGAACCACTGAGGTGCAGCAAAAAAAACACATGCATTGAGATACATTTTATGCTATATATTTCCACATGATAAGCCGCAATGTTGATTTATCATTTGTGGCCAGGTCGCTTCTAAAAAAATTAATTAATACCTGGGTGGGATTTGCCTGGTAGGATGGGGATGGCTTAGTTGTATGTTATTGGGTGATTTGTTTACCATTCTTGTACTTGGCACTACTATCTGGTTTTTGTAAAATTTGTTGTTGTAACGTTCTTACCCACCCGTACTGGACATGTGAAAAAGACCGTTATAGCTCATCTGATTCCTCCAATATAAATACATATACTGATTCTGATACTTCTACATGAACTGAAAAAAACTGTCACCTGGGATTAATAAAAACATCTCATACAACGAACATCACCGTGTGTTGATTCTCCACGGTCCCTTGCCGTTTAGCCTTTTTCAGTCAGTCCAGGCTGACTTCCTCACCACTCCTCTGGTGGCAATTATAGAGCCATCACTGTGGATGGCTCCGTGTGGAGTTGGGCTGAGAGGGGACGCTCAGGGAGTGGAGTCTCATCTGGTGACTTCGTCTCTTACAGAGTGGAGTCGAGAGGAGATGCGAGCGGTGGAGGAGGAGAGGCTGGAGGCAGAGGAGTGCGTGGAATTGATGGAGGCCGCTCGCAAGGACGTGCAGGTAACGCGTGTGGACTGTGACCCGTGACCTCCACCCTGCGTGGAGTCTCCCTGTGAGTGTTGTGGAGTTGACCTCACTGTGAGGTCCACTCCGTAGACTCAAGTGAACTGTTAGTCTTGAGTCAGTGTGTAATAACTATGCAGGATATTGGATTTTTATGGAAATGTGTGCTTGAACAGTAAACAAATGCAACGTTCATAGAAAAAAAAAGTTCGCACCTCGTGAGACTGCAAAGCACTTTGCAGTATAACTCGAATGACTTGCAATAGCTGAGATAAAATAGCACAGTATGGAGCAACGACTATATTGAATTAGAAACTAGAAATTAAACAAGTGAAGATGACGATTAAATATGACAGGAAATATGCGTTAAATGCTAGAATAAACACAAGAGACGCGACTTCAAGAGAGTAAAGGGGATGCTGGAAAAACACGTTTGCTCTCATGACACGCACCCAACTCAAAAGCAAACACAACGTAGAGTAAATTACTATTTCAAACATTTTAAATGTAATGTGCACACGTCGTGATGTATTAGTGATTAACTCTTTTGGAGTCGTACATTTTAATGGTAAGGATAATTACAAAATTGTGTCTATCTTTAATGCCTTCAACGAAATTGCTATGGGCCTGTTTATGTTGGCGCATGCATAAGTATTCATTGTAACACAAATCCTCCTGTAAAACAGGCATACAGTCAGCTGGTGATATGAATAATTTACATAAAATATCCATGTTGTGGAGAATATTCGTAACAAAAACAAATAAGCAGATAATAGGTCTCCATCATATACCTGCCTCTGTATAAATTATGAGAAAAAAATTGATACATTCCTTCAGCCCCACTAAGTGGGAGTGCATCTTTACAAAAGTATTGATTCCGCAGTCTTCTGGGAGTGCATAATTTTATCAGCATTGATTCAGTAGAGGCAACAATAGACTGGTTTATGTATCATAAATTTGCGTTCAACTTGGTCCATATGATAGAGAGAGGGTCCTTATCTATAACATCTGGTAGCTCACCTACATTGATTCAAGCAAGCCTGACTGCATGTCAAAACAGCTCAAGAGTTTTCTTGTACTGAATGAATACAGGCAGACCTAACTTGCACGACGCTTGTAGAACACTCATTCATTATAGCGCTCATGGGCCTGGAGAACATTTTTACAAAAATAGAAAATTAAAACATATCTATCTAAATATAAACGGCTAAGGATGACTGCAACATCTCAGCTGGCTTCCAAAGACCGGTTCCTAGATCGTCTGCTTTGGCTCATAAGACGGTGTTTGAGCTCTGAAGACTATGGAGGAAATATCCAAGATGTATTTTGTGAATAGTGACATTTAAGCAACATTCGTGTCGCCTTCTTCAGTGTAAAATTTCAACGGTTTGAATAATTTCAGATTTTATTTTTTATAAAAGGTTTAATTTTGCAACTGTTACATACCTCATCAAAATACCAGGAAGGCAATATCCATGTTGTATATTTTTTAAAAGTTAAACGTAATTATTATCTTTAATACACATAGATGGATGGATCCGACAACGATGCTCTTTTAAATATAGATAGATGAGATGGTGGGGCACTCATAACGTGATAGTGATGGATCGAGGTAGACGACAATATTACAGACAGCGGAGAGAAGATGAGACATCAGAAGAAAGAAACCTACGATTAAACACTGATCGAAATCTACATGCACAAAAAAAGAGCAAACGAAACAGCAGAAGAAAAAGCCGACGAATAAACTCAAATAGAGAGAGAAAAGAAGCCAAAAGGAGAAGATTAAATTGTGAAGTGCCCAATGCCAACAATCAAGAAATATGCGTAGAAGTGGATGAACATAATATTGTTAATACAACAATTGAATGAACATTATGTAAAGCAATATATTGGACCGTTGAACTGAATGCATCAAAGAAATACACAGAGTGCTGTTGTGATGGGAAAGTTTTTGTCTGGCACCTTAACAGAAGCACATGAACTATTAAAAAAAGTTATTGACAAAGTAACACCAGAAGCACGAATTACTGAGATCATATCAGAGACTGCAATTCTGCTGGAGCTTTTGCATCGATGGGAGCTGAAATGAAGGACCTCCTGGACATGGACCTTACTGTTGGAATGCACGGTCAAATGTATCATATGGTGTATCCATTATATGCAACACCGACAAAAACAGGATATGGACAGTTATATATTTTTGACTCAGTAGAAGCAACTGGAAACGATGAGATAACAATTAAACAGAGGCTGTAGTGAAATTGCAATGCTTCTGAACGAAATTTAACGAATACGAATCTATTTGCCGAATACTATAAAAATTCATAAAATTAATGAAACAATCTAACTATGAAAGTAAAAAGTATTCATCGATATCCTGAACTAGACCTATGAAGACACAATGCCCCTACATTCAAGACCGAAGTTGCTGCTAAATTTGTCAGATGATGGTGAACTCTTGTTAAACAGGATATTTATCTGGAAGGTGATACTTGCAAAACTATATTTCTATAAATAGGAACTGTGACCCGATAGTTTACCCAATATTATTTCCATACAGAGAAAGTGGCTGCATTGGGAATTGAAACACCTTGAATAAAGAAAACGAACAAGAATACAACTGCAATATTATCCATATAGACGATCAATCAGAAATGAATTCGGCATACAACACTTGAGTGAAAACTTTCCATCAATGTGCTGCATTGTAGGGGCGTGTATGGGCTATGTGTAGCGACGTAAACAGACTGTGTACACTTACCTGTAGGGGCTGACACAGTCCAGCAGGGGCAGTCCAATATCCCTAGTCCCGGAGCAGGAGGGGGCTGCGGGGTATTCTGGGATCCCACGGGACCCCTCCCAATGGGTGGGCGCTGCGGGGTTTCCTAGGATCCCACGGGACCCGCCCCTCGGTTGGAGGTGTTTATAAGCGGGACCTCTCTACAGGCTCGGGGCCAGTTGAAGACAGAAGACAGAAGCAAGAAGACCGGCAGATAATACTCTGGGACCCCTAGCCCCGCTGCCCTTGTCAGGGCCGGGACTCTGTGTGGCTCAGTGGTGAGACCCTGGGAACCCCCGGCCCGACGTCCTTGTAAGGGCCGGGTCCGAGCAGGCCAGTGGTTGGAACCCGCACCCTGGCTAGGTCGGGTTAGATTAGCCTCCCTAGCACCCGTAGCTGGAGGACCAGATTATCAGTCCCGTATCGGGTGAGTTAGCCCGGAGGCAGTACCTCCCTAGGCAGTGGTGATAGAAGGGCCGTTGCTGAGTGTGCCGGGTTGTACTGCCGAGCATTGTGTTAAATAAATAGTGTTGCCTCCAAGATCCAGCTCCGACGTCTCCAGAATCAACAACACTACACATACGTTAAAACAGAGGTGCACGATTAAACAATCTAAGACACAATCAAAAGGAATTACGCATAGAACAATATAGAGGAATGTTGGATGCGGTAAAAGCGAGAGCTGAAGATCAGGCCTCAAGAGCAGGGCATATGATTATTTTTCCATCTACAATTCAAGGAAGTCCAAGATATATGTAGCAAAACTTTCAGGACACAATGGAAATAGTGCATACATTTGGAAAGCCGGACCTATAAGTAACCTTTACATGTAACCCTACTTGGTCTGAAATTCTTAACGCAATATCTAGACTAAAAGACCAGAACATCAACCTGATATAATTGTAAGCATTTTGAAAATCAAACAGAAAGAGTTATTTCATGATATTCTGAAAAGATATATATTTGGTGTTGTAATCGACTACATCTACAGTGAGGGAAAAAATAATTTGATCCCCTGCTGATTTTGTACATTTGCCCACTGACAAAGAAATGATCAGTTTATTTGAACAGTGAGAGACAGAATAACAACACAATACAGAAAAACGCATGTCAAAAATTTTATAAATTGATTTTCATTTTAATGAGGGAAATAAGTATTTTACCCTTCTCAATCAGAAAATTTCTGGCTCCCAGGTGTCTTTTATACATGTAACGAGCTGAGATTAGGAGCACACTCTAAAAGTGAGTGCTCCTAATCTCAGCTTGTTACCTTTATAAAAGACACCTGTTCACAGACGCAATCAGATTCCAAACTCTCCACCATGGCCAAGACCAAAGAGCTCTCCAAGGATGTCAGGGACAAGATTGTAGACCTACACAAGGCTGGAATGGGCTACAAGACCATCGCCAAGCAGCTTGGTGAGAAGGTGACAACAGTTGGTGCGATTATTCGCAAATGGAAGAAACACAAAAGAACTGTCAATCTCCCTCGGCCTGGGCTCCATGCAAGATCTCACCTCGTGGAGTTGCAATGATCATGAGAACGGTGAGGAATCAGCCCAGAACTACACGGGAGGATCTTGTCAATGATCTCAAGGCAGCTGGGACCATAGTCACCAAGAAAACAGTTGGTAACACACTACGCCGTGAAGGACTGAAATCCTGCTGTGCCCGCAAGGTCCCCCTGCTCAAGAAAGCACATTTACATGCCCGTCTGAAGTTTGCCAATGAACATCTGAATGATTCAGAGGACAACTGGGTGAAAGTGTTGTGGTCAGATGAGACCAAAATGGAGCTCTTTGGCATCAACTCAACTCGACGTGTTTGGAGGAGGAGGAATGCTGCCTATGACCCCAAGAACACCATCCCCACCGTCAAACGTGGAGGTGGAAACATTATGCTTTGGGGTGTTTTTCTGCTAAGGGGACAGGACAACTTCACCGCATCAAAGAGAAATGGACGGGGCCATGTTCCGTCAAATCTTGGGTGAGAACCTCCTTCCCTCAGCCAGGGCATTGAAAATAGATCGTGGATGGGTATTCCAGTATGACAATGACCCAAAACACACGGCCAAGGCAACAAAGGAGTGGCTCACGAAGAAGCACATTAAGGTCCTGGAGTGGCCTAGCCAGTCTCCAGACCTTAATCCCATAGAAAATCTGTGGAGGGAGCTGAAGGTTCGAGTTGCCAGGCGTCAGCCTCGAAACCTTAATGACTTGGAGAAGATCTGCAAACAGGAGTGGGACAAAATCCCTCCTGAGATGTGTGCAAACCTGGTGGCCAACTACAAGAAACGTCTGACCTCTGTGATTGCCAACAAGGGTTTTGCCACCAAGTACTAAGTCATGTCTTGCAGAGGGTCAAATACTATTTCCCTCATTAAAATGCAAATCAATTTATAACATTTTTTACATGCGTTTTTCTGGATTTTTTTGTTATTCTGTCTCTCACTGGTCAAATAAACCTACCATTAAAATTATAGACTGATCATTTCTTTGTCAGTAGGCAAACGTACAAAAACAGCAGGGGATCAAATACTTTTTTCCCTCACTGTATTGGTCATCTGAAAGCAATAACGCTGACGGGAACACATCCTGATATATACAACAGTATAATGACCCATTTTAGCGCTTATTCGATAGGCACTCACTTCTTCAGGAAGCATACAGAGCGTTTAGCGAGGTCTGCCAGTACTGATACAATAATTCAGTCCCAAAAGGCCATGGGCAAATAGATTGTGTACAAAATACTTTTAATGATGAATCTATGCAGAAGGTGAATCATGTGCTTATCTTTACTGAAAGAACCTAAAACATGTGCTTATCTGTTTTGGTAAATAATTTACAGATCCTCACCAATACACTTCTGGAGTTAGGTGGATTTGTTTTAAAGGAATATTAGGATGAAGACAGCCCAGCTGGGCCCCAAAGTGAGAGGGCCAGGAGGTATGCAGTCAACAATGCTTGACTCAGGGAGGAGGACGCCCCTGCCATGCATAGTCCCATGGGATGTTGGCTATCAACAACAAGGCAACTCCTATGACTAATTGGGAATGGGACGCAAGCGTAGGATTGATCACCCTGTCGCTGGCCGCCTTTGGGGAGGGTGTATAGTATGAAAGGCCGAAACACCCTAGGACCCAAAGGTTCACTACTGACGATGCGCTCCCCAAATTTAACCAGGCTCACTGTTCATGAACTCTTGGAAGTGCTTGCACAAAGGATAGTAACATCTCATCCTGTGTTCTTTGGAACCATTAGGGGAGATAAATTGGAGGTGATACAGAGGTTGCAATAATGTGTTGATATGGAGGCATCAAGGTCAAAGTGGGCAGCCAGGTGGTATAATGGAACAAGAGGCTCGGCAGTCGATGATTTCACAGGAGTCAAAGATGGGGAGGATGGCAGCTTGGACTACATGAAGATGGAGCCGAGGTGAGACAATGTCTATTTATATAGAGGATTTTGTTTATTAAATCTTACTGGCGATATTATCAATGTGACGGGCAAGATAGCACCTAGATACCTGAAGTTATCGACCTGTTCAATGAGATGCGAGTCCAAAGACATAACGTGGCAGCAGGGAAAAATAGGTTTCGAGAAACTGGAAAACAATGTGACTTTGGTCTTAGCAGCATAGAATATTAATTTATAGAATCCATCACACGCCCTTTGCAGGATTCCATGCTCCAGACCAAGGCTGGCATCTCAGGCGAGTTCACCCGCATGAGGACGATGCTGGATGAGGACGAGAGGGCGGCTCTGGATCGCGTGGATGTGAAGGGGCGCGAGCTGCTGTCCCAGATCGAGGAGAACATCGCTCATTACGAGCGCGAGATCAGCGAGCTCAAGGCAGCAGCCACGCGCCTGCGCGCTCTGCAGGAGGAGAGGGACTCGCTCACGTTCCTGCAGGTAGAGCGCTCACGGAGCCAGGGCGAGTGCCCCAGTTCGCGTGTTCATTGTGTTTGTAAACGTGGCACATGCGTTGCAACACAAAACAATAACGCCACGTGCATTGTCAATACAAATATAGCCAATGGGTTCTAAAAAAGCGTAGAGTCAAGTTCACCAACTTGGATTTGTATATTGTAATAAAAATATGAACTACCGCTGAATTTCAAAAGAAGAAATTTACGATTAACACACAAATCCCTTGAATTAATTGGTTGGTAATATATGCAGGCATTGGCATAAAAAATTGTAACCTCATCATCCTGTAATGTACATCAGATTGAGGCCACTTGACACCACATTAAAAATTTTCATTTTACCAAATGTATACCAACCATTATTAATGCTGAACACGGAAGGGCTTTTAACATCAGGAAAGCCAGAAGCAGTTATATTTCAGCACTGACTGCTGATGAGTCTTTGAAAGTTGAAACAAATCCCGAGATTGCATGCCTCAACAAATGTTCACCCTGCTAAATTATGGACTCTGGTAACGCAACGCTCTGGTTGTAATTCACTCTCGCAGTGGATCATTATTTTGAATGTTGGTTCACAATCACTGCAACTCGATGTCAAGTGCCACGGACGCCTCTTGCCATAATATCGGACACCAAGTGGCAACAATTTTAGAGGCCACACCTTGCTGATGAGAATTATTGAGTCATAACGAGTCCACGGCTTTGTCTTGAATACAACCAACAACACTGGGATATGCAAATGGATAAGCGCAACCCAGCTCATCGCGTCTACCAATCACCGTGTGGTTAACGTTGCTGGAGGTGAACTGACTCGCGCCCCTGTGTCTGACTCCTGCAGGTTCACCTGAAAGAGACAAACCGGTATGGATTCATGAACTCGCACAAATAAACACACGGGTGACGCCTTGTGTGGAATATGGGCTGTATGATGATGATGTGTGATGATGATGTATGATGATCATGCTGTATGATGATCATGCTGTATGATGATGTTGTGTTAGTTGTGTGATGATGTGTGGCATGATGCTGTGTGAGATGATGATGTGTAAGACAAGGGTTGTGTGATGATGTTGTGTGCTGTGAAGCTGTGCGCAATGTTGCCGTGTGATGATGCTGTGAATGATGATACTGTGTGTAATGATGCTGTGTAAGACACGGGCTGTGTGTGTCACTGCTGGTTCTGGTCTCACAGGAGAGACGCTCAGAAGGAAGATCCACCCTCATCTCCCAGCAAAAAAGACATCGCCACGATCAGCGCCCTGCAGGGAGCTGTGGTCAACCTGCTGGCATTCATGTGTGAGTTCCACGGACTCTTACCACCTGTGCGAGTGTGTTATTGTGCATGTAATTGTGTCTTGTGTGTATGTTGCGGAGCGGTGGCATAGTGGTTAACGTGCTACAATATGAACCTGGCAACACATTCGATTCCCGTTCACAGCCAACACCAGTGACAATTTTCTGAACCGGTCATGAGCCTCCCCTAGGTCGACTCAGCCTCAAATTACTACCTGGTGTAGTGTGTAAAAACTGCCACTAGGGAGACAAAGGCGGCCTTACGTGGTGCTGGCCACCCACCCCTCATGTTCCATACCGGCCTTGAAGTGTCACTCGCTAACAATTCTTGCCCCTACAGCCTGTTTGGGCTATACGGGGGTCTTGTAATTGTGTCTGTTTGTATACGTATGTGTAGATGAGCGAGAGTGAGTATGGATGTGCAATGATGATGGGATGCTCTGTGCACTGAGCTACAAACATGGTCACCTACACGTGACTCACGGCCATGGCTATCATCAATGGTGAGTGGATTCAGAACCAATTCTGAGCTCTCCCAGATGAACCCTTGGCTTAAATGAGTACCGGGTACGTCCTGTAAGCATCAGCACTGCGGACACAAAATCGGCCTGCAGAATTCATATGGTGAAATGGCTTTTATAACTATCAATATAAATTTAAATAATGTTATGGCTTGGCTCTCCAACACACCGCGTGCTGTACTAGTGACGAATTGGCATGTTCTGTTTACATGACAATCCTTACTAGTTGTCTGTGTCGGGTGGTGGCAGGTTTAACGACACATTTATATATTTACGCGATCTAACCCCAAAAAACCTCTTATATTATATAAACTTAGGGTTGATTGGTAATGCCCAAGGATCATACATCCAGACTAAGACACGTTTAAGATTTTTAGGCTTCATGTCAACAGCTTGATGCTCAGTCAAACTAAGGCATTTTTAGTATTCTTAGGTTCCCCAGTTAATGGCTGAGGCTCACAGAGCGAGATTAAGGCATAATCTTGGTCAACCTTGTCTATCAATACACGGCACGTGCAAACATCAACATTACGAATGTAATGTATTCATTAGACAATAATATATAGCACACACACGAGTGTATTTCACTATTACATAAGCTCCATTGATATTACACACGTGTATTATCCAGTAAGGATGCTGTTGGCCAAAATAACCATTGTAGCAGATGAAACTACGAGTATAAATCTTCTCTGTAATGGATGTCATCATCAGACTCGAGCCAGACTACATCACGTAGTGATGCGTAGGATTCATTGTTAATGATGTAGGCTCATATTCATACTAAGGCAGCCTAAGATTCTCATATTCATTCATAATGCTTGAGGCTGCTATATCCCTACTAAGCACTTAAGGATTATTGGGGTTCATGTAATACCGAGGCTCACAGAGCCAGACTGGGCTATCCTGTGGCTGACCACGTGTATCACTGTGCAAACAGATACATTGCGATTGCCCATGTATTGCAATACCTCTACGTTCACATACAACACACACGAGTGTAAAGGAGTATTACATGAGCTCTATTAACCCTACACGTGTGTATAATTGAGTGAGGATGCTATTGCTATTCTGCGTGTGAGTGTTTTACACAGAGACACTGTGGCTGATATTCTTAGGATTCATTTTTAGTGCTTGAGGCAGCGTGATACAGACTCAGACACAGTTAGGATTCTTAGGGTTCTGTGTTAAAGTCTGAAGTTCTCAGCATCAACGGCACTGAGCCTTTGACACACAGCTGTGGCTGATATTATTAGATTCATTACACTGTGTAATAAAAAAATGTCCCTGGGTAGTAAGTGTTATTTTATAATTGCTTATGCCTCAAATGTACACAAAATGGCTATTATTCCCCACAAACTTTGCTTTGTGACCAGACAGTGATATTTTGAAATTTACAANTTTTCAATGGAATTCCAGATAGATTCAGTGCTGAGTAGTAACCTGTAGTAACTTCTAGAACATTCAAGAACTTTCCAGTAATAAAAAGTAGTATAAATACAGGACCTTAAGCCCACCAGTTCAGTTTATAGTGGTACCTCGGTATGCGTCGTTAATTCGTTCCAGAAGGTAGGACTTATACCGAAAATGACGTATACCAAACTAATTTTTCCTATAAAAATAAATGGAAAGGAAATAATCCGTTCCAGAGTATAAGAAATTATATTTAATATGGCATAATATACATTAATGGGGTTGTATAAAATAAGAATTAGACTTAACGTATTACTAAAATGCATATATAAATTAAAATAAATGCTCACACGATTGTACATCACTACACCATCACACACACACACGAGTGTACATCACTACACTATCACACACACAAGTGTACATCACTACACTATCACACACACNAGTGTACATCACTACACTATCACACACACACACACAGTGTACATCACTACACTATCACACACACACACAGTGTACATCACTACACTATCACACACACACACACGAGTGTACATCACTACACTACACACACACACGAGTGTACATCACTACACTATCACACACACACACGAGTGTACATCACTACACTATCACACACACACGAGTGTACATCACTACACTATCACACACACGAGTGTACATCACTACACTATCACACACACACGAGTGTACATCACTACACTATCACACACGAGTATACATCACTACACTATCACACACACACANGAGTGTACATCACTACACTATCACACACACACGAGTGTACATCACTACACTATCACACACACACACGAGTGTACATCACTACACTATCACACACACACACACGAGTGTACATCACTACACTATCACACACACACACACGAGTGTACATCACTACACTATCACACACACACGAGTGTACATCACTACACTATCACACACACACACANGAGTGTACATCACTACACTATCACACACACACACANGAGTGTACATCACTACACTATCACACACACACACGAGTGTACATCACTACACTATCACACACACACACGAGTGTACATCACTACACTATCACACACACCACGAGTGTACATCACTACACTATCACACACACACACACGGTGTACATCACTACTATCACACACACACGAGTGTACATCACTACACTATCACACACACGAGTGTACATCACTACACTATCACACACACACGAGTGTACATCACTACACTATCACACACACACGAGTGTACATCACTACACTATCACACACACACACGAGTGTACATCACTACACTATCACACACACACACGAGTGTACATCACTACACTATCACACACACACGAGTGTACATCACTACACTATCACACACAAGTGTACATCACTACACTATCACACACACAAGTGTACATCACTACACTATCACACACACACGAGTGTACATCACTACACTATCACACACACCACGAGTGTACATCACTACACTATCACACAGTGTACATCACTACACTATCACACACACACGAGTGTACATCACTACACTATCACACACACACACGAGTGTACATCACTACACTATCACACACACGAGTGTACATCACTACACTATCACACACGAGTGTACATCACTACATTATCACACACACACGAGTGTACATCACTACACTATCACACACACAAGTGTACATCACTACTATCACACACACACACANGAGTGTACATCACTACACTATCACACACACACGATGTACATCACTACACTATCACACACACACACGAGTGTACATCACTACACTATCACACACACACACGAGTGTACATCACTACACTATCACACACACGAGTGTACATCACTACACTATCACACACACACGAGTGTACATCACTACACTATCACACACACACACGAGTGTACATCACTACACTATCACACACACACACGAGTGTACATCACTACACTATCACACACACACGAGTGTACATCACTACACTATCACACACACACANGTGTACATCACTACACTATCACACACACACACGAGTGTACATCACTACACTATCACACACAGTGTACATCACTACACTATCACACACACGACTGTACATCACTACACTATCACACACACACACGAGTGTACATCACTACACTATCACACACACACGTGTACATCACTACACTATCACACACACTGTACATCACTACACTATCACACACACAGTGTACATCACTACACTATCACAACACTGTACATCACTACACTATCACACACACACACGAGTGTACATCACTACACTATCACACACACACACGAGTGTACATCACTACACTATCACACACACGAGTGTACATCACTACACTATCACACACACGAGTGTACATCACTACACTATCACACACACACGAGTGTACATCACTACACTATCACACACACACGAGTGTACATCACTACACTATCACACACACAGTGTACATCGCTACACTATCACACACACACACAGTGTACATCACTACACTATCACACACACACACGAGTGTACATCACTACACTATCACACACACACACACGGTGTACATCACTACACTATCACACACACACACGAGTGTACATCACTACACTATCACACACACACACGAGTGTACATCACTACACTATCACACACACACGAGTGTACATCACTACACTATCACACACACACGAGTGTACATCACTACACTATCACACACACACACGAGTGTACATCACTACACTATCACACACGAGTGTACATCACTACACTATCACACACGAGTGTATCACTACACTATCACACACACACACACGAGTGTACATCAATACACTATCACACACACGAGTGTACATCACTACACATCACACACACGAGTGTACATCACTACACTATCACACACACACACACAGTGTACATCACTACACTATCACACACACANGAGTGTACATCACTACACTATCACACACACACGAGTGTACATCACTACACTATCACACACACACGAGTGTACATCACTACACTATCACACACACACGAGTGTACATCACTACACTATCACACACACACGAGTGTACATCACTACACTATCACACACACACGAGTGTACATCACTACACTATCACACACACACGAGTGTACATCACTACACTATCACACACACAGTGTACATCACTACACTATCACACACACGGTGTACATCACTACACTATCACACACACACACGAGTGTACATCACTACACTATCACACACACACACGAGTGTACATCACTACACTATCACACCCACCTCGTGTGCCGTGCCGGCCTTCACAGGTGCTCACCAACACCACTTGCCCCTACAGCCTGTGAAAGGTGACACACGGGAGATGTTTGTGTTTGTTGTACACACACAGAGACAATGCGGCGATGTTGATATCCACGCTGCTGTGATCCACTGCC
The DNA here is from genome assembly GCA_018977245.1 of Lethenteron camtschaticum. NCBI lineage: Eukaryota > Metazoa > Chordata > Hyperoartia > Petromyzontiformes > Petromyzontidae > Lethenteron > Lethenteron camtschaticum. The sequence continues at coordinate 272,391 of MU249625.1, read as the reverse complement.
TCCCACGGGCACTACCGCACAGTGGGCTGAACGATGAATCGATTTCAAATCGAAGTCGCAATTTGAAACAATGCGATTAGCAAATCGCAAAGGCTGCGATTTTTGCGATTTGAAAAGTCCTATTACTTTCTTATTGGAATGTTTTATTTTTATTATTAGAACTTTATTGATTTAACTTAACAATTAATTCTAGATTTGAAGCTTTCGTGACTGCAAGGATTCATACTCTTAGGTTGTTTCGGTAAAGTCACATAGGTAAAAATAAATAAATACAAATAATAATAAATGAAAATAACTCAATTAAATCACGATGTTTCGGAGGTAACACAAGTCTCCGTCTTCACGTGGGATCGTCAGCTAAATTTACTGTACCACTTTATATTATTATATTTTGTATTTTATTTTATTATTATTAGTTCATTTTATTAATTTTTTTATCATTATTAGTTAATAACACTTTATTTTATTATTATTTTGTTATTATTATCTTATAAAAATATCTTATTATTATTTATTATTACTTTATCAATAGCAATGTATTAATATTTAATTTTATTATTGTTGTATATAATTTTTTATTTTATTACTATTATTAAAACATTATTATATTATTATTTATTATTATTTGGCACTATTATTATTTTTTATTGTTATTTAAGTATTATTTTATATTATAATTATTTTACCTACGTGACTTTACCGAAAAAACTTAACAATTGCTCTATGTTTGATCGTTCTATTTCAATTAAATTTTTTTAACAAATACATGTTGGAAGCAATTAATATATTTTAAGTTTTCAGCCTTGCATTAGAATATATAGAGCAGTTCACATTTTGATGGTATCATTACATGTTTTACATCTACTACACAGTGAATATTGAACTGAAGCTCGACTTTTAAAAATGTAGATGGCGGGGCAGACAAACGCACCGCTGTACTGTACTTCTGTGCTCTCGCCAGCCACGCCGCCTGCCTTCGCCAACACGCGGTGACCGGCGTGGTGAAGTATGGTCAAATATCCCCGCGACCCGCACGGCGTAGGAGGCCCTCATCCAGCAGTGGATTAACAAAGTGCCCGTTACATGTCATCACACCGATAGCTACGCATTACAACGTTGTATAACAATGCTCATTATGAATTGCTCTATTGTAGTGCACGTGCGTGTTAGTGCACGAGTGCTGATGTTATAGTGGTGCTGTTGTGACACGGCTACTGTGATTATCGTTACTGCAGACGGACGCTCACCGACTCTGGACCCAAACTCGGCCCACAACGACCTCCAGATTTCCTCGGACCTCAGGACGGTGACGTGGACCGCTGTCTCCAGGGTCGCCCCGATCACCCACACCGCTTTGATTGGTATCCACAAGCCCTGTGCTCCGAGAGCTTCTCGTCGGTCAGCACTACTGGGAGGTGGACGTGGGGGTGTGACGGGGGGCTGTGAGGTTGGTGTCGTGTACGGACGATTGCACGGAAGGGGTATGGTACAGAGTGCAGCCTGGGAAGGAACGACTCATCCTGGGTTTTATATAAAGATAACAACAGCTGCGACGTGTGGCATGGTGGTGTGAAGACCTCAGTGCCGGTGAGGGATCCTCCCCGGAGAGTCGGGTGTCACCTGCACTGGGAGGCGGGGCTGCTGTCGTTTTACCGCGCCGACTCCATGGAGCTGCTGCACTCCGTCCACCACTCGTTTAGTCAACCGCTCTACCCCGCACTGAGTGTGGGTGGTGGTGGTGACTCAGTGAGGATTCTGGATCTGAGTCGTGCGTGCTGAGAGCACGGAGTGTGAGCAGCGCAGAGGAACGGGCACAACGCACAGACTCACGCACACAAAGACACAGATCCCCCGTGTAGCCTTCACAGGCTGTTGGGGAAGGGCTGGTACAGAGCACCTATGAAGGCCAGCACGGCACACAGGAGGTTGGGGGGCCAACACCATGCCCGGCTGCCTTTGTCTTCCCAGTGTTGACGTTTACACACCGCACCAGTGAATCATGTGAGGCTGAGTCGACCTAGGGGATGCCCATGACCGGTTTACAAACACCATTGATAACGATTATTTGAATCGGTCTTGGGTCTCGCCTAGGTCGGCTCAGCCTCAAATGAGAACCTGCTGCGGTGTGTAAACATCGCCACTGGGGAGACAAAGGCGGGTCGGCGTGGTGCTGGTCACCGACCCCTCATGTGCCACAGTGCCGGACTTCATAGGTGCTTCTAGCAAACAGCACTTGCCTCTACAGTCTGTTAAGGCTACACGGGGATAATTTTCTTTGGGTTAGTTTTTTGGTCTGTACGCCTTTGTGTGTGTGTCTTTGTTACTGTGTCTGTGCGTGTCTTTGTTCTTGTGTTTGTGTCTTTGTTACTGTGTCTGTGCGTATCTTTGTCTTGTGTGTCTTTGTTCTTGTGTTTGTGTCTTTGTTACTGTGTCTGGGCGTGGTGCTGCCTACCCACTCCCTCGTGTGTCACAGTGCCGGCCTTCATAGCTACTCGCTACGAACAGCACTTGCCCCGACAGTCTGTTAAGGCTACACGGGGTATCTTTGTCTTTAGCGTATAGAGGGCATGTGCGTAGTGTGGGGTGGAGCGGTGGTGCAGTGGTTAGCGCACTGGTGGGGAGGCGGGGGAGCCAAGCTTCTCTCTGACGTCACCGCCCTCGCACCGCGTGGCGCTCAACGCCGAGAGGGCGGAGCTCCACCGCGGACGTGCTGGGAACACGCGTCACGTGACGCTGCGGGTGACGCGCGCCGTCCCCCTCGCGGTCACTCGCGCGTTGGGCGATAAACCCGCGGTGGGAATGGGATGGCATCACTAGGGGGGACTACTCGTGGTGTGTGTTGAGCGTCGCTGGGATAAAGCATTTTTGTTTTAACCAGGGGTCGAGTGACCCCCTCCTCCCCCACCCAAATTAGTTTTATTTTACAGGGCATAGAGAGAGATATGAGCCATTTTAATACCTAGTAGTAGTAGGAGGTCTTTTGCCACCAATATTATTCGTAAAGGTTTGTTTGATTAATATTTTAATTATCTGCTGTCAGACTTTTGGACCTGAAGCCACAACCTTCGATTTATGGATAACGCTTCTGCTGACAACAATGGGAACTGTGTTTTGACTTTGAAGTGGGTTAAAGTTATTAAGCTCCTGATAAATATCTAGAGTGAGGATCTACCTTACAATACGACACGACTAATATTGTCTCAACACGCATTAATAACACAAAGACACTGTGTTATTACAGGAATAGAGACAACACAAACTCCAAATTTCCAGCAACTGTCAGGGTCGGAATCCAACCAATGACCTCCTGCACACCAGGCGAGGGAGTTAACATATCCTAGCCACAACGGCGTCCCTCCTTAACGTGAGACACCAATCCGGTGTGAACCCAACCTCGAGTCTCAGGGTGTCTAGCAACACGTAGATTATTTGAGACGCATTGATTATATCGTACCAGTTGTGTACTTGTGTGAACGCTAATCGCATTGTGCTCTGGGCTGTGGGTGAGATTTCTATTTGCTTCATTGCTGGCATGGGTTTGACTTGTTTTGCTTTTTCATTTTGTGACCCAGGTCACTCTTGTCAATGAGACTCACCCTGATCTCCTGAGTTCTCACCTCGTTAAATTATAATTCAACTCGACTCGATCATCAGCAGAAGTATCATCAGCAGAAAAATAGTAACAGGAGCAACAGCATCAACAGCAGTAGCTCCATCATAATCATCAGGAGTAGAACCAGTAACATCAATAATAATGGAATCATTATCAGCAGTAACAGAATCATCAGCAGCAGAACCAACATCATTATCATCACTCTTGCAACCGAGACTCATCCTGGTTTCTTGAGTTCTCACCTGGTTAAACAAATCGACTTTAACACGGAGGCTTTCGCGACCAATATTATCAATGATAAAGGTTTATTGGGTTAGATCGCATAAATATACATAGACTTGATTGTGTTCTGGGTTACCTGTGAATTGTAATCACATTGTATTGTGGGTCAAGGGTCAATGTGTTCTCGGTGAATAAAAATAAAATCTGAAAATCTATTGTCAAGATTGTCATCCAGGCTGTGAATGTGACTCTCTCATAGCTGAGACTGACTTGTGTAAACATGTATTTTTTTGGGATGGTTCCTGTTTTGTTTATGGATGTTTATTATCGGAGATTAAACCCGGGCACGGTTAGTAAATCTACAGCTTACGCCTTCACAGGTAAGTGCTGTCTGTAGCCTTGGGCCACATTCCATGGCGCATCTCGTGTTATTTTATGCTGCACTCTCAGTCAGTTTGCTTGTTCCTCGTCATCATGAGCTATGATGATGAATGGATCCTGACTGATAGAGATGATGAAGAGCACGATGATGATAATAATAACTATGCATGGTAATGATGACCACCACCCACTCACCTGCACCCAACACACTCCGACCTGACACCTGCCACTCCCTAACCTACTACCCCCAGCCGTCTATAGAGACCCTCCCTCCCACCTGTCCACACTCACACCTGCTCGGCCATACACCTGCCCATCCTGCCACCCTCCCACCTCATGCATATTCAAGCGCCCATTCCCGTCTGATCTCTCTCCCACCTGATCACCTGCAACCCCGTTCACTCACCCACCCGCACAAAGACAAAGATCCCCCATATAGCCTGAACAGACTGTTGGGCAAGTCCTGTTAGCGAGCATCTATGAAGGTCGGCATGGCACACGAGTGGGTGGGCGGCCATCACAAATCCCGGCCGCCTTTGTCTCCCAAGTGGTGATATTTATACTCCACACCAGGTACTCATTTGAGGCTAAATCGACCTAAGGAGGCTCATGACCAGTTCAGACAATGGTCATTGGTGTTGGTGGCCATGAGTGGGAATTTAACTTGGATCGGCAGGTTCATAGCACAGCGCACTAACCACTACAACACCAATCTCCACCTACAAACACACCTCCTCAACCACCCACACGATCACCCTCCTACCCTCCCATCTGATCCCCCACTCATTTACATGTGAAGTTGTGAGATTATTTGTCAAAAAATTACAATATTAATGGTTACTATTTTTTAAAGACAATTTTAAACAGTTACGCTAAAATAAATCCAGAACAAATAAATGTCAATGACAGAGACGACATACTTTTTTTTAAAGCTTTAATAATACATTTTTACAAGGTACGGTTTGGTGCAGAAACCCACAGCCTCGTGACATTAGTCCAAGGGACAAACCATCACCGTTTGCCTGGCCACTGTGGGTTTTGTAAAAATCGCGACCCGTAAACCCCAACACCGCGGTGTGAATGCAACGCTCCTGTCTACGCAGGTGAGAGTCGATTCGTGTCTTGGTTCGTCGCCGCCGTGTGCGCTCCAGTGACAGCGTCTCTCAGCCACAGCGAGCGGCTATCGGTGAGAAGCCACTGAGAGTCGTGGCGAGTGCAGCTCCCACTGAGAGCGTAGCGAGTGGACCTGGCTCCCGTCTGGAAGTGGTCAAAGCCGACCGTGTAACGTGTCTCACGGTGCGTCTAGACAGCTGCGTGCGATACGAAGCTCGTATCTGTGACCTTGACCACCTGAGCACATTTCCACGGAGTGCCTCGTGAGGTTTGTAACCTCGTGCTAAGAAATGTTGGCTTCCTTGTTCATCTCCGATGTTGTGAACCCCCAGGGTGTTGATGGTTAAAATATTTTAATTGGAACGTCCCTCGATTGAACTTCTCATTCGCATGGGTGTCCTCGGTATCAAGTGACACATGCCTGTTAACTTCGACAAAACGATTTACTACGTGTGAATTTGCACGTATATTTGTGTGCATTTCGGTTTCTTCGTGTGTCTATGAGAGTGTAACTTACACCACTGAGTAGCTATTCCAGTGTGTTTATATTTACTACCAGACCCAAGCAATGAGGTTGTCTATAACATGACACATCACACTATCTACTGTGTACAGCTCAGATATAGTACACGTGTGTGTAATGTTGCTACATACCCTCACCATGTACTATAGCTGAGTTACAGACAATGCATAGTGTGCTGTATAGTGTGACGTGTAATGTTGTTATATACCCTCACCATGTACTATAGCTGAGATATAGACAGTGCATAGTGTGTTGTATAGTGTGATGTGTGATGCTGTTACATACCCTCACCATGTACTATAGCTGAGTTATAGACAGTGCATAGTGTGTTGTATAGTGTGATGTGTGATGTTGTTACATTCCCTCACCATGTACTATAGCTGAGTTATAGACAGTGCATAGTGTGCTGTATAGTGTGGTGTGTAATGTTGTTACATACCCTCACCATGTACTACAGCTGAGTTATAGACAGTGCATAGTGTGCTGTATAGTGTGATGTGTAATGCTGTTACATTCCCTCACCATGTACTATAGCTGAGTTATAGACAGTGCATAGTGTGCTGTATAGTGTGATGTGAAATGTTGTTACATACCCTCACCATGTACTATAGCTGAGTTATAGACAGTGCATAGTGTGCTGTATAGTGTGGTGTGTAATGTTGTTACATACCCATACCTGTCAACCCATACGGGTTTACCCGTATTGTTTCTTGCTGTGGTTGTCCCACCTGATGACGGACGCTTGTGTTGCGCCCGAAACGTCGTGATTTAATTAATTTTATACCTACGTGACTATACCGAAAGAACCAAAGAGTATTAAATTATAATTATTACTTGACGCTCACGCCATTTGGTTCAGGGCACGGGGTCGGCAACCTGCAGCTCCGTAGCGGCGTGCGGCTCTTTGAGGGACGGCTGCTTCGTGAGACGTTTTTATTCATCAAGGACCAGCATCACCACGGTCTCTCGTACTCACACCACGTTCGTATTTATCAAGCACCACCACCACCATCTCTCGTACTCACACCACGTTTTTATTTATCAAGGACCACCACCACCACCGTCTCTCGTACTCACACACGTTTTTATTTATCACGCACCACCACCGTCTCTCGTACTCGCACCACGTTCTTATTTATCAAGGACCACCACCATCTCTCGTACCCACACCACGTTCTTATTTATCAAGGACCACCACTACCGTGTCTCGTACTCACACCACGTTGCATTGCGGCTCTTGAAATAATGAGTTGGTTGGATTCTATTTTACTTACCGAATTGTAAAAAATAAGAAAAAATGTCTCTCCTTGTTATTTTGGTTGGTGACCCCCCTGGTTTAGGGAATCTTCTTTTGTTAAACCTTGAATACGAACTGACAGCTGTGTGGTTTGCTGGGCAAAACGCACAGCCTCACCCTAGCGGGAATGTTTTTTTTTCTTATTTTTACACGCTTTTATTGAACTCACTGTCTGTTGTTGTCGTATCCTCAAATCTTTTAACTCAATTTAACCCACTTACCAATGTGGTATCGACTGCAAACTTTGTATACTTACGTCATACTAATGACAATACTATACTCTATAAAAATATATGAAAAAAGTATTTTTCAACAATCTTTTTTATATGTTACTAGCATAAGTACCGGCGTTGCTCGGGTGAAAAATATATTTCTTAATAACCTTACATATATACACAGATGGGCTGCTACCCCTGCCCCCCCCCCCCAGCCACGATCTCCTGGGCCGCTGTGCAGTAATATGTACGGCCTATAGTGTGGTGGGTGTTGAGGCCTAGTACCGTGCAGAGCCTCCGGCCTCGCCTAAATTGCCCACCGGCTGAGGCTGGGTACAGGGGCCGTTACCCGCCCCCGCGCTACAATAATACTGTCTAATCGCTATAATTGTATTATCTACCGACCCTATAATAGTAATTGCACACATTGTGGTGGGGGGGGGAGTGAAGAGGACGTGAAACTTTGATGAATTTACCTCAGAGTCGCGTGCTGGGTGTCGAGGCCTAGTACCGTGCAGAGCCTCCGGCCTCGCCTAGATTGCCCACCCGGCTGAGGCTGGGTACCGGGGCCGTCCCCCCCCCCCCCCCCCCCCCCGCGCTACAATAATACTGTCTAATCGCTATAATTTTATTATCTACCGAGCCTATAATAGTAATTGCACACATTGTGGTGGGGGGGGGGGGGAGTGAAGACGTGAAACTTTGAATTTAGCTGAGAGTCGCGTGTTAATGCGTGCGCATATTTTTTACGGAAATTAAAAATGGCGTCCACCCCGCAGCGAATGCGTCGCTACCCGTTGCCAGGGGCAACCGCCGTCCAATGAAACTGCGTATGGTCCGGCGACACACAAACAGACAGACACACACACAGACAGACAGACGGACAGACAGACATTTGCGATTTATATATATAGATGTTTCGGCTTGGGTCTAATTGTCCACGCTCAACTGACGTTGGCTGTAAATCACCACGGCCCCTTACGTTGTGGCAAGCTTCGGGGTCACTTCCTGGAGTCGTCGAGTTCTGCCATTACGAGTATGGTACAAATTCGATTTAAAGCTTTCGTGACTGCAGGGATTCATCTTCTTGGTTCTTTCGGTAAAGTCACGTAGAAGGGAAATAATAAAATAATAAAAATAAAACATACAATAATTCTCACGACGTTTCGGCCACAACGCAAGCAGCCGAGGCGACAGTGTCTGACGCTGTCGCCTCGGCTGCTTGCGTTGTGGCCGAAACGTCGTGAGAATTATTTTATGTTTTATTTTTATTATTTTATTACTTCCCTTCTACGTGACTTTACCAAAAGATCCAAGAAGAGTATGGTACATTTCATTAAAGCGTGTTAAAAAAATATTTTTAAATATTACTTATTTTGTTTACGTGACAAACCTTACTCATTGGTTGTGTCGGGTGGTGGCGAGTTTTACGACACGTTTATATTTCAGCGATCTACCCAAAAACACGTTTTATGGATAATATTTGTCGCGATAGCCTATTTATAATTTTAAATTTTAATACAAATTAACACGGTGAGGTTTACAGTGGAAAAACACAGTCTCACCCAAGCGGGTGTAACCAGTCTGTAGGACAAACCATCACCGTTTTCATGGTTACCGTGGGTTTTTGTAAAAATATATAAATTGCGACTCTTTAACCTTGACACTGTGTGTGTGAATATAACGCCACGTCTACACAGGTGAGTACGGGTTGCCGCGTGCAACATTCCAGGGCGCGTCTCGTGGTGTTTATAATTTAGCTGCAGGTGAAGTCAGCTCGTTTCCTTGTTCGTTGTCGCTGCTCTGTGATTTTTTTTACATCTCGCGCGGTGGCTACGAGATGTTAACTACCTCGCCTGGTATACAGGAGGTCGTCGGTTCGATCCAGACCCTGACACCTGTACGTGTACTTGGAGTTTGCATTATCTCTGCCTGTGTCGCGTGCATTTCTATCCCAATCCTCCGATGATTCCCTTCACACTTAGAAAAGTGCGTTTAGAGTGTTTGGCTGCTAGAAATGTCCACGCAATAAGCCACGTCGTTGAGCTATAATTGTGGCCAGATCGCTTCTGAAAGAGCTATAAACCTCAGTGGGCCTAACTTGGTAAAATATAATTAAATATTTTTGATAGAATCGGCCAAACTCAGCGAGTCCAGGATGTAAAATATTCCATTACAATAGTGGACGAATATAATTGATTTAAAACCCGATTTTTTACGCATAAAGAATGTAAGTGAAAGTCATACAGTTAATAAGCTTAAATGTTTGAGCCAGGGGCTGTTCGATGTGGTCATTCGTGAGCCTCCCACCCAGTGACCCAACCACTCAACCGCACGCCCTCCCAGCCACCATTCCTCCCTCCCTCACCGCCTCTCGCCCACCCTTCACCCATCCTCCTGCCATCTGTCTCCCCTATCACCAAATAACCCCCCCCCCACTCACNCACCCACACACCTCCGATTAGCACGGTTGACTACGTACGGTGTGAAAGAAGTTCAACATACACCCACCGANTAAACGGTGCCACACACCAAACCAATCACCACCTACACACTCACCCACACACCTTCGTGNAATAAAACAAAAAATATTNGACAGATGAACAGAGGTCGCATGAAGCCAGTAGTTAAATATAAGTTGATAAAGGTGGAAGACGATTACAGACTGAAGTTAAACAAACAGGCCTTGCAAGAAAAAAATGAATGAAAACACAGATGGGAAAAAAACAAGTTAACCTTTACATCAGAATGTTTGTACAAGGTGCGGTTCCACTGTGTGCAATGCACACAGCCTGACCTAGCCGGTCAATCAGCTGTGGGACAAACCATTATCGCTGTGTCCCGGGTTGCTGCTGCTGGGTTTTGTTTGTACAAATATATCACTTGAGACCGTCAAAGCTATGTATGTTGAACTTCTTCCACACCAACAGCGCTAATCGAAGTGCAGGGGAAGGACAACTAAACACAAAAATCAGTTTTAGCTATTACACAGTGCATGCTGTAACGCCACGTCTACACAGGTGAGCCCAGCCGCCGTGTGGAACATTCCAGGGCGTGTTCGAGGTATTTATAACTTAACTGCAGGTGAAGTCAGTTCATTTCCTTGTTCGTCTCCGCTGTGTGAGCTGCTGCTTCTGCGATCGATCCTCCGTGTGCCGCGGAGAGCACTGAGTCCGAGTGAAGCCATGGGCCATGGCGAGCGCGTCTCCCAGTGATTGTGTCGACAGTGATCTGAGCTGCCCCATCTGCCTGCGCACGTTTGACTGCCCCTCCACGCTGAGCTGCGGACACTCGTTCTGCCTCCGGTGTCTGGACGGTGCCTGGGAGAGAGCGAGCAGCTTCAGCTGCCCGCAGTGCCGAGTGGCCTTCCCTGAGCGCCCCAGCTGAAGAGGAACGTGGCGCTCGCCAACCTGGTGGAGCAGAGTTGGAGAGAGGATGGCTGAGTTGTCTTCTGTGACGGCTGTGTGATGGGGAGACTCCTGCAGTGAAGACCTGCCTCAGATGTGAGATGTCCCTGTGTGAGTCCCACCTGAACCTCACTGAAAACCCCAAGTTGATGGACCACGTCCTGGTGGCTCCCATTTGAACCTAGAAGAACGAAGATGTGCGGAGCACGAGCGCATCTCCAATTTTACTGTGAGCAGGATGGATCCGGTTGTATGGTCTGCACTGTTGCAGGAGACCACGCAGGACACAAGGTCATCACGTTAAAAAGCCAACATGCTAAACAGGTGAGAAATCATTTAATGCTGTAACCCACCTCCTATAGTGTTACAACAGCTTGTATTTGCATTTTACTTTAAAAGTCTGTTTTTATTATAAGGATTTCAATTATTTGATGACGATGGTGATGATGAAGTGAATGTTAAGAACTGCCGTTCACCTGCCCACACAGGAGGAGCTGAGGCTCAAGAAGATGGAGAGAGAGAAGAATAAGGGTCGGCAGTGTCACAGACACAGCAGCTCAAGGACACGTACAAGCACATGCAGGTATAGTTCGAGACGCAGTGATAAGTATGCCAAGTGGACTCGCACATTGTCGCCTTTTCCCCGAACGATGTTTCTAACGGTTTCACCAGAGTGGCTTTTGGCGTGGGAGGGGACGTCGTGCCCAACATTGAGGGCACAAAAACCAGAAGTGATATGCTTGTAAAGGTTCAGTCGGTCTATTTCCCACTCTCACCGACCTTAAGGGACAGTCTCGTGTGATGCTATATACAGCAACCTACAGTTAAATAAACACTCAGTGCAAAGGAAACAACACACTCTGAATGCGACCATCTAAATGCAACCTGATCCTACGGTCTCAAGGCCGTCCATCAAACGGTTTCCTTGTTCTAACAATGAAACGATGTGAATAGGGTATTGACACAATATTTAGAGGTCAACACGTCAGTCAACGCCACATGCCATCACCACCTCGAGCCTTTTACTGGTTCGTAGCGTTAGTGCAATTCATGTAATGTACATGCAAAATGTGCAGCATAATGTACGTTGATTACCATATGAATAACCCAATCGGAATTGGATACTATTGCATTTTATATGCATTCATTAATCCCCCCCCCCCCATCACACAAGAAGGGCTCACTAGTGTGTCATCATATTACCCTGTATTTAAGGAACGAAACAGGATTTCTTCACAAATCTGCTGTTACCTGATGAAGCTAGTTGTAATTACTGGTTAAACGTTGTACTCAGATTGTAAATGTTGTGGACTTGCTTTCCAGCACACCGGTGTGCTTTACTTGTAATGATTGGCATCTTCTAATTACGTAACAAACCTTACTAATTATCTGTGTGGGTGGTGGCGAGTTCAATGACACATTTATATTATGCGATCTAACCCAGAAACCTATATTATGGATGATATTGGTCACGAAAACGTAGGTGTTAAACTGTTGCACTTTATTTTGTGCCGACAGAACGCCTTCTTCTGATATTAGAAACCACTGGAGCAAAGTACTTTTAAATCATCTAGATCTCTTAACCTGGGGTGCACACACTCCCTGGAGGTGTGAGCTGCCCTTCGTTGGGGTGCGAGACATGCCAGATTTTTTAGAAGGTAAATCGTCTAAACACAAAGGCGCTCATGAATTATTTAAAAATAAATAAATCAGAGAACCTAGCCAGACAAGGAATACCGAGACACCCATGGAGCCAGTCTTGGGGTGGTGTTTGCTGGCAGCGCCTGGTGGCTGGGTGACCCACGTAACCCGGTTGGGCCAGCCGATGGCTACATGCGCCGTCCTGTGGGCCCAGCATTCACAGGACGAAGGGTGAGGGGCAGGTGCGATGCAGCATGACGGGAGAGGGTTGGTCTCAAACGGCTGAACCTTGGCAATCGACACTCGCTATTGGGAGTGGAATGTCACATCACTGGGGAGGAACCAGAGATGGTGGAGGAGGTGGAAACGTACCAACGAGAGAGTCGGTCTCACCTCCACACACAGCATTGGCATTGGAACCAAAATTCTTGATCGGGGTGGTGTCTTTCCTATTTTGGAGTAACCCTGGTGAGTGTGGGGATACTCACAAACCCCGGCTGGGTGCTCTTCAGATGGAGTTTGTCCCAGTGGAGGAGAGGGTCGCCTCATGAGACTTCGGGTCTCATAAAGGACAATCTGATGTTGTCTGTGCTTATGCATCAAATAGGAGTTCAGAGTATTCGGTGTCTTGGAAACGGTGAGTGCAGTGCTCGATAGTACTGCCTACCAACACCATCGTCTTACGGGGCGACTTCAATGTCACTTGGGAAATGATGGAAATACCTGGAGAGGCATGATTGGGAGGAATGCCCCTTCCTGATCTGAACCCGACTGTGGATGTTATTGTAATTCTGTGCTAATAACGGAATTTCAAACAAACACCATGTTCTAACACAAGGATGTCATAAGTGTACCAAGAACCTTGGGACGAAGGTGAATAATTGACTTCATAGTTGTATCATCGGACCTAAGGCCGTATGTTCTGGACACTGGATGAAGAGGGGCAGATGTGTCAACTGATCACCACCAGGTAGTAAGTGGGACGACACTTGGGCAACGACATGGAAGGCCCAAATGAATAGTGTGGGTTTTCTGGAACGTCTGGCAGAAGACCCTGTGCAGAGAGATTTCAACTTCCACCTCGGGAAACTTTTCCTGCACCCCAGGGGAGGTGGTGGAAAATGAGTCCGAGTGACAATGTTCAGGACCTCGATTGTGGATGCAGCTGCAAAAGCTGTAGCCTGAAGGCAGTTGTGCCTGTCCTGGCGGGAACCCTTGATCCGCTAGTGGATACCAGTGGTGAGGAAGCTTCAAGTTGAAGGAGGCTTTCTGAGCTATGCCCAGAAAAAGGTTTCCTAATTGTAATGAGAGGTACCGGCTTGCCAAGAGGGCAGCAGCTGTTGCAGTCCCTGAAGCAAAAGCCCAGGCATGGGAGGTTCCATTTTTAAAAAAGGGACCAGAGGGTCTGCTCCAACTACAGAGGAATCACACTCTTCAGCTTGACAAGTAATTTTTGCTGAGTGCTGGAGATAAGGCTCCAGCCAGGTGGTGGAGCCTCATATTCAGGAGGAACAATATGGATTCCGTCATGGTCGTAAAACAATGGACCAGCTCGTTTTCCTCACAAGGCATCAATTTAGCAATAACCACACATACTTGTGGCAAAACATGCGAACAAACATGGTCTGATAATGTTATAATATATGGCTTGTCTTTAAACTGATTGTCCTACACCAGAGACAGCCTTCTTTTGTGACCTTGTCTCACCAGTGTTAGACCAGAGAACACCAAAATGTGAACAGAACTATGCATATAGAATTATCAGAGCATGTTTGTTTGCATGAATGGGTTGTCACAAAATGTGTGGCTAATACAAACTTGATGCATTATAAAAGGTATCTATTTGGTGTTTGAACATCCTGACACCTGTTTATTGACAGAAAGGGTCAAAGTTGTTATTATTTTCATTCTTTTTGATACTGGTGTAGTGACATAAGAGTGGAGGGGCTGCTGGGGCTCTGGGACCCTAGGCAAACCAGACACTTAAGCCCCTTGGCGCCAGGCGCTAGGTTCCCAGGCAACCCAGACGCTTAAGCCCTTGGCGCCACCAACGGGGGGGGTGGGGCTGTGTGTGCTCTGTGGGATATCTGGGGGCGCACACAACCCCACCCCTCGTTGGGGACGAAGCATAAAAGGGCAGCTCTCTGGACGATCGAGGCCAGTTGTAGCTCAAGACCCAAGACCAGCCATCTGAGGACCCTGGGACGCTGTGAGGGCCAGTGGTGGGACTCTGGAACTCCCGGCTCTACGTCCTTGTGAGGGCGAGTTCCAGAGCGTAGCCAGAACAGTGTAACAGAGTGTGTACCGAGGCTGTGTACCTAGGCTGTAACAGAGTATCAGGACTGTTGGAGTGTTGGATTGTAATAAAGAAGTTACCTCTGCAAGTGTCTCCGGAACCCATTACACTGGCAAAAGGTTCCATAGATACGGTTATACCGAGCCTACTCTAAATGCATTCACATATTAATGAGCCTGTAGCCAGCACTGGCCAATACACGCATACGACGAGTCAGCTATACCAATACCCGACATTTGCCACTAAGTGACAGTGATGACACCAGGGCACCTGTGCCAGGCCAGGTGCACTTTGAGGCCACGTGAAGTGTCGGAGGCTCGCTGACAGGTCTCGGGAAACACCCAGGTGCCATGGGATGGCTGACTGAGATGACTGGTAGATGCACCATCTGTACCCCTACTGTGCCAACTTGCTATATTTTTGCCCGGCGCTCCACTCATTGTTGTGAGTGTCGCTCCACTGCCCTCCATTGTTGCTGGAGGCGACCGACTACAACTGCCCAGTAGAATCCGTCGCGAGCCTCCTCAGCTATACCCCACTACACACANTTAATCAAATACAACCTGGAGAACATACGAGTGCATTATGTTCATGACACAGAGAGACACATTTAGATATCGAGACAGACATGTGGAATTACAGATAGACACACAGCCACATATAGGTACAGCCAGACACATACAGTAGCATGTGAGTGATTCAACAACTGATGATTGTCCCCTTCTGCATAGGAGTCTCTACGTGGAATGAAAGCGCAGATCAGCCGAGAGTTTGAGCGCAAGAGGCAGCAGCTGAATGAGGAGGAGAGGGAGGCGCTGGAGCACGTGGATGAGGAGGGCCGCTCTGTGCTGTCCCGGATCCAGGCGAACATCGCTCTCTATGAGGACAGAGCACGCGGCCTGGAGCTGGAGATCAACGAGCTGCTAGCGGCCCTCGCAGTGAAGGACCCACTCACCTTCCTGCAGGTGACGAGACGTCTCTGCTTCCATAACTTGACGTAACCCAAGTGGAATGTTAAACCATCCACTTGGGTGTTTATCAATGTGAGAGGAAAATGAAGACCAGATAGAAGACATTCCTTGCTTAGCAGATCCTCAAATCATGGAAGTAAGGATTGGTTGATTAAGCAGACGTGTGAAACTCCAAAACCCAGCGATCTGCAAAGTTACTCGGGGATTGCAGTAAAGAAAGTCGGTTTGTGAATCTACCTGTTTACATGCTTAAGTGCTATCTCTCACGTATATTGGGGTTTCCGTTTATAATTAATTTCCATCCACGTGCAAATTCCTCCTCTACAATGGAAATGGCCAAACTTCCCAATGCGAGACTGAAAAAAGGGGTTGAGACCCTGGAAGGGCTTCCTTGATAATTACCGGCGCCTAAAACTTAGATTCAAACTCATAAACTCAGCAGTAGAAGCTCGGCGCTCTGACCTATGACCTAGCCAGCCACCACATTATTCTGAACTTGATATAACTATAACATGTTGTTGTGTTTCCTTTTGATTCAAAACCTTATTACTGGCTAGAAGAGTCATGTGATATGGCCCAGTATAGCATGCTTATTATAACTCTTTGCAGAGTTGCAGGGACAACCCTGATTAACACTGCAGGTATATTAACATATAGAAGACAACAAGAAATTATGTTGACGCCCAAAAAGCCTATCCAGTGCAGGCACCTATTCAATATCCAGATATTGTTATCCCATATCGTGATGTCAATATATCCTGACAACAGGAAATGAGTGTGTGGAAGAAGAGGAGATGTTGGTGATGGAGTGAATATTTTATTGACATGAGTTGCACAATTGTGTCTTTCAGGATCCCAAGTACGAGGAACTCAGGTCAGTACCAGAGAGACGTGGACCCTCATTAGTCGTTGTATCTCATGCTGTGTGTAGACTGTAGAGATACCTGGACATTGACTATTCTGCGTATCCTGTGCTGTGTATGCAGTGAGACTAGAAATCTCATTATACTTGTTAGAATCTATGGGTGGGAGATGGGTAAATATAATTGACGTCATCACCTCACGGGAGATGAATGTTCATGCCAGCACACGGATAAAATTACAGAATGTGTATGTATGTTGATCTTCTTTCCACCGTATGTAACCAACCATGCTAATCGTAGGTGCATGGGAAGGACAACAAACTAAACACAAAAATCAGAATTAATGGAAGCACCCTTGTTGCTGCCATCTACCACCCAATTGGTAATGCGATGGCCATCAATGTATATCAGCCCCTGAAATACGAAATAGCCATCACCACCTCTGCCAGCAACCACTCACCGGCTATAGATATGGGGTGACTTCAACAGCCACCACACACAGGGGGTACTCAGGAAATGATGAAGCCGGAGAGTCAAGAAATGCTCATCGGCACAAGACACTTTTCTTTCGTGTGACCCTAAACAACCTGGCACGATTCACTCAGCACGATGGATAAAGAACAAAAACCCGAATTATGCTTCTTGTCAGCTCCACTCATTGTTTCACAAACAATTATTGGCAATTTTCAGAAGAGCCAACACGGGCCAGCAATCACGATCAGTGGACAACTGATACCAGTCATAACCTCAACACGACGCCGCATTGAAAGCCAACTGAAGCCCGGGCTATGAACAATAAACCGAAGCTGAATTGAATAACCTGCATCCAAAGCTTGGGAATTTCAATATATTGAAAACAATTATGACATATGCGAGAGGAAAAAATCCTGATAGGGCATCGGAAAAGCTATATGCCATGTTGGCAATCAAAACCAGAGCAATTCTTGAAAGAGTTAATCAGAACTACATCATGGGACCTCCTTTGCCAGTCCCAAAATATGATAATATGTTTTCCCTTTTTTCTGGCAACAAAACAGGTGTTAAGATGTTAAAACACAAAACTGAAACCTTTAACAAGGAATAATGTCTGCATTAACCACAATGCTTGTGGTCAGAATGCAAAAAAAAACATATAATATATGCATTGTCCTTGAAACTGATTGGTCCACACCAGAGACAGCTTTCTTTTGAGCCTCGTCTCAAACGTGTTAGACCAGAGGACGCCTTAACACCTATTTTGTTGTCAGAAAAAGGGGAAACCCTATTATCTTAATCAGACCAGGTGACCAAGATAAGGGCACCACACTGCCAGAGTTCCTGAACTTTGCACAAAGAAAACGATGGGAAGACATCACGGCAAACGTGGACTTCACTCACTCCAGCTGTAAAGCCTGGAAGCTCCTAAACCTAGGTGCCTCAAAACAGACAGCACAGACTCCAAACACTGCAGCAAATCCGGTGCCTTCCTACAAGCTGACCTGCTCAAAGGCACCAATCGACAATCTCATCAAATAAGCTGTCTGGAAACAACTCACCATCTCCATGCGTCAACTACCACATGCAACAGATCTAACCAGGCCGTACACTGCAGCTGAAGTGGAAGCATCCTTCAGGACTGCAAAGTCCAACAAGGCACAAGGATATGGATGGCCTTTGTCCTGCATTCCTAAATAACCTGGGACTATATCGACAACAATGGCTGGCAAACCTCTTCACCGTCATGCACAGGACATGCAAAATCCAAAACAAGGGATGCCAAAGTCATCGCCATTCTGAAAACCCAGAAAGCCTCAAGACTTTCCCTCCAGTTTTTTTTTTGGGTTAGATCCCGTAAATATATAAATGTGTCATTAAAACCCGCCACCACCTGACACAGCCAACTAGTTAGGGTTGCCACGTAAACAGAACATGCCAATCTGTCAATATTTACAATCTGAGAATGACATTTCGCCAGTAATTACAACTAGCTTCTTCAGGCGACAGCCATTTGTGGAGAAGTCTAACTGTTTCATTCCTCATATAGAGGCGTAGATGTGGTGGCATTTGTGTAAAGAGTGGAGAGGTGTCCATACTGGCAGTGTGCTTATGACCAGCTCCAGTTTGACAGCAGAGGTAGCACTCCTAATTAGTCGGTGGCATTTATATTTTCTTCAGCTGCATAACCCTGTGTGGAATCTAACTGGTGTTTCGCTCCATATGAAGCTTCGGTCTTCTCGCTACGGTCATGCCCTCCATTTTCTATGCTTGTGAAGCGTGGACCCTTTGATGGTATGCCTGCCCAGTTAGAAACATTCAGGCTGTCCTGACAATGATGCTTCCTGGGTATAACCATTCTGGATTATGTGAGGAACTCACAAATCCCTGAAAGATCTGGCAGAGTCCCATCGGTGAACTCCTCCTCAAGGCAAGGCTGCGTTGGCTGGGGCATGTAGGTTGTTGCCCAGCCACCGCATGCCCAAACGGGCGTGGCACAGATAGAGAAGAGATGGACTAATGTGGTACAGGAGAATATGGAGATGAGTGGTATTAACGGTGTCTGGTTCCAGTGGTGTAAGATCGGCCTCTGTGCAGGAGAATCATGAGGGACGCTACTCGGCAGTCCATCAACAATGGAGGGCAGAGGATCGGCATTCACAACAACGAGTAGAACGCCGGTGGATAAAACACAGCAAGTCGGCACAATAGAGACACAGGTGGGGTTATCTGCCAGTTCTCTCAGTCAGTCACCCATGGAACCTGCTAGGTCTGTCCAGCGTCCTTCTGCCAGCGAGTCTTGGATATTTCACGTGGCCTCAAAGTATACCTAGCCTGCACAGGCATCGTGGTGACATCACCACTTAGTGGCCAATGTCGGATATTGTATGGAGAGGCCTGCCGCATTGTTCTGTGTGCCCTGTGTTGTGTGTAGAGAGACCTGGGCCTGCATTGTTCTGTGTTCCCTGTGTTGTGTGTGTAGACAGAACTGGGCCTGCATTGTTCTGTGTGCCCTGTGTTGTGTGTAGAGAGACCTGGGCCTGTATTGTTCTGTGTACCCTGTGTTGTGTGTAGAGAGACCTGGGCCTGTATTGTTCTGTGTACCCTGTGTTGTGTGTAGAGAGACCTGGGCCTGTATTGTTCTGTGTGCCCTGTGTTGTGTGTGAGACAGACCTGGCCTGCATTGTTCTGTGTACCCTGTGTTGTGTGTAGAGAGACTGGGCCTGCATTGTTCTGTGTACCCTGTGCTGTGTGTGTAGAGACCTGGGCCTGCATTGTTCTGTGTACCCTGTGCTGTGTGTAGAGAGACCTGGGCCTGTTGTTCTGTGTACCCTGTGTTGTGTGTAGAGAGACCTGGGCCTGTATTGTTCTGTGTGCCCTGTGTTGTGTGTGCAGACAGACCTGAGCCTGCATTGTTCTGTGTACCCTGTGTTGTGGGTGCAGACAGACCTGGGCCTGCATTGTTCTGTGTGCCCTGTGTTGTGTGTGCAGACAGACCTGAGCCTGCATTGTTCTGTGTGCCCTGTGTTGTGTGTGCAGACAGACCTGAGCCTGCATTGTTCTGTGTACCCTGTGTTGTGGGTGTAGAGAGACCTGGGCCTGCATTGTTCTGTGTACCCTGTGCTGTGTGTGTAGAGAGACCTGGGCCTGCATTGTTCTGTGTACCCTGTGTTGTGGGTGTAGAGAGACCTGGGCCTGCATTGTTCTGTGTGCCCTGTGTTGTGTGTGTAGAGACCTGGGCCTGTATTGTTCTGTGTGCCCTGTGTTGTGTGTGTAGAGAGACCTGGGCCTGTTGTTCTGTGTACCCTGTGTTGTGTGTGTAGAGAGACCTGGGCCTGCATTGTTCTGTGTACCCTGTGCTGTGTGTGTAGAGAGACCTGGGCCTGTATTGTTCTGTGTACCCTGTGTTGTGTGTGTAGAGAGACCTGGGCCTGCATTGTTCTGTGTGCCCTGTGTTGTGTGTAGAGAGACCTGGGCCTGCATTGTTCTGTGTGCCCTGTGTTGTGTGTGTAGAGAGACCTGGGCCTGCATTGTTCTGTGTGCCCTGTGTTGTGTGTAGAGAGACCTGGGCCTGTATTGTTCTGTGTGCCCTGTGTTATGTGTAGAGATACCTGGGCCTGTATTGTTCTGTGTACCCTGTGTTGTGGGTGCAGACAGACCTGAGCCTGCATTGTTCTGTGTACCCTGTGCTGTGTGTGTAGAGAGACCTGGGCCTGTTGTTCTGTGTGCCCTGTGTTGTGGGTGCAGACAGACCTGAGCCTGCATTGTTCTGTGTGCCCTGTGTTGTGTGTGTAGAGAGACCTGGGCCTGTATTGTTCTGTGTGCCCTGTGTTGTGTGTAGAGAGACCTGGGCCTGTATTGTTCTGTGTACCCTGTGCTGTGTGTGTAGAGAGACCTGGGCCTGTATTGTTCTGTGTGCCCTGTGTTGTGTGTAGAGAGACCTGGGCCTGTATTGTTCTGTGTGCCCTGTGT
Source organism: Lethenteron camtschaticum (assembly GCA_018977245.1). NCBI lineage: Eukaryota > Metazoa > Chordata > Hyperoartia > Petromyzontiformes > Petromyzontidae > Lethenteron > Lethenteron camtschaticum. The sequence continues at coordinate 251,403 of MU249625.1, read as the reverse complement.
TGTGTGTAGAGAGACCTGGGCCTGTATTGTTCTGTGTACCCTGTGCTGTGTGTGTAGAGAGACCTGGGCCTGTATTGTTCTGTGTACCCTGTGCTGTGTGTGTAGAGAGACCTGGGACCGTATTGTTCTGTGTGCCCTGTGTTGTGTGTAGAGAGACCTGGGACCGTATTGTTCTGTGTGCCCTGTGTTGTGTGTAGAGAGACCTGGGCCTGTATTGTTCTGTGTGCCCTGTGCTGTGTGTAGAGAGACCTGGGCCTGTATTGTTCTGTGTGCCCTGTGTTGTGTGTGCAGACAGACCTGAGCCTGCATTGTTCTGTGTACCCTGTGTTGTGGGTGCAGACAGACCTGGGCCTGCATTGTTCTGTGTACCCTGTGTTGTGTGTAGAGAGACCTGGGCCTGTATTGTTCTGTGTGCCCTGTGTTGTGTGTAGAGAGACCTGGGCCTGCATTGTTCTGTGTACCCTGTGCTGTGTGTGTAGAGAGACCTGGGCCTGTATTGTTCTGTGTGCCCTGTGTTGTGTGTGTAGAGAGACCTGGGCCTGCATTGTTCTGTGTACCCTGTGTTGTGTGTAGAGAGACCTGGGCCTGTATTGTTCTGTGTGCCCTGTGTTGTGTGTAGAGAGACCTGGGCCTGCATTGTTCTGTGTACCCTGTGCTGTGTGTGTAGAGAGACCTGGGCCTGCATTGTTCTGTGTGCCCTGTGTTGTGTGTGTAGAGAGACCTGGGCCTGCATTGTTCTGTGTGCCCTGTGTTGTGTGTAGAGAGACCTGGGCCTGCATTGTTCTGTGTGCCCTGTGTTGTGTGTGTAGAGAGACCTGGGCCTGCATTGTTCTGTGTGCCCTGTGTTGTGTGTAGAGAGACCTGGGCCTGTATTGTTCTGTGTGCCCTGTGTTGTGTGTAGAGATACCTGGGCCTGTATTGTTCTGTGTGCCCTGTGTTGTGGGTGCAGACAGACCTGAGCCTGCATTGTTCTGTCTACCCTGTGTTGTGGGTGCAGACAGACCTGGGCCTACATTGTTCTGTGTACCCTGTGTTGTGGGTGTAGACAGACCTGGGCCTGCATTGTTCTGTGTGCCCTGTGTTGTGGGTGCAGACAGACCTGAGCCTGCATTGTTCTGTGTACCCTGTGCTGTGTGTGTAGAGAGACCTGGGCCTGTATTGTTCTGTGTGCCCTGTGTTGTGTGTAGAGAGACCTGGGCCTGTATTGTTCTGTGTGCCCTGTGTTGTGTGTAGAGAGACCTGGGCCTGTATTGTTCTGTGTGCCCTGTGTTGTGGGTGCAGACAGACCTGAGCCTGCATTGTTCTGTGTACCCTGTGCTGTGTGTGTAGAGAGACCTGGGCCTGTATTGTTCTGTGTGCCCTGTGTTGTGTGTAGAGAGACCTGGGCCTGTATTGTTCTGTGTGCCCTGTGTTGTGTGTAGAGAGACCTGGGCCTGTATTGTTCTGTGTACCCTGTGCTGTGTGTGTAGAGAGACCTGGGCCTGTATTGTTCTGTGTTCCCTGTGCTGTGTGTAGAGAGACCTGGGCCTGTATTGTTCTGTGTACCCTGTGTTGTGTGTAGAGAGACCTGGGCCTGTATTGTTCTGTGTGCCCTGTGCTGTGTGTAGAGAGACCTGGGCCTGTATTGTTCTGTGTGCCCTGTGTTGTGTGTAGAGAGACCTGGGCCTGCATTGTTCTGTGTACCCTGTGTTGTGTGTAGAGAGACCTGGGCCTGTATTGTTCTGTGTGCCCTGTGCTGTGTGTAGAGAGACCTGGGCCTGTATTGTTCTGTGTGCCCTGTGTTGTGTGTAGAGAGACCTGGGCCTGCATTGTTCTGTGTACCCTGTGTTGTGTGTAGAGAGACCTGGGCCTGTATTGTTCTGTGTGCCCTGTGCTGTGTGTAGAGAGACCTGGGCCTGTATTGTTCTGTGTGCCCTGTGTTGTGTGTAGAGAGACCTGGGCCTGTATTGTTCTGTGTACCCTGTGTTGTGTGTAGAGAGACCTGGGCCTGCATTGTTCTGTGTACCCTGTGTTGTCTGTGTAGAGAGATCTGGGCCTGTATTTTTCTGTGTACCCTGTGTTGTGGGTGTAGAGATACCTGGGCCTGTATTGTTCTGTGTGCCCTGTGTTGTGTGTGTAGAGAGACTTGGGCCTGCATTGCTCTGTGTTCCCTGTGTTGTGTGTGTAGAGAGACCTGGGCCTGTATTGTTCTGTGTACCCTGTGTTGTGTGTGTAGAGAGACCTGGGCCTGTATTGTTCTGTGTACCCTGTGTTGTGTGTGTAGAGAGACCTGGGCCTGTATTGTTCTGTGTACCCTGTGTTGTGTGTGTAGAGAGACTTGGGCCTGCATTGTTCTGTGTGCCCTGTGTTGTGTGTAGAGAGACCTGGGCCTGCATTGTTCTGTGTGCCCTGTGTTGTGTGTAAAGAGACCTGGGCATGCATTGTTCTGTGTACCCTGTGTTGTGTGTAGAGAGACCTGGGCCTGCATTGTTCTGTGTACCCTGTGTTGTGTGTGTAGAGAGACTTGGGCCTGCATTGTTCTGTGTGCCCTGTGTTGTGTGTAGAGAGACCTGGGCCTGCATTGTTCTGTGTGCCCTGTGCTGTGTGTAGAGAGACCTGGGCCTGTATTGTTCTGTGTACCCTGTGTTGTGTGTAGAGAGACCTGGGCCTGTATTGTTCTGTGTGCCCTGTGCTGTGTGTAGAGAGACCTGGGCCTCTATTGTTCTGTGTGCCCTGTGTTGTGTGTAGAGAGACCTGGGCCTGCATTGTTCTGTGTACCCTGTGTTGTGTGTAGAGAGACCTGGGCCTGTATTGTTCTGTGTGCCCTGTGCTGTGTGTAGAGAGACCTGGGCCTGTATTGTTCTGTGTGCCCTGTGTTGTGTGTAGAGAGACCTGGGCCTGTATTGTTCTGTGTACCCTGTGTTGTGTGTAGAGAGACCTGGGCCTGCATTGTTCTGTGTACCCTGTGTTGTGTGTGTAGAGATATCTGGGCCTGTATTTTTCTGTGTACCCTGTGTTGTGGGTGTAGAGATACCTGGGCCTGTATTGTTCTGTGTGCCCTGTGTTGTGCGTGTAGAGAGACTTGGGCCTGCATTGCTCTGTGTTCCCTGTGTTGTGTGTAGAGAGACCTGGGCCTGCATTGTTCTGTGTACCCTGTGTTGTGTGTGTAGAGAGACTTGGGCCTGCATTGTTCTGTGTGCCCTGTGTTGTGTGTAGAGAGACCTGGGCCTGCATTGTTCTGTGTGCCCTGTGTTGTGTGTAAAGAGACCTGGGCCTGCATTGTTCTGTGTACCCTGTGTTGTGTGTAGAGATACCTGGGCCTGCATTGTTCTGTGTGCCCTGTGTTGTGTGTAGAGAGACCTGGGCCTGCATTGTTCTGTGTGCCCTGTGTTGTGTGTAGAGAGACCTGGGCCTGCATTGTTCTGTGTGCCCTGTGCTGTGTGTGTAGAGAGACCTGGGCCTGCATTGTTCTGTGTGCCCTGTGTTGTGTGTAGAGAGACCTGGGCCTGCATTGTTCTGTGTGCCCTGTGCTGTGTGTGTAGAGAGACCTGGGCCTGCATTGTTCTGTGTGCTCTGTGTTTAGTGTGCAGAGAGACCTGGGCCTGCATTGTTCTGTGTGCCCTGTGTTGTGGGTGTAGAGAGACCTGGCCTGCATTGTTCTGTGTGCCCTGTGCTGTGTGTAGAGAGACCTGGGCCTGCATTGTTCTGTGTGCCCGGTGTTGTGTGTGTAGAGACCTGGGCCTGTATTGTTCTGTGTGCCCTGTGTTGTGTGTGTAGAGAAACCTGGGCCTGCATTGTTCTGTGTGCCCTGTGCTGTGTGTGTAGAGAGACCTGGGCCTGTATTGTTCTGTGTGCCCGGTGTTGTGTGTGTAGAGACCTGGGCCTGTATTGTTCTGTGTGCCCTGTGTTGTGTGTGTAGAGAAACCTGGGCCTGCATTGTTCTGTGTGCCCTGTGTTGTGTGTGTAGAGAAACCTGGGCCTGTATTGTTCTGTGTACCCTGTGTTGTGTGTAGAGAGACCTGGGCCTGTATCGTTCTGTGTGCCCTGTGTTGTGTGTATAGAGAGGTGTAGAGAGACCTGGGCCTGCATTGTTCTGTGTGCCCTGTGTTTAGTGTGTAGAGAGACCTGGGCCTGCATTGTTCTGTGTGTCCTGTGCATGTGTGTGTCGAGAGACCTGGGCCTGCATTATTCTGTGTGCCCTGTGTTGTGGGTGCAGAAACTCGGTATCTCAGGAGACTCAAGATGACCCTGCTCCCACATTCAGCCAGCAGGAGCTCACAAAGGTCATCTCAGCAGGAGGAGTCGAGATGAGACTCATGGCTCTCCTGTGTATGTATATACATTCATATGTAGCTTAAACACACACACACAGATGAGTATATATCACTATAACATGAGCTCTATTAACACTATATGTGGGTATGATTGAGGATGCTGTTGAAATTCTTCATGTGTGAATTCATTACACGCACCCAAATGTTATGGCTAAGATTATTCAGATTCATTATTAGTAATTGAAGCTGCAAGATCCAGACACGAACGCCTTGATGATCCTTAGGGTTCAGTATTAATGCCTGAAGCTCTCAGACTCCAAGGACCTTTAAGATTCTGTATTAATATTCGTAGGTTTATCAGACAGTCAGACAAAGGCTTAACCTTGGTTGATCTTGTACAACACTACACGGACAAAAATGTAAATTACTATAGAACGTGTATCAATATACATTAATATATAGCACACACACACAGACGAGTGTAAATCACTATTAAATGATCTCTATTAACACTACGCGTGTGTACGATTGAGTGAGAATGCTGCTGCTATTCTGCGTGTGAGTCGTTGACACACACACACGCTATGGCTAATATTAGGATTAATTATTAATTATTAGTGCTTGAGGCAGGGAGATCCAGACACCTTAAGGATTATCAGGGTTCAATGTTACAGCCTAAAACTCTCAGAATCAAAGGCAACTTTAGGTTTTAGTAGACAGCCAGACCAAGGCATAAGCTGAGTTGCCCGTGCAAATCACTACACAGGCAACAACAAGTTAATTACAAAAGAACACAATCAATAAATACCAAAACGTTGATAGACAAAGACCCCCCATATAGCCTTAACAGAGTGCGAGCTCCTATGAAGGCCGGCACGGCACACGAGGGTGGGTGGCCAGCACCATGCCGACCGAATTTGTCTCCCTAGTTGCGATGTTTACACACCGAAGTCATGACTACACTATCACACACACGAGTGTACATCACTACACTATCACACACAAACACGAGTGTACATCATTACACTATCACATACACTCACGAGTGTACATCACTACACTATCACACACACACGAGTGTACATCACTACACTATCACACACACACGAGTGTACATCACTACACTATCACACACACAGTGTACATCACTACACTATCACACACACACGTGTACATCACTACACTATCACACACACACGAGTGTACATCACTACACTAATACATACACAGAATACATCACTACACTATCACACACACGAGTGTACATCACTACACTACACACACACACGACTGTACATCACTACACTATCACACACACACACACGAGTGTACATCACTACACTATCACACACACACACGAGTGTACATCACTATACTATCACACACACGAGTTACATCACTACACTATCACACACACAAACGAGTGTACATCACTACACTATCTCACACACACGAGTGTACATCACTACACTATCACACACACACGAGTGTACATCACTACACTATCACACACAGTGTACATCACTACACTATCACACACACACGAGTGTACATCACTACACTATCACACACGAGTGTACATCACTACACTATCACACACGAGTGTACATCACTACACTATCACACACGAGTGTACATCACTACACTATCACACACACACACACGAGTGTACATCACTACACTATCACACACACGAGTGTACATCACTACACTATCACACACACGAGTGTACATCACTACACTATCACACACCGAGTGACATCACTACACTATCACACACACACACGAGTGTACATCACTACACTATCACACACACACACGAGTGTACATCACTACACTATCACGCACACACACACGAGTGTACATCTCTACACTATCACACCCATCTCGTGTGCCGTGCCGGCCTTCACAGGTGCTCACCAACACCACTTGCCCCTACAGCCTGTGAAAGGTGACACACGGGAGATGTTTGTGTTTGTTGTACACACACAGAGACGCTGCGGCGGTGTTGATATCCACGCTGCTGCTGCTGCTGTGATCCACTGCCTCCCACGGGCACTACCGCACAGTGGGGCTGAACGATTAATCGATTTCAAATCGAAGTCGCAATTTGAAACAATGCGATTAGCAAATCGCAAAGGCTGCGATTTTTGAAAAGTGTTTAATTTTTTATTATTGAACTTTATTGATTTAACTTAACAATTAATTCTAGATTTGAAGCTTTCGTGACTGCAAGGATTCATACTCTTAGGTTGTTTCGGTAAGTCACGTAGGAAAAAATAAATAAATAATAATAATAATAAATGAAAATAACTCAATTAAATCACGACGTTTCGGAGGCAACACAAGTCTCCGTCTTCAGGTGGGACCGTCACAGCTAGATTTACTGTATCAGTTTATATTATTATATTATTATTATTAAATTTTATTATTAGTTAATTTTATTAAATTTTTATCATTATCAGGTAATACAACTTGATTTTATTATAATTTGTTATTATTTTATTATTAAAAATTTCTTATTATTTTATTATAACTTTATCAACAGTAATTTATTAATATTTATTTTATTATTATTGTTTATAAGTTTTTTATTTTATTACTATCATTAAAATTATTTTATTATTAATTCGGCGCTATAGCTATTTAATATTATTTTATTATTATTTATTATTATTTTATATTATTATTTTACCTACGTCACTTTACCAAAAAACTTAACAATTGTTCTATGTTTGATCGTTCTATTTCAATTAAAACATTTTAATAAATACATGTTGGGAGCAATTAATATCTTTTAAGTTTTAGCCTTGCATTAGAATATATAGAGCAGTTCACATTTTGATGGTATCATCACATGTTTTACATCTACTACACAGTGAATATTGAACTGAGGCTCGACTTTAAAAATGTAGATGGCGGGGCAGACAAACGCACCGCTGTACTGTACTTCTGTGCTCTCGCCAGCCGCGCCGCCTGCCTTCACCAACACGCGGTGACCGGCGTGGTGAAGTATGGTCAAATATCCCCCACGACCCGCACGGCGTAGGGAGGCCCTCATCCAGCAGTGGATTGACAAAGTGCCCGTTACATGTCATCACACCGATAGCTACGCATTACAACGTTGTATAACAATGCTCATTATGAATTGCTCTATTGTAGTGTACGTGCGTGTTAGTGCACGAGTGCTGTTGTTATAGTGCTGCTGTTGTTACACGGCTACTGTGATTATCCTTACTGCAGACGGACGCTCACCGACTGTGGACCCAAACTCGGCCCACAACATCCTCCGGATTTCCTCGGACCTCAGGACGGTGACGCTGACCGCTGTCTCCCAGGGTCGCCCCGATCACCCGCACCGCTTTGATCACTGGCGACAAGCCCTGTGCTCGGAGAGCTTCTCGTCGGGTCAGCACTACTGGGAGGTGGACGTGGGGGTGCGGCGGGGGCTGTGAGGTTGGTGTCGCGTACGGGACGATCGCACGGAAAGGGAGTGGTAAAGAGTGCAGCCTGGGACAGAACGACTCATCCTGGGTTTTATATAAATATAACAACAGCTGCTCAGTGTGGCATGGTGGTGTATCGACCTCAGTGCCGGCGAGGGATCCTCCCCGGAGAGTCGGGTGTCACCTGCACTGGGAGGCGGGGCTGCTGTCGTTCTACCGCGCCGACTCCATGGAGCTGCTGCACTCCGTCCACCACTCGTTTAGTCAACCGCTCTACCCGCACTGTATGTGGGTGGTGGTAGCTCAGTGAGGATTCTGGATCTGAGTCGTGCGTCCTGAGAGCACGGAGTGTGAACAGCGCAGAGAAACGGGCGCAACGCACAGACTCACGCACACAAAGACACAGATCCCCGTGTAGCCTTCACAGGCTGTTGGGGGAAGGGCTGGTACAGAGCACCTATGAAGGCCAGCACGGCACACAGGAGGTTGGGGGCCAACACCATGCCCGGCCGCCTTTGTCTTCCCAGTGTTGACGTTTACACACCGCACCAGTGAATCATGTGAGGCTGAGTCGACCTAGGGATGCCCATGACCGGTTTACAAACACCATTGATAACGATTATTTGAATCGGTCTTGGGTCTCGCCTAGGTCGGCTCAGCCTCAAATGAGAACCTGCTGCGGTGTGTAAACATCGCCACTGGGGAGACAAAGGCGGGTCGGGCGTGGTGCTGGTCACCGACCCCTCATGTGCCACAGTGCCGGACTTCATAGGTGCTTCTAGCAAACAGCACTTGCCTCTACAGTCTGTTAAGGCTACACGGGATAATTTTCTTTGGGTTAGTTTTTTGGTCTGTACGCCTTTGTGTGTGTGTCTTTGTTACTGTGTCTGTGCGTGTCTTTGTTCTTGTGTTTGTGTCTTTGTTACTGTGTCTGTGCGTATCTTTGTCTTTGTGTGTCTTTGTTCTTGTGTTTGTGTCTTTGTTACTGTGTCTGGGCGTGGTGCTGCCTACCCACTCCCTCGTGTGTCACAGTGCCAGTCTTCATAGTTGCTACTCGCTACTAACAGCACTTGCCCCAACAGTCTGTTAAGGCTACACGGGGATCTTTCTCTTTAGTGTATAGAGAGCCATGTGCGTAGTGTGGGGTGGAGCAATAGCGCAGTGGTTAGCGCACTGGTGGGGGAGGGCGGGGGAGCCAAGCTTCTCTCTGACGTCATCGTCCCTCGCACCGCGCGCCGCGTGGCGCTCAACGCCGAGAGGGCGGAGCTCCACCGCGGGCGTGCTGGGAACACGCGTCACGTGACGCTGCGGGGTGACGCGCGCCGTCCCCCTCGCGGTCACTCGCTCGTTGGACGATAAACCCGCGGTGGGAATGGGATGGCATCACTAGGGGGGACTACTCGTGGTGTGTGCTGAGCGTCGCTGGGATAAAGCATTTTTGTTTTAACCTGGGTCGAGTGACCCCTCCTCCCCCCACCCAAATTAGTTTTATTTTACAGGGCATAGAGAGAGATATGAGCCATTTTAATACCTAGTAGTAGTAGGAGGTCTTTTGCCACCAATATTATTCTTAAAGGTTTGTTTTGATTAATATTTTCATTATCTGCTGTCAGACTTTTGGACCTGAAGCCACAACCTTCGATTTATGGGATAACGCTTCTGCTGACAACAATGGGAACTGTGTTTTGACTTTGAAGTGGGTTAAAGTTATTAAGCACCTGATATATATAGAGAGTGAAGATCTACCTTACACTACAACATGACTAATATTGTCTCAACACGCATTAATAACAGAGACACTGTTATTACAGGGATAGAGACAACACAAACTCCAAATTTCCAGCAACTGTCAGGGTCGGAATCCAACCAATGACCTCCTGCATACCAGGCGAGGGAGTTAACATATCCTAGCCACAACGGCGTCCCTCTTTAACGCGAGACACCAATCCGGTGTGAACCCAACCTCGAGTCTCAGGGTATTTAGCAACATGTAGATGATTTGAGACGCATTGATTATCTCGTACCAGTTGTGTAATTGTGTGAACGCTAATCGCATTGTGCTCTGGGCTGGGGTGAGATTTCTACTTGCTTCATTGCTGGCATGGGTTTGACTTGTTTTGCTTTTTTTATTTTTGTGACCCAGGTCACTCTTGTCAGTGAGACTCATCCTGATCTCCTGAGTTCTCACCTCGTTAAATTTAACTCGACTCGATCATCAGCAGAAGTATCAGCAGCAGAATTAATAACAGGAGCAACAGCATCAACAGCAGTAGCTCCATCATAATCATTATTAGCATCAGGAGTAGAACCAGTAACATCAATAATAATGGAATCATTATCAGCAGTAACAGAATCATCATCAGCAGCAGAACCAGCATCATTATCATCACTCTTGCAACGGAGACTCATCCTGGTATCTTGAGTTCTCACCTGGTTAAACAAATCGACTTTAACACGTAGGCTTTCGCGACCAATATTATCAATGATAAAGGTTTTTCGGGTTAGATCGCGTAAATTTACAGACCTGAGTTTGTTCGGGATTACCTGTGAATTGTAATCACATTGTATTGTGGGTCAAGGGTCAATGTGTTCTGGGTGAATAAAAAATAAATCTGAAAATCTATTGTCAAGATTGTCATCCAGGCTGTGAATGTGAATCTCTCATAGCTGAGACTGACTTGTGTAAACATGTATTTTTTTGGGATGGTTACTGTTGTTTTGTTTTATGGATGTTATATTATCGGAGATTAAACCCAGGCACGGTTAGTAATCTACAGCTTACGCCTTCACAGGTTTAGTGCTGTCTGTAGCCTTGGGCCACATTCCATGGCGCATCTCGTGTTTTTTGTTGCACTCTGTCAGTTTGCTTGTTCCTCGTCATCATGAGCTATGATGATGAATGGATCCTGACTGATGGATGATGATGAAGAGCAAGATGATGATGATAATGACGACGCTTGGTAATGATGACCACCACCCACTCACCTGCACCCAACACTCTCTTACCCGACACCTGCCACTCCCTAACCTACTACCCCCCATCCTATTGTAATAAAAGACTCCGTCAGGCACTGCTGGTCTCCGTTGGTCTTTAATTCAAGATCTTTCTCCGCACCCCGCTGGTCTTCTCCGCGGGCCAGCGCCGTCTCGTGCGTGCCCCGCACGTGCTTCCTCCTGAGCTCCTCCACTCGTCCTCACACCCCGCTGGTCCTGACAAGGGACCAGCGTCTCCTCTCGCGTGCCCCGCACGCTCCTCTCGCGTGCCCCGCACGCTCTTCTCGCGTGCCCCGCACGCTCCTCCGTTAGCTCCTCCTCGTGCGCGCCCCGCACGCGCTCTCCCGCGCTCTCCCGTCAGTCGCTTCGCTCCTCCCCGCTCTGCACACCGCTGGCCGACGGTGTGCCGAAGCCCCATCAGCCACGTGGCTGATGGCGCGGCCACCCAACGTGGTCCCGCTTCTTCACTCCATCAACTGGCCCCGATCTCTTCCGGGCTCCCCTCTATATCCTCTCTCCCACGTGACCTTGACTCCTCCCTTCCGGATCGTCAGATCCGGCCTTCCCATACTGCCCTGCTGGCTCCACCTCCATTCACCTCGCTTCCCATTGGAGCCGAGGTGAACGGCGGCCCCTCCCACACGCCCCCCATACCCCGGGCCGTGTGATTGGGCCAGAGCCCAGCAGCAACCCCATTTACGCTCGCATTACACTTGTATTGTACTCATTTGAGGCTGAGTCGACCTAGGGGAGGCCCAGGACCGGTTCAGATAATCGTCACTGGTGTTGGCCGTGAGCGGGAATCGAACCCGTGTCGCCAGGTTCATAGCGCAGCGCGCTAACCGCTACACTACCGCTCCCCACATAACACTTATATACAGACGCAGACACAATTTCAACTCAGAAATCATTGGAAAGATGTCATCAACTACTTTGGGTCATGACTTGATTTGTGTTTTCGTGTCAACCTCTACCTTCAGCAGTGTGGATGTGTGTAGGGAGGTGCAATGCCCCCGCCCCCGATCTCTACCCCCCTCTTTCTCCCCCTATCTCTACCCCCTTCCTACCCCCATTGTCTACTCCTCCATTAAATTTCGATTTAAAGCTTTCGTGACTGTAGGGATTCATCTTCTTGGTTCTTTCGGTAAAGTCACGTAGAAGGGAATAATAAAATAACAAAACATAATAAAATACAATTCTCACGACGTTTCGGCCACAACGCAAGCAGCCGTCCTCAGTCTTGTCTTTCCGACAGACCTGTTCTTCACCTGAGGACGGCTGCTTGCGTTGTGGCCGAAACGTCGTGAGAATTGTGTTATTTAATTTTTATTATTTTATTATTTCCCTTCTACGTGACTTTACGGAAAGAACCAAGAAGATGTACTCCTACATTCTTAGACCTCCTTTGCCAGTACCAACATATAATAAGAGGGGTTTTCCACTTTTTTCTGCCAACAAAACTGAAACCTTTTTATAAGGATTCATGTCTGTGTAATATCTCAATTACGGCGGGAGACGAGTTGACGGGGCAGCACTTATTTATTAACACTAATACAACAGTAACAGGTACAGCCGAGATACAGCCTACGCTACGTGTGCCTAACTCGGCTACGCTCCCAGGCCCCTCCGGCTACGTGCTTCCTAAGGGGAGCTATCGGACCCGTCCTAGCCAGGGTACGGGTCTCGACCTCTGGGTCACACAGCCCGGCCCTTACAAGGACGTCAGGCCGTGAATCCCAAGGTCTCGCCTCTGAGCCGCACAGAGTCCCGGCCCTTACAAGGGCAGCGGGGCTAGGGGTCTCAGGGCCCTATCTCTTCCTCCGTCTTCTGTCTTCACTGGTTGACGACTCCCCGAGCGCTGCTGCGCATCGCCTTACATAGCCCTCCGCGCCAGGGGGCAGGGCCTATGCGGACCGCGATGTGGACACCTGCCTGCGGACCGTGATGTAGCCACCCACTACGCGCTGTCTCACGATCCTCCCCGCCAGCACGTACCACCTCTACATCACCCCTTCCACATAGCTCGCAGCCGGCTCGGCTGCAAAAAAACTCTCCGCGTGTGCGCCCCGTAACACCAACAACAAACAAACAACCACAACACAACACAACCGCAACGAGAACCCCGCGAACCCCGCAATAAATCCGAACACTTAATTGTAATAACAACGAATATATGTACACACCGACGAGTAAAACCAATAAATTATATACAAGAACGACCTGTACAGCGTCCCCTCGACCCCCGCTCGCCCCTTGAATGGAACATTAGAACGGACGGAAGGGGAACGCTGTGACGAGGTGACCCGGCGGGACTGCCCCCCCCCCCCCAGTCAGGAAAAGTGGCGCGACCTAGCACGGGTCCGCCTGGCCGGTCCGTTGTACGGCATAGGACGTGTTTGACCGTCAGGCGGCTCCGGCAGTCCAGGAAGGCACGGAACAGGCTTCGGAGATCCGCGCGTGCCTCGGGGATCCGGTTGCCGACGGTCAGCAGCCGTCAGTTCCGAGACACCTGGGAGCGGATCAGGCGGAGACATGTGAGGATCAGGCGGTGACATTCCCCTCCCCGAGTCAATGGCCACATCACATGCTCGGTCATCACGACATGAAGGAAGGCCATTTGGCGCCGTGAAAGGTTTCAGCCGGGAGGGGTGAACGTACCAACGGCGTTTTCCCCACTTTATCTGAATGCACTGGGGTCGTGCAACACGCACGACTTCCACGGGTCCCCACCATGGCCTCAGCAGTTCGGGGACGTAGCCAACGGCGCATGCGGCAGTGCAGCCAGGCCCTATCGCCCGGTTTCCATTCGTGCATGTACACCCTCCGTGCACGCAACCGCTCATTAGCAATCTGGCGAGACCTCGAATTCAGCCTCGCAGCTTCCCGCGCCTCGGTCAGCTTAGCAATGTTAAATTTGATATGGTCGGCCAATTTAGATTTAGCACATGGATCGGGAATCCCCAGCTGGGCATCCATGGGCGGATCGGCCTCCCGACCATACATGAGATAAAATGGGGAAAACCCTGTCGCCGCGTGGGGGGCCATCCTGTACGCGGCGAGGACACCAGGGACCTGCAAGTCCCAGTCAACCTGAGCCTCGCATACCTGTTGGCATAACATGGAAGTAATCGTTCTGTGGAGTCGCTCCACCATCCCATCAGTCTGTGGGTGGAACGGGGAGGTACGCACTTTTTTCGTACCCAAAAGGTCGCACACCTCACGTAACAAAACGTTCGAAAAAATTTTCCCTGGTCGGTCAGCAAGCGTTCGGGGGCACCCTTGTCCAAGACATAGCCCTGGACAAAGGCGTCCGCCACGGCCGCCGCCGACTGGTTGGCGAGCGGCCACGCCATGGGCCATCGAGTGAAGTATTCCACGCCAACCAGCAGGTACTTGTTACCCCTAGGCGTTACCGGAAAGGGACCCAAGATATCCAGCGCAACGAGTTCATTCGTGCGCGAGACTTGAATAGACTGTAGCGGTGGATTAGCCGCAATGGGCGGTGGTTTTCGTTGAGCGCACCCCACACACCCCTTGAGTATGTTCGCCACATCACTCCCCATACCCGGCCAATAATAGTCCCGCTGGAGCAGGGCGAGCGTTTTATGAACTCACAAATGCAAGAGCCGTTCGTGAGCGGCCAGAACGACCCTACCCCGCATAGCAGACGGCACGACAAGCGCATGTCGCCGGGACATACCGTCCCACCTCATAAGGAGGCCCTGTTTGACCACCCAGGAGCCGACTCCATTTTCCCCTCCCTCGGGACCCTTTGCCTTATGACGCAATGTGAGTAGGGAGCTGTCGGCCATTTGGAGTCAGCCCCACTCAATAAGAGGCAATGCGAGTAACGAGTCCCCGCACGTGGGAGCAGCGGGAACGTCGACCCGTGGCGCGTCGGCGGCGGCGAACAAAACTCCCGCGGGGACGGCGACAGAGGGTTTACAACGCGCCGATCCCAGAAGACATGCACATTCCGAGCGAGGCGACAACCGCGACAGGGCATCCGCGTTGGTGTGGCGCAATCCCTTACGGTAAGTGGTCGTGAATTGGTAGTCCTGGAGGACCTCCAACCATCGTGATAATTGACCCGAGGGTTGGGCAACACGCAACGCGTATTGCAGCGCCGCGTGGTCCGTACGGACAGTAAAATGACGGCCGTAGAGATACGGTCTGAATTGCTGGATAAAAAAAACGATAGCTAGCAACTCGCGACGGGTCACACAGTAGCGCTCTTCCGCTGGCGACAAAACCCTGCTACCATAGGCGACCACCCGTTCGACTCCCCCGATCACCTGTGAGAGCACCCCCCCAATACCCGTGTTACTGGCATCCGTGTCAAGCACGAATGGTTTGGCGAAATCAGGGTAACACAAGGGTGGAGCACTCACCAAGGCATTCCGAAGGGAGCAAAACGCGGCCTCCTCCTCCGGCCCCCAGCGAAACCTCACCCCTTTCGCTGTCAAAGCATGCAGGGGTTTGGCTATGGTGGCAAAGTGCTCAACGAAGCGGCGGTAGTAGGAGGCAAATCTAATGAAACTGCGGACCTCGGTAACTGAAGTGGGCGTCGGCCATGAACTGACACAGTGTGTCTTAGCGGGATCGGTGGAGATCCCCGAACGGCCCACAATGTGCCCCAAGTACCGTACCGATTCCCGAAGTAGGTGGCATTTCCCCGGTTTAAACTTTAATTTAGCAGATCGCATTCTGAGGAACACCCCCCTCAACCGTTGGAGGTGCTCCTCGAAAGTTCGACTGAAAACGATGACGTCATCAAGGTAAATCAAGCAGGTATCCTATTGGAGGCCCGACAAAACCAATTCCATTAGCCTCTGGAATGTCGCGGGAGCAGAATGAAGTCCCATGGGCAACCGATTAAACTGAAATAGGCCTACCGGTGTCCGGAAGGTGGTCTTTGGTTTGGACTCCTCATCGAGGGGCAATTGCCAGAATCCCGATAGCAGGTCTAGCGTTGAAAAAAACCGTGCCCCCGCTAAGGCATCCAGAGATTCGTCCATTCTGAGGAGCGGATACGCGTCAGCCACCGAGATCTTATTAAGGCGGCGGAAATCAACACAAAACCGCAAGGACCCGTCCTGCTTTTTAACAAGCACGATGGGAGCTCCCCATGGACTAGATGAGGGCGAAATGATGTCGGCGGTCAGCATGTCATTAACAGCCGATTGCACATGTTCCTTCTCGGCTGGGCTTAACCGGAAAGGATTTTGCCGAATTGGGGCCGCATCACCCGTCTCAATGTGGTGGCGTAACAGGTCAGTGCACCCAATATCATTTATGTTTGCTGAACACGTCAGAAAATTCGAGTAGCAGGGCGCGCAGCGCCCCCAATTGCACACTGGACAGGTTACTGGAGCCCACACACAATGAGTCCAACCACTGTTGATCTTCCCCCGATTGAAGATGCGGACCCGGAGTGGAATCAACGTGCGCAATGAGCTGCTCATCCACGGGCACCGGCGCCGCGTGAGCAAGCACGGTGCCCTGTGGAATGACGGCTGGCTGCGACCCCGCGTTCAAAACCATGACGAATGGATCCCTGTCCGCCCGTACCATCGTCTGAGCCACCGCCAAGTCCAGACCCCCAACAGCTTTGTTCGACGGACCCAACAGCACGCCCTGCCCCGCCGTATCCACCCCCAAGGGTTTCCGTAACCGAAGGGGTACCAGCATCTGCGATCCCGGCGGTACGTGCACTGTCTGGGTTGCCAGCGCTTGGACCGTCGCACAAACCGTGCGCAGTTTGGTAGGGCTCGACAAAAATGTAATACGGCGACCCGATGGGAGCTCGATACAACCCTGATCGACGAGAATTTTAATCGGCATTTTAGCCAAAAAGTCTGTGCCCAATAAACATGGAACCGCCAGTGAAGAAGAGAACAAAACAGGTCCCGCCAATTTAATATCCCCGATACAAATGGTCGCCCGAATCTGCCCGACAATACCCAAGGAGCCCCCGTTCGCCGCATAACATGGCACGTCTACTGGGAGCAGGGTCGACATTGGACGGGGAGAATGTTATAAATAAGGTCAGAAATGACAGTTGCCGACGCACCCGTGTCAACCAGCACCCGGATCTCAACTCCGTCTATAAATCCCGTAACTACGGACGACCCGGCCGACGCAGCCACTATCCTATGGGCCAACTCGGACCATTTGACCGCTCCCAGCCCCTGTACAAACCCCCCTCGCCGAACTGAATCCCCGGCCCCCATGCGCGTTCCCTCCGCCGTGAAGCGGCGACCCGCGTGCGACGTGTATGTGGACCGAGCATGTGTAGTGCCGCGACTTGCCGGGGGTAGCTGGGATGACTTTGGGCCTTAGTCGTCGTCCAGACGGGGTCCCGTGGCGCGCTGACGGGGAGCCCGGCACCCGGACGCAACGTGGCTGCGAAGGCCGCAGTTGTAACACATGACGAGAGACGTCGCAGGTTTCAGTTGCTCCAGCTTGCGGGCCGATCGCAGGGGCGAACGACCTCCAGACCTCCAATCCCCCGGTCTCACCATGGCGAAGGCCTCTTCCCGAGGTAGAACGACTTGGGGGTCGGCGTCCGCCGAGGTAGGTGTTGAAACCGCAGCTGATGCACAGACGACCGTCCGCTTCCGTTTCAGGACCTCGTGTGCATGGATACTCGTAGCAACCCGCAAGGAACAAATGTCTACCTCGTCCGCCGTGTTGATAGGGACCCCCAGGTCCTGAGCCAATGCCAGCAGTTGTTCCGTCACCATGGCGTCCTTCCCCTCCTCGTCCATGCGGGAAAGGCGGCGTCCGCGAGGGCAAGCAGCGCTGTGCGGTAGGCGAGTGGAGTTTCCGTGTCACCTTTTCGTCGCTCGTAGAATTGGTGGCGGCAGGCCGAGGGTGGCCCATACACCCTGGCCATGAGGCATAGCGCGGCTTGGAGTGTGGAGCGGCCCGATCTTGGGGTGGATCTGAAGGCCGCGAGCGCGTCGTCGTCCAGCGTCGCTGGTAGCGCACGTAGCGCCGTAGCGTCAGACCACCCCGACATTTCCTGATGGGCGAGGAATCTCTGCTGGAAGGCTCCCCAGTCACCCCCTCAGCTTTGAAGGCCGTCAACGCGGGAAGTCGCTGTTGAAGCACCTGCTCGTCTTCCGATAGATGATTTTCCCGTGCCGCGCCGTCGTTGTGAGAAATGGCGGCCCCGTCTATGGGTGGTTCGTGGCGACTTTTGGCGCGATTCCCGCCAATCGACGGACGATCTGTAAAAATGGCGCCATTTTCAATGTTCGAGGCACGAAGCGTATTCTGGCGGGAATCTTCTGCGTGCTGCGCGGTGCTGGCGCGAGCCCGCGCCCGGTCTCCCTCCTCCCCGCTCGCCGTTGTCTTTTTCCTCCAGATGCGTGATTTCCGCCAAAATGGAAGCCGCGGCAAGTAGCAGCTCCGCCTGGCGAGAGTGCGCATCCTGGAGGCCGGTGTCGGACCCGAGCGAGCGTCGGGCGTTCCCAGAGGTGCTGCGGTGTCGGCATCTCCTCTTCCTCTCCTCCCGAAGCTTGCTGGCCCGGTACGTCGTGGTCGTCTTCCCGGTCTCGCTCGTGAGTACGATTAGTCTTCCTAGTATCCATATTTTGAAGACAGTTTCACTTCTGATGCCAGTTGTAATATCTCAATTACGGCGGGAGACGAGTTGACGGGGCAGCACTTATTTATTAACACTAATACAACAGTAACAGGTACAGCCGAGATACAGCCTACGCTACGCGTGCCTAACTCGGCTACGCTCCCAGGCCCTCCGGCTACGTGCTTTCTAGGGGAGCTATCGGACCCGTCCTAGCCAGAGTACGGGTCTCGACCTCTGGGTCACACAGCCCGGCCCTTACAAGGACGTCAGGCCGTGAATCCCAAGGTCTCGCCTCTGAGCCGCACAGAGTCCCGGCCCTTACAAGGGCAGCGGGGCTAGGGGTCTCAGGGCCCTATCTCTTCCTCCGTCTTCTGTCTTCACTGGTTGACGACTCCCCGAGCGCTGCTGCGCATCGCCTTACATAGCCCTCCGCGCCAGGGGGCGGGGCCTTGCGGACCGCGATGTGGACACCTGCCTGCGGACCGTGATGTAGCCACCCACTACGCGCTGTCTCACGATCCTCCCCGCCAGCACGTACCACCTCTACATCTGCATTGACCACAATACTTGCAGTCAAAATTCAAACAAAAACACACTCTGATAATAAATGCACTGTCCTTGAAACTGATTAGTTCACACCAGAGACAGCTTTCTTTTGAGCCTTGTCTCAATTGGTGCTCGACCAGAGGACGCCAAAAGGCACCAATTGAGACTATGCTCAAAAGAAAGCTGTCTCTGATGTGGACCAATCAGTTTCAAGGACAATGCATATATTATCAGAGTGTGTTTTTTGTTCAGAGTTGTTTCTTTTTGTTTGCATTTTGACTGCTTGTGTTGTGGTTATTGCAAACATGATGCCTTGTATCAAGGTGTCAGTTTTTGTACCAGTTGAAAGGGTCAAAAGCTACTACTAAGATAAAGTAGTGAGAAATGCAATGATGAGAGATAAAATGACGTCACGCACCTGGGGGGGGGGGGCAGACATTTGTGACGATGTGTGACGAGAAGGGGGGGGGGTTGAGAAATGTGACGTCACATAAAAATGCGCAACTTTAAATAAATTAAATAGACTTTTTAATACATGTCTCCTACAACATCATTGTGCAACGCCACATTAAATACGCACTACAATGACAATAGTTTAAAGCGATTTGAAGCATGTTTTATTTTTTGGGGGGGGGGGGCAGAGCTTTGTGACGTCATATTTGAGGGGGGGGTCTGACTTTTTGTGACGCCGTGTGACTCGGGGGGGGGGGTCAAAATCGTCAAAAATCGCGTGACGTCATTTATGGACGGCCCTAAAGTGATGAGAGATGAGACTTCCCTACCCGTATAATTTCTGAAATCTGTCACCCCCTGCCAACATTTGTATATTGGTTTAGCCATGTTTGTTTGTTGTAGTACAGAGTTAGACTGATGGCCTTAATCTAAGTTGTCTTGTGGTTGTTGTTGGTGTTGTTTGTTTGTTGTAGTATATAGTTAGACTGATGGCTTAATCTAAGTTGTCTTGTGGTTGTTGTTGTTGTTTGACTTGCATCCACTGGATTTTTGCACAGCGTTGGTGTACGGTGATTTTTTCTGCAATATTTTGCACTTAGTCACATAGTCACTTTAAGATGTTTTTTGTCATGTTTTGTTTTTNGTTTCGTTGCGGTTGCACCCGATTCAAGAGCCGAATGGCTCACAGGGCTATACCTAATGAATGAACTTGAACTTGATTAATGTTCTGGATTTGAAGCTTTCGTGACTGCAAGAATCAAATCGTAGTTTTTTCGGTAAAGTCACGTAGGTAAAAAAAATAAATTAATGAAAGTAAAATAGAAATAAAATAAAATAATTCATTTCGGAGGCAACACAATCTCCGTCATCAGGTGGGACGCACAGCTAGATTGTGTATCAAGTTAGAAAAATTCCAAGATACAGTATACATGGGGGGGGAGCGATGGGTATTACGTAATTCGATTTGAAGCTTTCGTGACTGCAAGGATTCATATTCTTGGTTTTTCGGTAAAGTCACGTAGGTAAAAATTAAATAATAAAATAAATAAAAATAAAATAAAAATCACGACGTTTCGGAGGCAACACAAGCTTCCGTCTTCAGGTGAACGTCCAGGTCTGTCGTGGAGAAATTCAGACACAGTATTTGTAAGCGATGGGTATTACCTTTTTCGATTTAAAGCTTTGTGACTGCAGGGATTCATCTTCTTGGTTCTTTCGGTAATCACGTAGAATGGAAACAATCAAATAATAAAATAAAACATAATAAAATAATTCTCACGACGTTTCGGCCACAACGCAAGCAGCGTCTCAAAGTGAGACCTCTGTCGGGAGACATTCAGACGCTGTCTCCGACAGATGGTCTTCACCTGATGACGGTGTTGCTTGTGGCCGAAACGTCGTGAGAATTATTTATATTTTTATTTTATTATTTTATTGTCATTTACGTGACTTTACCGAAAACCAAGAAGAGGGTATTACCTTGTTATCTCGGCATCTCTGAGGAAGGCCAGCGTCTCGAGAAGCTGTGACTTCTTGTCTCGTTGTCTGTTAAAAACTCTAACAGACGTGGATTCCTCCCCGTAGAGGTATTAATTCTAGATTTGAAGCTTTCGTGACTGCAGGATTTATTCTTAGGTTTTTTCGGTAAAGTCACGTATAAAATAAAATAATAAATAAATAATAAAATACGACGTTTCGAGGGCAACACAAGCATTTTTATTATTATTAATTTTAAATGAAAAAGAAATAGAAATTTAGTTTCTTCTTGGTTCTTTCGGTAAAGTCACGTATAAAGAAAATAATAAAATAATAGCAAAATAAAACACAATAAAGTCACGTAGAAGGGNACAATTCTCACGACGTTTCGGCCACAACGCAAGCGGACGGCTGCTTGCGTTGTGGCCGAAACGTCGTGAGAATTGTTTTATTATGTTTTATTTTATTATTTATTACTTCCCTTCTACGTGACTTTACCGAAAGAACCAAGAAGATGAATCCCTGCAGTCACGAAAGCTTTAAATCGAAACAAATCTAGTATGCTTAGAAATGTAATGTAACATTATTAAGTATACTAGATTTGTGTTTCTATTTCATTTATACCTGATGATGATTGCTTGTGTTGCAATCGAAACGTCGTATGCATTATTTAATTTATTATTTTATTATTTTACGTCACTTTACCGAAAGCTCCAAATTTACATTTTCTATTTATCAGGTTTTTTTCGGTAAAGTCACGTAGGTAAAAAATTAAATTAATAAACGTAAATAAAATAAAAAAAATCACGACGCTTGTGTTGCCCGTCCGAAACGTCGTGATTTTTATTTTATTTTACTTTACTTATTAATTTTAATTTTTAAATCCTTTATATTAAGTTCGCTTGCGTGCTTGCTTACGACCGTGCAAACCTTTCGGTCGTTTTTTAACCCACTTCCCGTGATCCAATCGAGCTGACATTTTGCACACAGACTCGTTGTGCGAGACAATTAATGTTCGTGAAAATTTTTTCCAAAATTTTACACTTTTAGGGAAAACAAATTAAATATTTAATTACCAATTGTTTAATACTACAGACAATCATCTGACCCATAGGTGGCAGCCATCTCAAGCCAGAGGACGAGAGGACTCTAGCCGCCACGCATATAAAGGATTTAGAGTGAAAACTTTGTTTTTACGGGTTATATTATTTTTNCTTTATACGTCACTTTACCGAAAGAACCAAAGAGTAAATAGAAAATGGAACGTATTGGGGTGGGAGGGGTCTTCTTGGTTCTTTCGGTAAAGTCACGTAGAAGGGAAGTAATAAAATAAAATAAAACATATATTATTTATTATGTTTTATTTTATTATTTTATTACTTCCCTTCTACGTGACTTTACCGAAAGAACAAGAAGATGAATCCCTGCAGTCACGAAAGCTTTAATCGAAATTTAGGGTGGGAGGGGCTAAAAGTGTTCGCAAGTCGAGGAGTTGCCCACCAACCGCCACTAACCCCCCCGGCATGTTGCGTCGATTCCACGGAATCGAATCCTTGGAATCTATCGGAAGAATCGATTCCTCCACCATTTCTCAGTCGCTTCAGGTCACGCAGCTGCATCAGCAGCAGACAGCAAGAAGCAGGCAACAGGCAGCAATCAGCAGGCGTTGGCTCCGTGTGAACTCTTCCCGAGACGGCGCGCGGGCGATCGGGACTTCAATTCGGTAAACTTTGAACGTTGCGCAAAATCGTTGAAATAATTTAAATTAAAAAAAAAGTTACGGTGTTGGCGGCGTTCGCCGGTCACCGGGTGCCCGGGCCCGTCGCCCTGGTCGGTAGGGGATTCTAGGCGAGCGCGGGGGCCCGAGAGCCCGTCGAGGCCTATAGGGGAGGGGTGAACAAAGTTTTAAAAGTTACTCTGACGATCAAACGGCAGCAGCAGTAGCATCATCAGCAGCAGCAGTAGCATCAGCAGCAGCAGTAGCATCATCAGCAGCAGCAGTAGCATCAGCAGCAGNTGTGCATCATCATAACAGCAGCAGTAGTAGCATCATAATCAGCAGCAGTAGCATCAGCAGCAGTGTCATCAGCAGCAGTGTCATCATCAGCATCATCAGCAGCAGTTGCAGCAGCATAAGCAGCAGTGTCATCAGCAGCAGTTGTGTCAGCAGCAGTATCAGCAGCAGTNTCAGCAGCAGCGTCATCAGCAGCAGCATATCAGCAGCAGCAGCAGTAGCATCAGCAGCAGCAGTAGCATCATCAGCAGCAGCAGTAGCATCAGCAGCAGTTGTAGTAGCAGCAGTAGTAGCATCATCAGCAGCAGTAGCATCAGCAGTGTCATCAGCAGCAGTGTCATCATCAGCAGTGTCATCAGCAGCAGTGTNTCAGCAGCAGTAGCAGCAGCAGTGTCATCAGCAGCAGTTGTGTCAGCAGCAGTAGCAGCAGTGTCAGCAGCAGCAGCATCAGCAGCAGCAGTGTCAGCAGCAGCATTAGCAGCAGTAGCAGCAGCAGTGTCAGCAGTAGCATTTACCAGCAGCAGCAGTAGCAGCAGTAGCAGCAGTGTCAGCAGCAGCAGTGTCAGCAGCAGCAGTAGCATCAGCAGCAGTAGCAGCAGTGTCATCAGCAGCAGTGTGTCAGCAGCAGTAGCATCAGCAGTGTCATCAGCAGTGTCATCAGCAGCTTCATCAGCAGTGTCATCAGCAGCATTATCAGCAGCAGTAGCATCATCATCATAATCAGCAGCAGCAGCAGCAGCAGTGTCAGCAGCAGTGTCATCAGCAGTAGTTGTGTCAGCAGCAGCATCAGCAGCAGTGTCATCAGCAGTGTCATCAGCAGCTTCATCAGCAGCAGTGTCATCAGCAGCAGCAGTGTCATCAGCAGTGTTAGCAGCAGCAGTAGCATCAGCAGCAGCGTCATCAGCAGTAGCATCAGCAGTGTCATCAGCAGCAGTAGCATCAGCAGCAGTGTCAGCAGTGTCATCAGCAGTGTCATCAGCAGCATCCGCAATAGTAGCACCGTCATCATCAGCATCATCAGCATCATCATCAGCAGCATAAACATCAGCAGCAGCGTCATCAGCAGCAGCAGCATCAGCAGTAGCGCNTCATCAGCAGTAGCGTCACACAGCAGCAGCATCAGCAGTAGCAGCAGCATCAGCAGCAGTAGCAGCAGCAGCATCAACAGTAGCAGCAGCATCATCATCATCAGCAGCAGCGTCATCAGAATCATAGCAGCATACTCAGCAGCAGCGTCATCAGCAGCATCACCAGCAGCATCATCAGTAGCAGCAGCATCATCATCATCAGCAGCAGCGTCATCAGAATCATAGCAGCATACTCAGCAGCAGCGTCACATCAGCAGCATCACCAGCAGCATCATCAGTGCAGCAGCAGCATCAGCAGTAGCGTCACAGCAGCAGTGTCATCAGCAGCATCATTTCCCACCGTGTGTGTGAGATCTGAGGTGTTGTGTCGTCATGGCGATGATTGCTGCTACTGCTGTGTGATCCTATAGCAGGGGCACACCCAGTGGCAGCTGTCCCTGTGTGTGAGTCTGCAGTATAGGGTGCGATGACTGCTGCTACTGTGTGATCCTATAGCCTAGGGGCACCCAGTGGCAGCTGTCCCTGTGTGTGAGTCTGTTAGTAGTAGTANGGGTAGCGATAATTGCTGCTACTACTGTATGATCCTATAGCCTAGGGACACCCAGTGGCAGCTGTCCCTGTGTGTGAGTCTGTTAGTAGGGGCACACCCAGTAGCGATTATTGCTGCTACTGCCGTGTGATCCTATAGCCTAGGGCACACCCAGTGGCAGCTGTCCCTGTGTGTGAGTCTGTAGTAGTAGGGGTAGCGATGACTGCTGCTACTACTGTGTGATCCTATAGCCTAGGGGCACCCCAGTGGCAGCTGTCCCTGTGTGCGAGTCTGTCAGTAGTAGGGGTAGCGATGACTGCTGCTACTACTGTGTGATCCTATAGCCTAGGGGCACACCAGTGGCAGCTGTCCCTGTGTGTGAGTCTGTAGTAGTAGTAGGGGTAGCGATTATTGACTGCTGCTACTGCTGTGTGATCCTATAGCCTAGGGGCCACCAGTGGCAGCTGTCCCTGTGTGTGGTCTGCTAGTAGTAGTAGCGGTNGCGAAGATTGCTGATGTTTCTGCTGTGTGTCTGTCCCGTGTGTTTCAGGAGTTGGCCATCATGCTCGGCTGTTGCTGCTTGTGCTGGTGGTTCGGCCTGCGCTGATGGAGGTGTTCACATCAATAGGTGACGCACACACAAATACGCACGCAAACACGCGCACAAACACGCACACACACACACGCACAAACACGCACACACACAAACACGCACGCACACAAACANGCACACACACACGCACACAAACACACACAAACACGCACGCACACAAACACGCACGCACACAAACACGCACGCGCACACAAACACGCACGCACACAAACACGCACAAACACGCAAACACGCACAAACACGCAAACACACACACACGCACGCAAACACACACACACAAACACGCACGCAAACACGCACACAAACACGCACGCACACACGCACACAAACACGCACACACGCACACAAACACGCGCTCAAACACGCACTCACACACGCACACAAACACACGCACACACGCACACAAACACGCACGCACACACGCACACACGCACACAAACACACGCACAAACACGCACGCACACGCAAACACGCACACAAACACGCACACAAACACGCACGCACACACGCAAACACGCACACAAACACGCACACAAGCGCACACACGCACACAAACACGCACACAAACACGCACGCAAACACGCACACACGCAAACGCACAAACACGCACACACAAAACAAAGACAAAGGTCCCTTGTGTAGCCTTTAACAGACTGTCGGGGCAAGCGCTGTTAGCCGGATTTCTTTTTTTTCGAAGGTAAATAATCGAAAACGTAAAATTAAGCACGGGCACGCGAGCACACCAACTTATCTATGAACATCATTTTTTTTGTTTTTTTACGACCGGGAACCAAGGTGCAGTGGGGAGGGGGGTCCTGGCTGCAGTAAGCGTTGACGAATCACTGCTCCTGATGATGTACAATACAGGGTGCTGCAAAACAATGTTTTAACGCTTATATGGCGACTATCGGTTTTTTTAATGGAAAAATAACGGATACTAATACTCCAAAGATGCAGACGCAATAACGAATGTCACGTTAATAGCTTCGAAAAAGTCTCCCCGCCTGTTTCGCCATCTTACCCAGGTGGTCTCCTGAGCCCGGAGGCACATTCCTCTTATCTGTCGTTGCAGATTCTCAGAAGCTTGAAAAACATTTTTTTAAGCACCCTGTACATCTCTGTGTGTCTTGATTCAAAGCTTTCGTGACTGCAGGGATTCATTTTCTTGGTTCTTTCGGTAAAGTCATCACGTAGAAGGGAAATAATAAAATAAAATATATAAAACAATAAAAATGATCACGACGTTTCGACTGCAACACAAGCAATCATCATCAGTAAAGTCACGTAGGTAAAAAAATGAAATAAAAATTAATAAAAATAAAAGAATAAAAATCACGACGTTT
Source organism: Lethenteron camtschaticum (assembly GCA_018977245.1). NCBI lineage: Eukaryota > Metazoa > Chordata > Hyperoartia > Petromyzontiformes > Petromyzontidae > Lethenteron > Lethenteron camtschaticum. The sequence goes on along the minus strand of MU249625.1, from coordinate 225,054 downwards.
CGGAGGCAACACAAGTTTCCGTCTTCAGGTGAAACCGTCACAGCAAAATATCTGTATCTTATTCTTTTCTTTTATTAATTTTAATTTCATTTTTTTACCTACACGGTGACTTTACCGAAAAAAACTAAGAGCATGAATCCTTGCAGTCACGAAAGCTTCAAATCTAAAATCATCATCAGGTGTGAAATCCACGGCAAGAATTTTTTTTTTCTAATTTTCTTGCTGTGGATTTCACACCTGATGATGATTGCTTGTGTTGCAGGCGAAACGTCGTGAGAATTTTTATTAAATCCTTTATATTAAGTTCGCTTGCTTGCTTGCGTGCTTGCTTGCTTGCTTACGACCGTGCAAATCTTTCGGTCGTTTTTAACCCACTTCCCGTGATCCAATCGAGCTGACATTTTGCACACAGACTCGTTGTGCGAGACAATTAATGTTCGTGAAATTTTTTCCAAAATTTTACACTGTTTAGGGAAAACAAATTAAATATTTAATTACCAATTGCTTAATACTGGCAGACAATCATCTGACCCATAGGTGGCAGCCATCTCAAGCCAGAGGACGAGAGGACTCTAGCCGCCACGCATATAAAGGATTTATAGTGAAAAACTTTGTTTTTACGGGTTATACTTATTGTTTTATATTATTTTATTTTATTATTTCCCTTCTACGTGACGACTTTACCGACAGAACCAAGAATATGAATCTCTGTGTGTGTTTGTGGAGCTGAGTGGACTTGCCAATGAGCGGTACCAGCGGTGTCAAGATCGGCCTCTGTGGAGGAGGCTCATAAAGGACGCTGCTGCTGCTACTGGGCAGTGCCAGGCTAGGTGCACAGTGAGGCTACTGGCAGTTGGAGGCAGTCGCCCTCCAACAACAACGGAGGGCGGAGGAGCGATGCTCACAACAACGAGCGGAGTGCCGGGTGGCTAAAGCACATCAAGTTGGCACAGTAGGGGGCACAGGTGGTGCATCAGCCAGTCATCTCGGTCATCTCGGTCAGTCGACCCGTGGCACCTGCTGGGTCTGCCCCGTGACCTCCTGCCAGCGGGCGTTTGAGACTTCACGTGGCCTCAGCGTGCACGTAGCCTGGCACAAGCGCCGTGGTGACGTCACCGCCACTTAGTGGCGAATGGCGGTTGTTGTTGTGTATGTGTGTGTGTCTGTGTGTATCTCTGTGTGTCTGTGTGTGTCTGTGTGTGTCTGTGTGTGTGTCTGTGTGTATTTTTTTCTGGTGCTGGCCACCCACCCCTCGTGTGCAAGAGTGACAGCCTTCACAGGCTCTGTTATTTGCTACTAACAGCCCTTTCCCCAACAGTCTGTTAAGACTACACAGACACACACACAGATCGACAAACACACTCACACACATACAAACACACAGACACACAAACAGGTAGACACATGTACATACACTCACAAATACACTCACATACAGATACATACACACAGATACACACACAGATACAAAGACAAATATCCCCGTATAGCCTTAACAGACTGTACGGGCAAGTGCTGTTAGCACCTATAAAGGCCGGCACTTCACACGAGGGTGTGGGTGGCCACCATCACGCCTGGCCGCTATTGTTTCCCCAGTGGCGATGTTTACACACCGCACCGGGTACTCATTTGAGGCTGAGTCGACCTAGGGAGGCCCATGACCGGTTTACAAACATCATTGATAGCGATTATATGAATCGGTCTTGGGTCTCCCTAGGTCGACTCAGCCTCAAATTACTACCTGGTGCAATGAGTAAACATTACCCTTGGAAATCCAAAGGCGGGTCACTCCCAGGGTGGCCTTCATAGGTGAAACTCACTAACAGCACTTAACTCACATTATTTTAAAGCTATACGGGGGATTTTTGTCTTCGGGTAAGTGGGTTGGTGTGTATGCCTTTGTGTGTCTTTGTTATTGTGTTTGTGTCTTTGTTACTGTGTCTGTGCGTGTCTTTGTCTTTGTGTGTCTTTGTTATTGTGTTTATATCTTTGTTACTGTGTCTGTGCGTGTCTTTGTCTTTGTGTGTCTTTGTTATTGTTTGTGTCTTTGTTACTGTCTGTGCATGTCTTTCTCTTTGTGTGTTTTTGTTATTGTGGTTGTCTTTGTTACTGTGTCTGTGCGTGTCTTTGTCTTTGTGTATTTCTGAGCGTGGTGCTGCCTACCCACTCCCTCGTGTGTCACAGTGCCGGCCTTCATAGTTGCTACTCGCTACTAACAGCACTTGCCCCAACAGTATGTTAAGGCTACATGAGGGATCTTTGTCTTTAGTGTATAAAGAGCCATGTGCGCAGTGTGGGGTGGAGCGGTGGTGCAGTGGTTAGCGCACTGGTGGGGAGGGCGGGGGAGCCAAGCTTCTCTCTGACGTCATCGTCCCTCGCACCGCGCGCCGCGTGGCGCTCAACGCCGAGAGGGCGGAGCTCCACCGCGGGCGTGCTGGGAACACGCGTCACGTGACGCTGCGGGGTGACGCGCGCCGTCCCCTCGCGGTCACTCACTCGTTGGGCGATAAACCCTGGGTGGGATGGGATGGCATCACTAGGGGGGGACTATTCGTGGTGTGTGCTGAGCGTCGCTGGGATAAACATTTTTGTTTTAACCAGGGGTCGAGTGACCCCTCCTCCCCCCACCCAAACTAGTTTTATTTTACAGGGCATAGAGAGAGAAGCCATTTTAATACCTAGTAGTAGTAGGAGGTCTTTTGCCACCAATATTATTCGTAAAGGTTTGTTTTGATTAATATTTTAATTATCTGCTGTCAGACTTTTGGACCTGAAGCCACAACTTCGATTTATGGGATGCTGACAACAATGGGAACTGTGTTTTGACTTTGAAGTGGGTTAACGTTATTAAGCACCTGATATATATCTAGAGTGAGGATCTACCTTACAATACGACACGACTAATATTGTCTCAACACGCATTAATAACACAAAGACACTGTGTGTTATTACAGGTGAAGTATGGGTGGAGTGAAGTCCCATGGGTAACCGGTTAAACTGAAACAGGCCCCCTGGAGTCCGGAATGCAGTCTTAGGCTTAGACTCCTCGTCGAGTGGCAACTGCCAAAATCCGGACAATAAATCAAGAGTCGAAAAGTATCGCGCACCGGACAATGCGTCGAGAGACTCGTCCATCCTGGGGAGCGGATACGCGTCGGCCACCGAGATCTTATTCAGGCGGCGGAAATCGACGCAAAATCGCAGGGACCCGTCCTGCTTTTTAACGAGCACAATAGGTGCTCCCCAAGGACTGGAAGAAGGCGAAATAATGTCGGCTTCCAGCATATCGTTAACTGCCGACTGAACATGTTCCTTCTCAGCAGGACTCAGTCTGAAGGGATTTTGCCTGACCGGTGCCGCATCGCCCGTTTCAATGTGGTGGCGTAGCAGGTCCGTGCATCCGATATCATACTTATGTTTACTGAAAACATCCGAAAATTCAATCAGCAACCCGCGCAACGCACCCAACTGTACCGCTGACAAATCGTCAGAGTCCGCGCACAGCATATCAATCCAATCTAGGTCCTCCTTCGATGGTACGCTATTCGTGGGGCTCGGATCAGCCTGCGCAACCAGCCTCTCCTCCGCAGGGACCCGTGCCGCGTGAGCCAGCACGGTGCCCTGCTGAATGACGGCCGGCCGCGCCCCAGCGTTTAAAACCATGACAAACGGATCCCTGTCTGCCCCAACCAAAGTGTGAGCCACCGATAAATCGAGACCTCCAACAGCCCTATTAGAAGGACCCAAAAGCATGGCCTGTTCCGAGGCCTCCTTCCCCATGGCTTCCGTAACCGGAGGGGAATCAACATTTGTGAACCCGGGGGCACGTGCACGGTCTGTGTTGCTAATGCCTGAATGGTAGCGCACGCCGTCCGAATTACATTAGGGCTCGTCAAAAATGAAATACGGCGACCCGATGGTAGTTCAATGCAACGCTGATCAATGAGAATTTTGATGGGCATTTTCGCCAAAAAATCAGTGCCCAATAGGCAAGGAACCGCCAGGGAAGATGAAACGAAAACGGGTCCCGACAATTTGATATCACCAATGCAAATGGACGCCCTAATCTGACCGATAATGCCCAACGATCCCCCGTTAGCGGCGTAAATGGCACATCCACGGAAGAAGCGGACGACATTGTACCGGGAGAATATTATAAATGAGATCCGAAATAATAGTCGCTGATGCCCCCGTGTCCACTAACACCCTGACCTCGACCCCATCAATCGATCCGGTAACGACGGATGAACCCGCTGAGGCAGCCACTATTCTGTGCCCCAATTCCGACCATTTAATGTCTCCCCGGTCCCGGCCGAACCCCCCTCTCCGAACCGAATCCCCGAACTCTACTCGGCTCTCCCTCGTCGCAACGCGACGACCCATACGTGTCGAGTATGCGGGCCAAGCATGTGAGGTGCCGCGACTTGCCGGGGTTTGCAGTGATGACTTGGGCCTTGGTCGTCGTCCAGCCGAGGTCCCATGGCGCGCTGACGTGGGGCGCGGCAACCGGAGGCCACGTGGCCACGAAGGCCGCAGTTATAGCAGGTGATGACAGTAGTCGGAGATCTCGGTTGCTCCAGCTTGCGGGCCGCTCGCAGAGGCGAACGACCCCCCGACCTCCAGTCCCCCGCTCGTCCCGCGATGAACGCGTCCTCTCGTGGGCTGACGACTTGGGGCACGGTGTCAACCGGACCCGGAGTTGAGGCCACGGCAGCGTTGCAGACGACCCCCTGCTTTCGTTGAAGGACCTCGTGCGCTTGCATGCTCGTGGCGACCCGTAATGAAGAAATATCGGTCTCGTCGGCCGTGTTGATGGGACCCCCAGGTCCTGCGCCAACTTGAGCAGCTGCTCCAAAACCATCGCATCTTGGCCCTCCTCGTCCATACGAGGGAACGCGGCGTCAGCGAGAGCGAGCAACGCCGTGCGGTAGGCGAGCACGGTCTCCGTGTCCGCCTTCCGTCTTGCGTAGAAATGATGGCGGCACGCCGAGGGAGGCCCGTAGACTTTGGCCATGAGAGCCAGCGCATCCTTGAGCGTGGAGCGGTCCGACCTGCGTGCGGACGTGAAGGCCGCGAGCGCGTTGTCGTCCAGCATGGCAGGCAGTGCCCGCAGTGCCGTAGCATCGGACCAGGCGGACATCTCTTGATGCGCCAAAAATCTGCGCTGAAATTGGCTCCAATCCCCGCCTTCCGCCTTGAAGGCTGACAACGTGGGAAGGCGCTGCTGAAAGATGAAGTCGTCCTCCTCCTCGTGTTTCCTCTCTGCCGCCCCGTCGGTGTGTAAGATGGCGGCCCCAGCGGCGGTGTGTGATGGCGGTCCGCCGCGCGCGTTGGTGACGTCAGCGGGCGCGCATGGAGAACCGCTGCCACGTGGTGATGGCCGTTCCCGCCAAAAGTTGGTGCGGACGAAATGGCGGGAATCGCCAAATCGTTTTGGCGGGAATCTGTAGGGCGACCCTGTAGCACGTCGGCCGCCGTCCCCGCTCCTCCCGACGAGCTGATCTCCGCCAAGATGGACGCGGCGGCGAGCAGCAGCTCCGCCAGACGGGAGTGTGCCTCGCGGAGCACGGTGTCAGGCCCCCGTCGCTCCTCCGGCGCCGTCGGCGGATCCTGCCCCGTGGGCAGCTCCTCTTCCTCACCCCCTGATGCCCGCTGGGCCGCGTCGTCGAGGTTGTCCCGTGGTCAATCCCGTGGGTCCGACGGCTCCTCCTTGTATCCATGCTTGGAGGACCGTTTCACTTCTGACGCCAGTTGAAGTATGGGAATTGACGGCAGGAACTTCTTGACGGGTAACACACTTTTATTAAATCTTTACGTATCACAATACAACGTGTGGTCTTCCTTCTTCCGACGACACACTCCACTAATCTCGTGTAAACTCTAAGCCTCTGGCTACACCCGATACACTTGACTCGTGTAGACCCTATGCCTCTGGCTACACACAATATACTTGACTCGTGTAGACCCTATGCCCTGGCTACACACAATGCATTCGGCTCGTGTAGACTATGGCTACACACACTACACTCGCCTCTGGGTTACACAGAGTCCCGGTCCCCTTAGGACGGCGGGGCTAGGTACCGCAGGGCTCTAGGTCTTCATCCCCGTCTTCATTCTTCGCTGGTTACACACTGCCCTTACGCCTGTGTGCATCCCTTTTATAGCCCCTGCTCACGAGAGACGGAGCTGATGCGGACGTCGACGCGAGCGTCGTTCCTTAATGACCAATCACGACGCACTCTCTCTACGATCCGTTTTCCCCAGCGCGTGTTAACATTACTCCACCACTCACACTGCGCTGCCACTGATCACTCCCTCTCAGCGCGTCACCGGCCCACAGCCAATCGGTACCCNGTAACCTACAACCCGCGCTGACCCCTGATCCTCCACCGTCAGCGCGCGTCACCACCTACACAGCCAATCATTACGCGCTGGCATACGATCTCTAATCCAGCGCGTATCACCTCTACACAGGGATAGAGACAACACAAACTCCAAATTTCCAGCAACTGTCAGGGTCGTAATCCAACCCACGACCTCCTGCATACCAGGCGAGGGAGTTAACATATCCTAGCCACAACGGCGTCCCTCCTTAACGTGAGACACCAATCCGGTGTGAACCCAACCTCGAGTCTCAGGCTGTTTAGCAACGCGTAGATGATTTGAGACGCATCGATTATATCGTACCAGTTGTGTACTTGTGTGAACACTAATCGCATCGTGCTCTGGGCTGTGGGTGAGATTTATATTTGCTTCATTGCTGGCATGGGTTTGACTTTTTTNGCTTTTTCATTTTTGTGACACAGGTCACTCTTGTCAATGAGACTCATCCTCATCTCTTGAGTTCTCACCTCGTTAATTCAACTCGACTCGATCATCAGCATCAGCAGAATTATCATCAGCAGCAGAATTAGTAACAGGAGCAACAGCATCAACAGCAGTAGCTCCATCATTATCATCATCATCAGCATCGGGAGTAGAACCAGCAGCATCAATAATGATAGAATCATCATCAGCAGCAGCATCATTATCATCACTCTTGCAACCGAGACTCATCATGGTCTCTTGAGTTCCCACCTGGTTAAACAAATCGACTTTAACACGGAGGCTTTCGCGACCAATATTATCAATGATAAAGGTTTATTGGGTTAGATCGCGTACTACATAGACTTGATTGTGTTCTGGGTTACCTGTGAATTGTAATCACATTGTATTGTGGGTCAAGGGTCAATGTGTTCTGGGTGAATAAAAAATAAAATCTGAAAATCTATTGTCAAGATTGTCATCCAGGTGTGAATGTGACTCTCTCATAGCTGAGACTGACTTGTGTAAACATGTATTTTTTTGGGATGGTTGCTGTTTTTTGTTTGTTTAGATGTCATTAACGGATATTAAACCCTGGCACAGTAAATCTACAGCTTACGCCTTCACAGGTAAGTGCTGTCTGTAGCCTTGGGCCACATTCCATGGCGCATCTCGTGTTATTTTTGCTGCACTGTCAGTTTGCTTGTTCCTCGTCATCATGAGCTATGATGATGAATGGATCCTGACTGATGGATGATGAAGAGCACGATGATAATGACTACACATCGTAATGATGACCACCACCCACTCACCTGCACCCAACACTCTCCTCCCGACACCTGCCACTCCTGAACCTAATACCCCTCAGCCGTCAACAGAGACCCTCCCACCTGCCCACACCTGCTCGGCCATACACCTGCCCATCCTGCCACCCTCTCAGCTGCCCACCTCATGCATTTTCAAGCGCGCATTCCCGTCTGATCTCTCTCCCACCTGATAACCTGCAAACCCGCTCCCTCACCTACCCGCACAAAGGCAAAGATCCCCCGTATATCCTGAACAAACTGTTGGGCAAGTGCTGTTAGCGAGCATCTATGAAGGCCAGAATGGCACACGAGTGGGTGGATGGTCAGCACCAAGCCCTGCCGCCTATGTCTCTCGAGTGGTGATATTTATACTCTACACCAGGTACTCATTTGAGGCTGAATCGACCTAAGGGAGGCCCATGACCGGTACAGACAATGCTCATTGGTGTTGGTGGTCATGAGTGGGAATTTAACTTGGATCGGCAGGTTCATAGCACAGCGCACTAACCACTACAACACCAATCTCCACCTACATACACACCTCCTCAACCACCCACACGATCACCCTCCTACCCTCCCACCTGATCCCCACTCATTTACACGTGAAGTTGAGAGATAATTTGTCAAACAATATAAAGTTTAATATTTTTAAAGACAATTTTAACTATCATACTTAAATAAATCATGAACAAATAAATTGCAATCTTGATTTGAAATAAATGGCAATGATAAAGACGACATACTTTAAAAAAAATAACCTTTAATAGGAATGTGTTACAAGATACAGTTTGGTGCAGAAACCCACAACCTCACCATAGCCGACGAAATCAGTCCAAGGGACAAACCACCGTTTGCCTGGCCACTGGGTTTTCTAACAAATCGCGACCTGTAAACCCCAACACCGCGGTGTGAATGCAACGCTCCTGTCTACGCAGGTGAGAGTCGATTCGTGTCTTGGTTCGTCGCCGCCGTGTGTGCTCCTGGGACAGCGTCTCTCAGCCACAGCGAGCGGCTATCGGTGAGAAGCCACTGAGAGTCGTGGCGAGCGCAGCTCCCACTGAGAGCGTAGCGAGTGGACCTGGCTCCTGTCTGGAAGTGGTCAAAGCCGACCGTGTAACGTGTATCACGTTGCGTCTAGACAGGTGCGTGCGATACGAAGCTCGTGTCTGTGACCTTGACCACCTGAGCACATTTCCACAGTGTCTCGTGGGTTTGTAACCTCGTGCTAAGTAATGTTGGCTTCCTTGTTCATCTCCGATGTTGTGAGCCCCCAGGATGTTGATGGTTAAAATATTTTACCTGGAAAGTCGCTCAATTGAACTTCTCATTCGCAAGGGTGTCCTCGGTATCAAGTGACACATGCCTTTAAACTTCTATAAAACGATTTACTACGTGTAAATTTGCACGTATATTTGTGTGCATTTCGGTTTCTTCGTGTGTCTATGAGAGTGTAACTTACACCACTGAGTAGCTATGCGAGTGTGTTTATATTTACTACCCAGACCCAAGCGATGATGTTGTTACATACCCTCACCATGTGTAATGCGGGCATAAACGACCTTCCGGATGTGACGTCACGGAGGGAGTAGTTACGTCACGTGGAGAAAGGTTCGGGTCTTTAAGGGGAGAAACCGGAAGAGGAGGAGAGGTGGTTGGAGACTGAGTTAGGGTGAGGCCACGCAGGGCAAAGGCTGCGAGGAGTGGCGAGATCGCCACACACCCTCGGAGAGAGGATTGGCACCGCCGGCCAGCGGTGACCAACCCGGGGAGCAACTAGCGAAGCTGCACGAAGAGGCAGCAGCGGGACTGCTCGGAGAGGGAGAGCAGTGGTGGAGCAGCAGCGAGTGCAGCCGGAGAGGCTGCGGGTGGGAGACAGCAGCGAGGCTGCTAGAGGCTACGGGAGCGACACGAGGAGACCAGCAGCGAGGCTGTTGGCGGCGACGGGAGTGACAGCAGCGTCGGCGCTGAGCGGAGGGTCTCAGAGGGAGACAGCCGTGTGGGGAAGAGGAGACGAACCGAATAAAGGACACGAAGCCAGACACCGTGGTTGAGTCCTTTTATTACACATGTACTATAGCTGAGTTATAGACAGTGCATAGTGTGCTGTATAGTGTGACGTGTAATGCTGTTATATACCCTCACCATGTACTATAGCTGAGTTATAGACAGTGCATAGTGTGCTGTATAGTGTGATGTGTAATGCTGTTACATACCCTCACCATGTGCTATAGCTGAGTTATAGACAGTGCATAGTGTGCTGTATAGTGTGATGTGTGATGTGTGATGCTGTTACATACCCTCACCATGTACTATAGCTGAGTTATAGACAGTGCATAGTGTGCTGTATAGTGTGATGTGTAATGCTGTTACATACCCTCACCATGTACTATAGCTGAGTTATATACAGTGCATAGTGTGCTGTATAGTGTGATGTGTGATGCTGCTACATACCCTCACCATGTACTACAGCTGAGTTATAGACAGTGCATAGTGTGCTGTATAGTGTGATGTGTGATGCTGTTACATACCCTCACCATGTACTATAGCTGAGTTATATACAGTGCATAGTGTGCTGTATAGTGTGATGTGTGATGCTGTTACATACCCTCACCATGTACTATGTGAGTTATAGACAGTGCATAGTGTGCTGTATAGTGTGATGTGTAATGCTGTTACATACCCTCACCATGTACTATAGCTGAGTTATAGACAGTGCATAGTGTGCTGTATAGTGTGATGTGTAATGCTGTTACATACCCTCACCATGTACTATAGCTGAGTTATATACAGTGCATAGTTGTGCTGTATAGTGTGTGTGTGATGCTGCTACATACCCTCACCATGTACTACAGCTGAGTTATAGACAGTGCATAGTGTGCTGTATAGTGTGATGTGTGATGCTGTTACATACCCTCACCATGTACTATAGCTGAGTTATAGACAGTGCATAGTGTGCTGTATAGTGTGATGTGTAATGCTGTTACATACCCATACCTGTCAACCCATACGGGTTTACCCGTATTCTTGTACAGGGAAATTGAGTAAAAAACATTTTTTGTCTATTTGTTTGTGTTTCTCCTTGTGATGGGACTTTGTAGGACGAACGCTGAGATTTATAAGGGACACGGGGTGACCGATCACGTCTGGATTGGTCCGTAAGAAAGTAGGGCACTGATAAGGGGTTGACAGCTCTGCATACCCACACCATGTGCTAGATCTGAGCTGTAAACGGTCACGGCGAGGTTATTCTTCTTGGTTCTTTCGGTAAAGTCACGTAGAATGGAAATAATAAAACATAATAAAATATTCTCACGACGTTTCGGCCACAACGCAAGCAGCCGTCCTCAGGTGGAGAACAGGTCTGTCGAGGAGACAGACCTGACCAAGAAGATGAATCCCTGCAGTCCCGAAAGCTTTAAGGCGAGGTTATTGTGAGAAAATGATGAGAAGTAAACTCCTTGGTTCTTTCGGTAAAATCACTTAGATATTTTTACCAAAACAACCAAAGAGTATGGATGCCTGCAGCCACGAAAGCGTCAAATCAAGAATTACGTCGTCAAATAAAAAGTCAAATCGGTGATAAATCACGCGTAGTGAATTGAAAGAGACATTGATGAGGCGTCAACCATTAATGTTGTACAACAACAACAGCAGCAGTAGCTGCTGTGCGTCAACGAGCTGCACCACCCGCACGCCGTTCGCCACAACGCGCTACAGACGCAGTCCATGGCGACACGGAGCCAAGGCGAAGTCGTCGCTGCACTCCGACAAAGAAAGCGGTGGATAAAGCAAAGCACTTTGTGGCAATCACCCGAATGTCAACAAGACGCAGGGAACTACTAACTTTTATATTTATATATACTGTAGATGTCCATAATGCAGGCTGTTTGGGTTAGATGGTTAACCCCGATAAAACTGTATAATGGATATTGGTCGCGAAGCTTTACGTGTTAAACTACTGTTAGGTGTTCTAGATTTGAAGCTTTCGTGACTGCAAGGATTCATATTCTTAGGTTTTTTCGGTAAAGTCACGTAGGAAAAAATTATAAGTAATAAAAGTAAAATAAAAATATAAAAATCAGACGTTTCGGAGGCAAGACGGAAGCTTGTGTTGCCTCCGAAACGTCGTGATTTTTATTTTATATTTTACTTTTATTATTTTACTTTTTTACCTACGTGACTTTACCGAAATAACCTAAGAATACTGTTAGATGTGTTATGGTGATGTGTTAACTTTCCTTGTACTTGCGCTACTATCATGTTTGTGTACTGTTTGTTGTTGTAACGTTCTTACCCCGTGCTCCTACTGGACATCTGTTACAAGAGCTTTACAGGTCATCAGATTCCTCCTGCAGTATAAATATTCTGATTCTGATATACGTCAGTCCAACGATGCCAAATTAACATCTGTGATAATAACAAATCGCGTTACCGGTATCTGCTTTGATCCACATTGCTCACCGTAGCTGTTCGGCTGCTCGGAATGTACCACTCACTCAGCGGGAAGGGGGGGGTAGCAATAATTTTGCATTAACTTTTACTTTAAAACATAAAATACAAAGCAAGATACAGCATTATAAATCACTGTAACTCTTATTATACAGTGATTAACAATTACAATTTGAATCGACTGAATATGGTAAAGTTTTATTCGTAACATTGTGAAATAATGGAATAGAATCACCCCTGTGGTTGATAATGGTTTCTCTCTCCGTGGGTCATAGCAAGACAAATTATTTTAATCAATTGTAATTCAACTTTAAAGTATGTTTTAAACATGTTGTTGTACTTAAACTTTAAATATAGAAACACTTTCTTTCGTGTACACATCCCCGATTGTAAATGTTGTTTTGGCCAATCAACAGGCGGGAAATAGTGAGCGTTAGCGTGACACACGCTGGTGCTTGTTAAAGGCAAAGGCGTGATCTACAGGTACATCTAGACAGGTTTGTGTGATGCGGGGCTTGTTTTTACATTCCTTAAACATCTGAGCACATTCCATGGGGGTACCTCGTGAGGTTTGTAACTTTGTGTAAAGTAATTTTACATCCTTGTTTCTTGTCTGTCTGCGAGCACTGATACAAATACCACCACTCAGCATCTACACACGACAAACCAGCCGGTATCCACAAATATTACTCACCATCTCATATGCACACACACACTACTCACCACTCACCATCCACACACACTACTCACCACTCAACATCCACACACACTACTCACCACTCACCATCCACACACACTACTCACCACTCAACATCCACACACTACTCACCACTCACCATCCACACACACTACTCACCACTCACCATCCACACACACTACTCACCACTCACCATCCACACACACTACTCACCACTCAACATTCACACACTACTCACCACTCACCATCCACACACCATCCACACACACTACTCACCACTCACCATCCACACACACTACTCACCACTCAACATCCACACACACTACTCACCATACAGACACATTACTCACCACTCACCATCCACACACATTACTCACCGCTCAACATCCACACACACTACTCACCACTCACCATCCACACACACTACTCACCACTCAACATTCACACACTACTCACCACTCACCATCCACACACCATCCCACACACTACTCACCACTCACCATCCACACACACTACTCACTACTCACCATCCACACACACTACTCACCATACAGACACATTACTCACCACTCACCATCCACACACATTACTCACCGCTCAACATCCACACACACTACTCACCACTCACCATCCACACACATTACTCACCACTCACCATCCACACACACTATTCACCACTCACCATCCACACACACTACTCACCACTCACCATCCACACACACTACTCACCACTCACCATCCACACACACTACTCACACTCACCATCCACACACACTACTCACCACTCACCATACAGACACATTACTCACCACTCACCATCCATACACACTTCTCACCACTCAACATCCACACACTACTCACCATCCACACACACTACTCACCACTCACCATCCACACACATTACTCACCACTCACCATCCACACACACTACTCACCACTCACCATACACACACACTACTCACCACTCACCATACACACACATTACTCACCACTCACCATCCACACACAGTACTCACCATCCACACACACTACTCACCACTCACATCCACACACACTACTCACCATCCACATACACTACTCACCATCCACACACACTACTCACCACTCAACATCCACACACACTACTCACCATCCACATACACTACTCACATCCACACAAACTACTCACCACACACACTACTCACCAGCCGCCATTAACCAGGGGAACATCTCCCCAGGAATAAACCCGTTTCGCAGATATTCTAATGGCGATAATGAGACCAAGAAAAACTGCAAAGTGTAAAAACAAATCCTTGCAGAAGGAAGAGGCAATGACAGAAACGAGAAAAAGGCATCTCCAACCAACTCGCCTTCGCCTTAAATGGACTTTTTCGATTTAAAGCTTTCGTGACTGCAGGGATTCATCTTCTTGGTTCTTTCGGTAAAGTCACGTAAAAGGGAAGTAATAAAATAATAAAAATAAAACATAATTATTTTATTATGTTTTATTTTTATTATGTTCTTTTTAAAGTCACGTAGAAAAGTAAAAAATAATAAAAATAAAACATAATAAAATAATNATTTTTATTTTTATGTTTTATTTTTATTATTTTATTACTTCCCTTCTACGTGACTTCACCGAAAGAACCAATAAATTAAATGGACTTGCTCCTCGCTACATCATGACCTCCTTCAGCCACGAATATTCCATCAAGATCGTCAAGATCCTCAGCTTGTGCTTGCTCACCGTCCCACCGTCTCCAGGCGACACGTGGAGGTGAGTTGGCAATTATGGCACCTACACTCTGCAACTCGTTGCCCTTCGAGGTCAAGGGGACTTCCGAGACACTGCTCATCTTCACATCTCGACTAAAGCCGTCTTTGTTTAAAATGGCTTTCTCTCTTCAGTGATGTTCAAATGTCCTTCTCACTTCTTTCCTTGGGTGATGTTCACTATTTTCTGCTTACCATGCATAGCACCCCGAGAGCGATTGTTTAAGGGCGCTTTGTAAATTATAATTATATTACCATTACTGAATGATTATGTAATCAGTAGAAATTTATTATTTAATTATAAAATACTGTTATTGCATTATCGTCAAAGTATTATAGCACAGCATTTATTTATTATTTGTTTACTATTTAGGTGTCAGTATTTCACAGTTATTTAATTATAATTAAGTTAATACATACAAAATTGCTAAATTATTATTTTATTATTATCCATTTCCAATTACATAATAATTAAATTATTATAATAACATAATAAAACTATACTACTTAAATTATTATTATTACTTGACGGTCACGCCAGTTGGTTCAGGGCACGGGGTCGGCAACCTGCAGCTCCGTAGCTGCGTGCGGCTCTTTGAGGGACGGCTGCTTCGTGAGACGTTATTTATCAAGGACCACCACCAGCACCGTCTCTCGTACTCACACCTCGTTTTTATTTATCAAGGACCACCACCACCACCGTCTCTCGTACTCACACCTCGTTTTTATTTATCAACGACCACCACCACCACCGTCTCTCGTACTCACACCTCGTTTTTATTTATCAAGGACCACCACCACCACCATCTCTCGTACTCACACCACGTTCTTATTTATCAAGGACCACCACCACCACCACCGTCTCTCATACTCACACCACGTTCTTATTTATCAAGGACCACCACCACCACCACCATCTCTCGTACTCACACCACGTTCTTATTTATCAAGGACCACCACCACCACCACTGTCTCTCGTACTCACACCACGTTCTTATTTATCAAGGACCACCACCGTCTCTCGTACTCACACTACGTTCTTTTTTACCAAGGACCACCACCACCACCGTCTCTCGTACTCACACCACGTTCTTATTTATCAAGGACCACCACCACCGTCTCTCGTACTCACACCACGTTGGATTGCGGCTCTTGAAATAATGAGTTGTTTGGTTTTTTTATTATTATTTATTTTGGACACCGACGCCTGCAGCAGCGGGCTGGGCGCGGTGTTGTCACAGGTACAGGATGGGACGGAACGAGTCATCGCGTACGCCAGCCGGACCTTGAGTGGGGCCGAGCTGAACTATTGCGTGACCCGCCAAGAGTTGTACGCCGTGATTTTCGCATGTAAGCAGTTCCGGCCGTATTTGTACGGCAGGAGATGTCGCGTACGCACTGACCATTATGCTCTTCAGTTCCTTCTTACATTCAAGGAGCCGCGGGGGCAGATGGCCCGTTGGTTGGCGCAGTTGCAGGAGTACAACCTGCAAATCGAGTATCGGCTGGCCGGACGCATGCAAACGCGGACGCCTTGTCAAGGCGGCCCACGGTGTACGCCGAGACAAGGGCGGAGGAGGCCTGCCCGTGTTTCACGGGGGACGCTGCCGGCAGGCAACGGACCCCCGAGAGGCCGCGGCCACTGACCCCCCCCCAGCGAGAGAGAGTGCTGTGTGCGCCACAGAGACCCTCACAGGTGGCACCGAGGATCCCGTCGACGCCCGGCAAGCGCGGGACCCGCAGCCCGGGACCCGATCGGACGGATCCAGGAGGACGTCGGCTGCGCCTTCCCGGGCCTAAACGACGAGCAGCTGAGACAGACCCAGCAGCGAGATCCAGATCTGGCGGCAGTGGAGGCGGCACTGCGGGAGGAAAAGAGCGCCCTACCAGGACCCTGGAGCGGTTTGTATGCCCGGTTGTGTGTGCAGAACGGAGTGGTACGGGAATTAACCGAGGCCGGCCAGCCGGGGTGCATCTGTGTTCCTGCCCAGGTGCGACCCCAGCTGCTACGGCTGGTGCATGACCACCCACTCGGGGGCCACGATGGGAACGACGCACTCGAGAGACCCTGCGTCGCCAGTATCTCTGGCCCAAATTGGCACAAGACGTGGCGGCCTGGGTACAGGGCTGCCGCGCCTGTCAGCAGTGCGGGCCGAAACCGGCACGATACCAGGTACCCCTAAGGCCGTTCCGCGTCAGCCGCACGAATCAGCTGTCGGGATCGATCTACAGGGGCCATTCCCACGATCCCATCGAGGCAACCGGTATATTCTAGTCGCAGTAGAGTATTTCACCCGCTACCCGTGGCAGTGGCCATCCCTGATAAAACGGCCTTGGTGGTGGCCCGGGCATTCGTGGAACATTACGTACTCAAGCACGGGATCCCAGAACGAGTCCTTACCGACCAGGGTAGCGAGTTCGAGGCCGAGCTGTTCCAGGCACTGTGCCGCGAATTCGGAATCCAGAAGGACCGAACCACAGCGTACCACCCCAGGCGAATGGTATGGTAGAACGCATGAATCAGACCCTAGCGGGGAAACTCAAACGTATGGCGGCTGCAAATCAACGGGATTGGGACGAACACCTCCCCTACGCCCTTTTCGCCTACGCCACCACCGTACACACGTCGACGGGACAAACCCCGTTTTTAATGATGTTCGGCCGTGAGTCTCGTTTACCCGCAGATCTGCTATTCGGCGTCCCTTCCCCCCAGCCGGAGGAGGGAAGCTGCCCCGTGGAACACCTGTTGGAGACCCTGCGAGAAGCCCGAGGCCGAGCATACCCGCAAGGGGAAGCCGCGCATCGGCGGCAGGAACAGGGCACCCGACCCCGCATGGAACCCCCCTTATTCCTGACAGGCGCTAAGGTGTGGCTACACACTCCTCGCGTCGGGGCCGGGCAGGTGGGGAAACTGACGACCTACTGGCGGGGACCCTGGACCGTGGTGCGGCAGATATCCCCTGGACGGTACTAATTTATGGCGGGGAAAGGGGTCGAGAGACGGTGGTCAATGTCCGCCGCTTAAAACCATAGAAAGCGGCCCCGGCGAGAGAGGACCCCGTCACCCGAAAGCCCCGAAATCCCGGAGTACCCGCACCCCTCGTGTTGGGGGCCTCGCACACTACATGGGCCCCGCCGGGCCCCCGAGACACCCCGATCCAGTCCGGAGACGGCGCGGACGATGGCCACTAAACCCTTCCGCTGCTGAGTTTGTGCCCCAGCCCACAGGTGCCGGAGGACGGGGAGAGCCGCTGGAGTGGAGGAGGAGACCGCCGCAAGAGCTACAGAAGACGGAACCACCCACCCCGAGGCCAGCCACCAGGTCCGGACGGATCCCCCGGACCCCGCAACGTTTCCTCGTGGGCGCGGCCCAAGCGAGGTGCTCCAGTCAACCCGGGACGGGGACTGGCACCTCGGGGGGCTATGTGATGCCGCCGCCACGAAGCCGTTCGCAGGCGCCCAAATCCCCGACCTCGCCACCACCAAGCAACGGAGCCAACCCCGCGTCCCCCTCACCTCACCTCACATGAACACACCCGCACGCATTTTCCCCCATAGAGCTGGATTAGGAGGTTACCTGGCCGACCGGTTTTTATCCGAGAAACTCTTATCGGGGTTAACTCTCACGGTTTCCGGCGATCAGGGAATTGGACGACCTCCCCCGTGCTACGTTGCGCCGCGGCGCTGCGACCAGCCTTAATATGGTGTGGTCGCGGCGTGGGGCATTCGGCCACCGCGGTGGAGGCGCATTTCCCCCCACACACACCCCACGGGTCGACGAGACAGGCGGAGGGAGGGGACAGCATGAATAGCGGGACCGCATGGGCTCTTGCGCATAGTCATGGAGGGTTGGGAACATTACGCTTGAGCGCGCAGGCCCCATTGTTAGGAAGGGTAAGGAGTAATTAGGATGTACGCCGCCAACGCCGCTCACTGATTAGCAGATCAAAAGCGCCCGGAACCGCCGTGCGCGGGCTCGAGGTGCACGAGCCCATTGTTCAGCGCAGCATCCCCTTTGAGGTAGGGAGGATAAATAGAGGGGCGCAGAGGGGAAATCGCTCTCTTCTCTCCAGGCCAGTGGACAGCAGCATTCCAGCCAGCGACCCGGACGTCCGTGCGACGCATCGAGGTATGTTGTTAGCGCGGGAGCAGCGAACCTCCGCGGGCACCAAACAGTGAGTGGGGAGGTGAAGTAGGGTCGTAGCCGATAAATAGGGAATAGGTACAGGTTTGGGTGTAGGCCAGCCTCGTCGACTCACTGATTCAACATCAATTCGCATGTAGCATATAATAAATCATTAATAGCGAAGCGTGGTCTCGCGTGATCTTGTCGTGCAGTGTGAGCGTGTGGTTGCACGTGGGTACGCAGTGTTCTGTAGGTGCGGCTCGCCTCGGCGGAGCGCTGCGCAGAGCGGTGCGAGAGTGGGTGTCGCGTGTGTTCACTCCGTGTGTGATACAGGTGCGCGAGTATAACGTGAGTTGAGTTGGAGTGCGCGGAGCGGCGTGTGTGTGGGCGTGCGTGCGTTCGCTCCGTGTGGGTTGCAGGCGCGCGATTAGGAAAGGGAAGTATCGTAGTAGAGAGGGCAGAATACTACTCGGTAATTAACCATGCCCATTACGCGGACCCGCGGTGGAGGGGAATCCTCGAGCGACGGCTCCCACACCATGGGTGAGGAACTCAGCAGCGGGGAGCGAGGGATGATGTTAGCCCGGCCGTTAGCATTGTCGAGGGAGGGATCTCGGGGCTAGCGACCTCGACACAACTACTCAACTCACCATATACACCATTATCACCATCCACACACANTACTCACCACTCACCATACACACACATTACTCACAACTCACCATCCACACACACTACTCACTACTCACCATCCACACAAACTACTCACCACACACTACTCACCAGCCGCCATTAACCAGGAAGAGCATCTCCCCCAGGAATAAACCCGTTTCGCAGATATTCTGATGGAGATAATGAGACCAAGAAAGAACTGCAAAGTGTAAAAACATCCTTGCAGAAAGAAGAGGCAATGATAGCAACAAGAAAAAATTTACCCGTAAAAACAAAGTTTTTCACTATAAATCCTTTATATGCGTGGCATCGGAGCGGCTAGAGTCCTCTCGTCCTCTGGCTTGAGATGGCTGCCACCTATGGGTCAGATGATTGTCTGCCACCATTAAGCAATTGGTAATTAAATATTTTAAAAAATTTCCCTAAACAGTGTAAAATTTGGGAAAACATTTTTCACGAAAATTAATTGTCACGCACAACGAGTCTGTGTGCAAAATGTCAGCTCGATTGGATCACGGGAAGTGGGTTAAAAAACGACCGAAAGATTTGCACGGTCCTAAGAAAGCAAGCAAGTGAACTTAATATAAAGGATTTATAAAGGCAGCTCCAACCAACTCGCCTTCGCCTTAAATGGACTTGCTCCTCCCTACATCCATGACCTCCTTCAGCCACGAATATTCCATCAAGATCGTCAAGATCCTCAGCTTGTGCATTCCTCACCGTCCCACCGTCTCCAGGCTACACACGTAGAGGTGAGTTGGCAATTATGGCACCTACACTCTGGAACTCGTTGCCCTTCGAGGTCAAGGGGACTTCCGAGACACTGCTCATCTTCACATCTCCACTAAAGCCGTTTGTTTAAAATGTCTTTCTCCCTTTAGTGATGTTCAAATATCCTCACTTCTTTCATTGGGTGATGTTCACTATTTTCTGACTTACCATGCATAGCACCCGAGAGCGATTGTTTAAGGGCGCTTTGTAAATTATAATTATATTACCATTACTGAATGATTATGTAATCAGTAGAAATTTATTATTTAATTATAAAATACTATTATTGCATTATCGTCAAAGTATTATAGCACAGCATTTATTTATTATTTATTTACTATTTAGGTGTCAGTATTTCACAGTTATTTAATTATAATTAAGTTAATACATACTAAATTGCTAAATTATTATTTTATTATTATCCATTTCCAATTACATAATAATTAAATTATTATAATAACCTAATAAAACTATACAGTACTTAAATTATTATTATACTTGACGGTCACGCCAGTTGGTTCAGGGCACGGGGTCTGCAACCTGCAGCTCCGTAGCGGCGTGCGGCTCTTTGAGGGACGGCTGCTTCGTGAGACGTTTTTATTTATCACGGACCACCACCAGCACGGTCTCTCGTACTCACACCACGTTCTTATTTATCAAGAACCACCACCACCATATCTTGTACTCACACCACGTTCTTATTTATCAAGGACCACCACTACCGTCTCTCGTACTCACACCACGTTGCATTACGGCTCTTGAAATAATGAGTTGTTTGGTTTCTATTTTACTTACCGAATTGTAAAAAATAAGAAAAAATGTCTCTCCTTGTTGTTTTGGTTGGTGACCCCCTGGTTTAGTGGAATCTTTTCTTGTTAAACCTTGAATACGAACTGACAGCTGTGTGGTTTGCTGGGCAAAACGCACAGCCTCACCCTAGCGGGAATGTTTTTATTATTGTTACACGCTTTTATTTAACTCACTGTCTGTTGTTGTTGTCGTATCCTCAAATCTTTAACCCACTTCCCAATGTGGTATCGACTGCAAACTTGGTATACTTACGTCATACTGATGACAATACTATATTCTATAAAAACAAGTATTTTTAAACATAAATTTTTACATGTTATGTTTCGGCTTGGGTCTAATTGTCCACGCTCAACTGGCTGTAAATCACCACGGTCCCTTACGTTGTGGCAAGTTCGGGGCCACTTCCTGAAGTGTGGAGTTTTGTCATTACTCGTACATTTCATAAAAGCGTGTTTAAAAAAAATATTTTTAAATATTACTTATTTTGTTTACGTGACAAACTTTACTCATTGGTTGTGTCGGGGGTGGCGGTTTAACGACACTTTTTAATCAAGCGATCTACCCAAAAACACGTTTTACGGATAATATTTGTCGCGATAGCCTATTTATTATTTTAAATCTTTAATAAGAATTTACACGGTGAGGTTTACAGTGGAAAAACACAGCCTCAGCCAAGCCAGTGTAACCAGTCTATAGGACAAATCATCACTGTTTTCATGGTTACCGTGGGTTTTTGTAAAATATTTAAATTGCGACTCTTTAACCTTGACACTGTGTGTGTGAATGTGACGCCACGTCTGCACAGGTGAGTGCGGGCTGCCGCGTGCAACATTCCAGGGCGCGTCTCGTGCTGTTTATAATTTAGCTGCAGGTGAAGTCAGTTCGTTTCCTTGTTCGTTGTCGCTGCTCTGTGATTTTTTTACATCTCGCTGCGGTGGCTACGAGATGTTAACTACCTCGCCCGGTATACAGGAGGTCGTGGGATCGATCCCGGCCCTGACGCCTGTACGTGTACTTGGAGTTCGCTTGTCTCTCTCCCTGTAGTCGCGTGAATTTGTCTCTTGGTACTCCAATTTTTTCCTCCACACTTAGAAACATGCGTTTAGAGTGTTTGGCTGCTAGAAATGTCCACGTAATAAGCCACGTCTGTGAGCTATGATTTGTGGCCAGGTCGCTTCTGAAAAGAGCTATAAACCTCAGTGGGCCTTACCTGGTAAAAGAAAAATCGTTTTTTTTATAGAATCGACCAAACTCAGCGAGTCCAGGATGTCAAATCTTAACATTAACAATAGGTGATGAATATATATGTGTTAGGTTATTAAGATTTAAATCCTATATTTTTTACGCATAATAGGAAAATGGACGGTGAAAGTCATATAATGAACTTAAATGAACCACGATGTTTGTTTAGCCAGGGGCTGTTCGCTGTGGTAATGCGTGAGGCCACCCACCCAAGTAACGACTAACTCAACTGCACGCCCCTCCCAGCCACCCTTCCTCCAGCCCTCCCTCACCGCCTGCTCGCCCACCTTAATGCCATCCTCCTGCCCATCTGTCTCCCCTCTCACGAAATAACCCCCCACCACTCACTCAACCACCACCACCGACTCACTCGCACCTCCGATTAGCACGGTTGACTACGTACGGTGTGAAAGAAGTTCAACATACACCATACACCCAGAATAAAACGGTGTCGTGGGAATAAATAAACAAAAAAATATTTGACAGATGAACAGAGGTCGCATGAAGCCAGTAGTTAAATATAAGTTGATAAAGGTGGAAGACGATTACAGACTGTGAAGCTTAAACAAACAGGCCTTGCAAGAAAAAATAATGAATGAAAACACAGATGGGGAAAAAAACAAGTTAACCTTTACATCAGAATGTTTGTACAAGGTGCGGTTCCACTGTGTGCAATGCACACAGCCTGACCTAGCCGGTCAATCAGCCTGTGGGACAAACCATTATCGCTGCGTCCCTGGCTGCTGCTGCTGCTGCTGGGTTTTGTTTGTATAAAAATTATATCACTTGAGACCGGTCAAAGCTATGTATGTATGTTGAACTTCTTCCACACCGTACGTAGCCAATCGGAAGTGCAGGGGAAGGACAACAAACTAAACACAAAAAGCAATTTTAGCTAACAGTGCGTGACTGTACCGCCACGTCTACACAGGTGAGCGCAGCCGCCGTATGGAACATTCCAGGGCATGGCTCGAGGTATTTATAACTTAACTGCAGGTGAAGTCAGTTCATTTCCTTGTTCGTCTCCGCTGTGTGAGCTGCGCACAGAACAACTCGTCAATGATATTCAACATCTCACGATATTATAAACTTAAATTATTTTTGTTGAAATATATTCTTTGAGGCACAGTGAGAAACTACTTTGGGTGCATCATTGGGTCATGGCGAGCGCAGCTCCCGCTGAGAACGTGGACCGAGAGTTGACCTGCTCCATCTGCCTGGACACGTTTGACTGCCCCTCCACGCTGAGCTGCGGCCACTCGTTCTGCCTCCAGTGTCTGGAGGACGCCTGGAAGGAGACAGACTCCTACTGCTGCCCGCAGTGCCGCAAGACCTTCCCTCGACGACCCCAGCTGACTAGGAACGTGACGATCGCCAACCTCATAGAGCAGCTGCGAGTGACTGAGACCATGGTTGCTGCTGCTGCTGGCGGTATTGTTTTCTGTGACAACTGCCCAAAAGGCAAGACGCTTGCAGTGAAGACCTGCCTCAGGTGTGATACGTCCTTCTGCAGGGAACACCTCGTGCCTCACCTGAAAAATATGAAGTTTAAAGGTCACGTCCTGGTTTCACCAGATGTGAACCCTGAAGAACGCAAGTGCAAGAGGCACAACGAGGAGCTCAAGTTCTACTGCAAGCAAGACCTCAGCCTAGTGTGCAGGGACTGCACCATCGCAGGAGACCATACGGGTCATAAGTTTATCACACTGGAGGATGAGCATCAGACACGGAAGGTGAGGCCTGCGTGGGTTGAGTTGGAGTCACTCAGAAGCGAACAATACCATGACCTGAACCCATACGAATTCTACTACAACAACATCTTATTACATCAAAACCATCGGGGTGGGATGATTCTCTCTCCATGCTCTTTTTTCTTTCAAGCTGAATTCTTTGGACTCTTTTCTGGTGGGCAGTTATAGAACGATCACTGTGGAGGCCTCCGTGTGCAGTGGGGCTGAGAGGGAGCTGCATAAGAAGTTGAGTCTCCTCTGGTGGCTTCGTCTCTTACAGAATGGAGTCGGAGCGGAGACGCGAGCGGTGGATGAGAAGAGGAAGAAGGCGGAGGCGTCCGTGAGACGGATGAAGGCCACTCGCAAGGCCGTGCAGGTACCCTGTTACCTCCACCCTGCATGGAGTCTGTGACTCTCTTCCTGTGAGGACAACTCCGTAGATTCAAGTTAATTTTGTTAGTCTTGAGTCATTGTGTAATAACTGTGCAGGATATTGCATTATTATGGCTATGGATGCTTGAAATATAAATGAGAAAAAACATTAAACGTTTATATATGTGTAGTAGGTTCGAATTAGGTGAACACACACGCAGCTTGGAGGCAACACTATTTGTTAAATGGTAAGTAATATAATACTGTACATGAGGTGGTGACCACCTTCCTCAACTCGCTAACACTCTGGAACGCGACACAGACTGGACCAGGCAGGCAACGGCCTGCCTGGCCCAGGACGACGACCCGGGACTTGACAACCGATGGTGTCTTCACTTTGGAGTACAGTACAACCACCTCGCTCTCCGTTCACACCACGCTTATATCTGCTCTGGCGTGGCTGGCTCTCTTCAGGCCACGCCTCCCTTCCCAGGACACGCCTCACTTCCCCCACCTCTGGGAAGGTCCGGATCCCTCCACCACGTGACCCCCAGGCACCCCCTTGGGCCCCCAGCCCTCGTACGGGCCGACACAGTAGTGACCATTCTATGTCACTACACATGTAAAAACAAGTGAATATCTCGTGAGACTGCACATCACTTCGCAGGTTAACTCGAATGACTTGCAATGAGTGAGATAAAATAAGTATAACCCGTAAAAACTAAGTTTTTCACTATAAATCCTTTATATGCGTGGCAGCGAACTTAATATAAAGGATTTAAAAATATATTCGCCTGTGGAGGACGCGGGGATTGATCCCACGACCTTTGGCATGGGAAGCGAGGGCACTACCAACTGCGCTACTCCGCCACGGTCTGTGGAGGGGTTACGCTCTGAGCTCTTACACTCTGACGTTCAGCCAAAGCCATGAATGAGCTCTATTTGAATATATGTAAAATAAATTTTTTTGCCTAAAAAGTGTAAAATTTTGGGAATTTTTTTCTCACGAACATTAATTGTCTGGCACAACGAGTCTGTGTGGAAAATGTCAACTCGATTGGATCACGGGAAGTGGGTTAAAAAACGACCGAAAGATTTGCACGGTCGTATGCAAGCAAGCAAGCACGCAAGCAAGCAAGCATGCGAACTTAATATAAAGGATTTAATAACACAGTATGGAGAAACGACAGCATTGAATTGGAAACTAGAAATTAAACGAGTTAAGAAGATGAATGACAAGAACTCAGCTGTTAAAGTCTAGAATAAACACGCGACTTTAAGAGAGTACAGGAAATGCTGGAAAAAAATTGCTCTCACGAGACGCACTCAACTCTCAAGCAGACATAAAATGGAGTCTGAATATTTTTTAAAAAATTTATTTTTCACAAATAGTGATGTTAAAGTAATTGAATATTAGTGCCGTACATTTTATTGATAAGAATAATTACGTAAATGTATCTACTTTTGATATGTCTTCAACGATATTGCTATGAGCCTGTTTGTGTTTCGCATGCAGAAGTATCCATTGTGTAATGCAGGGCATCAGATCAGCTGGTGATATTCAAAATTTACGAAAGAAACGTGGAGAATATTCGTACCAAAAACATATAAGCAGATAAAAGTCTCCATCATATATCTGCCTCTATGAAAATCATGAGAAAAAATGTACACATCCTATCAGCTCCACGATGTGGGAGTGCATCGTTTCAAAAGTATTGATTCGGTAAAAGCAAACTCTGGACTAATTTCCACATCCAGTGTCTCGGTATCAGTTAGGCTTGCTTGAGGTAAGGCTGATGTACTACCCTATGTTATAGGCAATGACTCTTGTCATGATATGGGTCCTAGTTAGATGTCAAATTATATAATACACAACACCAACATAATAATTAGACTCGTTGCAGAGAATATAACAATAAAATAAACAGACATTATAATTTCCTAACATCTGTCTCTCCACTTAATACATACATTAATAAACATCACATCGGCTCTAGTCTTCTGGGAGTGCATCATTTGAGCAGTATTGATTCTGTAGAGGAAACGCTAGACTTGTTTATGCATCAAATAATATTTCGTCTGACTAAGATCCATATCCTTGTCTATAACACCTAGCAGTTCACCTGCGTGAATTGAAGCGAGCCTGACTCTGCTCATGATACACTGCATGCCAAAGTCGGTCCAGAGTTTGCTTGCACTGAATGAATACAGTTTGCTAGAATAATATAATCCCAAAAGGCACCAGGGCCAATAGATTGTGGACACAATACTTTTTATTGTTGAAGTGGAGAGACAATCTATGAGGAAGACGATTTGTGTGTTTTTTATTTGTAAATAATTTACAGATCCTCACCAATACACTTCTGGACGAAGGCTTCCCCACATCGTGTTGATCATTGAGGCTAGTTGGCCATACTTATTTGTGCGGGTCAGTGCGGGTTGCTGAAGGTAAAATCCAGAACTGGTTCATATCTCACTCATCACGCAACTCTGTAATAATTTTGGAGTGGGGAGGAAGCCAAGCCTAGGCTGAGAGGCAAGGACATTCCAGTAACGTGAGTAGTAGTAGCAGCATGGAAGACACATCACCAAACCAAGTTTAATAATATATATTTTTATGAATAGGCAGCTACTTTTGAAGCTGCGACTGGGAATTTGCGAGTTAGGAGGTCCTTACATATGTAACGACTCCAGGAGACACTGCTCTTGTGATTATTTTTATTGAAGACACGTACACTTGGCAGACGAAGAACCCGACTCCAACAGCAGCATCGAGCCTCTCCTCTTGACCCCTTTAATCCCACGTGGCCATCCCTTGACCCTTGGCCATGCCCCTGCTCTTGAATCTTCTCGATGGCTCTCGGCCCCTGATCCGCACTGCGGCCGTTTCACCTCTACAATCTCCACCGGTCCACGGCATGGCCGGTGTAACTTGGGGACGTACGCAGCGCACCTGCGGACAATGAAACCACGCCCTGTCCCCGACTGCCCATGGAAGCACGTGCTCACGCCGCTCCATGTTCCTTTTGTTAGTGGCTTGCGCCATGGCAGTATTTTCTCTTGCTGCCACGTGCACTTACGACACACGCCCGAGTGTATCCTTTAGTGGCACGGGTACGGACGACTCCTTTATCTCTGAGGTCGTACCAAGTTGAGCCTCTATGGGGGTTCATTTTCCCATCCGTACATTAGAAAAAAAGGGGATATTCCATAGAGGCGTGTGGGGCCATTCTGTATGCCGACATTTCCCCGGGACATGCAAGCCCCGTCTGTCTGTGCCTCATTAACCGATTACAGAGCACAGATATTATGTTCCTATTCAAGCATTCTACCATCCCATTCGTTTGAGGATGGTATGGCGATTTTCTATTTTTTTTGTACCGAATACGTCGCACACTTCGCGCAGCACTTTAGACGAGAAATTTTGACCCTGGTCAGTGAGAAGCTGCTCTGGGGCACCTTGTAAAACACGTGGCCGTGTAGGAATGCATCCACAGTGGATGCAGCTGTTTGGCCAGCAATGGCCAAACCATTGGCCACCGAGTAAAATATTCTACCTCCACCAGGAGAAACCTGTTCCCCTTTTGTGAACATGGAAAGGGGCCAGGATGTCTAGCTCAACCAATTCATCGATTCGGGACACTGTGATGGACAGCAACAGGGGCTAATACCTTTGCATTGGGGGCTTTCAGCGCATGCACTCTGTGCAAACTGCGACCAGGTGATGATCATCGGTCGACTTTCCAGGCCAGTAAAAGTCCCGTTGCAAGGTCAACAGCATTTTCCGATGCCCGAGGTGCAGCAGCTTAGTTTCATGCACCGCTAACGTCAGCTTACCCGCAGGGAAGTGGGGACCACTAGGCAACGATGGTGTGAAACTTATCCCATCACATTAACGGTCCCTTATGGAGAACAACCCGCGAGACTCCCACAGAGGCAGGAGTATAATGTTTTTTCACGCGACGCCGGAAAGCAACAATGAACCATCATCCACCTGCAGCTGCCCCATTCAGCATGCATGGGCCCCAAAGTGCTGTCTCTATGTATCACCCGGCTGGTTCTGCATCACTCAGTGAAGCTATGACCATTGGCAACCCAACTGCGGGTGGTTTACACCGCCCAGCTCCCAATGCAAATGCACACAGTTCTTCATGAGGCAACGAGACAATGCATCCGTTACAGTGTCTTACACCCTTCTGATAGATTACCTGGAAGGAGTATTCCTCTAGTGTTTCTAGCCAGCGTGAAAGCTGGCCGGATGGCTAGTCTACTTGCAGGGAGTGCTGCAGGGCCGCATGGTCCGTGCAGCCCACGAAATCCCTGCCATATAGGTAAGACTTGTACTGATGAATGAAGCAGACCATTGCCAGAAGTTCCCGGCGGGTAACACAATACCGCTGCTCAGTCGGCGACAGGACGCGACTACCATATGCAATGATCCTTTCAACCCCGCCCTTCATCTGAGACAGGACAGCCTCTATACCTAGGTCACTGGCCTACATATCTAAGAGAAAGGGCAGGGAGAAATCAGGATAAGCCAAGGGAGGCACGTTGGAGAGGCGATCGCGTAGCATAACAAACGCTGCCTCCTCCTCCCCCCATTTGAACTTCTGTTCTTTAGCAGTCAAAGCATGCAAGGGTTTTGCAACGGTCGCAACCCATGGAACAAACCATCGGTAATAGGATGCAAACCCGACAAAACTGTGCACTTCACCCATAGACTTGGGGGTCGGCCAATCTCGTATGCACGCTGTTTTGTCGGGTCCATAGCTATCCGGAAGCACTCACAATGTCGTCCAAATATCGGACCGAGGTTTGTAATAAATGATATTTAGCAGGATTCAATTTCAGATTAGCTGAATGTACCCTGGATAACACCGCTCACAACCGTTGCAAATGCTCCTCGAACGTGTGACCAAACACAATAACCTTTTCTTGTTCTTTCGGTAAAGTCACGTAGAAGGAAATAATAAAATAAAAAATAAAACATAATAAATACAATAATGCATGTCTTTGGACTGTTACCTAAGGCTATTGTAATCTGAGAATTGATTTTATTATGTTTATTTTTATATTTTATATTTCCCTTACGTACTTTACCGAAAGAACCAAGAAGATATTGCAGTCACGAAAGTTTAACGAAACACAATAACATCTCCAAATAAATGAGGCACGAGTCCATTTAATCCTGCTAGAACCAACTCCATAAGCCTCTGGAATGTGGCAGGCACCGAATGCAATCCATGGGAAAAACAATTGAATTGATACAGTCCGTGAGGCGTTCGAAATGCAGCGTTAAGTTTAGATGACTCGTTCAGGAGTATTTGCCGACAATAAATCCAATGTAAAAAAAAACGACACCTGATAACACATCCAGAGAATCGTCCATACGCTAAAGCGGATATGCATCTGCCACCAAGACCTTGTTTAGTTTCCTAAAATCAACGCAGAACCTTAGACTCTCATCCGATTTTTTTCACCAGCACTACAGGGGCTCCCCAAGGGCTGGTTGACAGTGAAATTATATCAGCCGCCAACATTTAATCCACCGCCTGTTGTACATGCTCCTTTTCTACACGACTCATACGGTATGAGTTCGGGCATATAGGAGCTGTGTCACCCTATCAATATGGTGCTGCAGCAGCGAAGTACGTCCAATGTCAAACTTGCCCTTACTAAAAACGTCCGAAAATTGCAGTAGCAACGACCACAATTTGCCCCTTGCGCCTCAACAAATCCGGATTTTAGTTGCACAGTTTTCAGCCCATTTCGCATTCACTTGGCCCTTTCCTCCACGCACCCACAATATCCACCACCGCCAATCAACCGCCTCGCAACACGCAGCCATCGCGTGAGCCAATACAGTACCCACCTGGACCACAGCGTCACATTTAACACGTGCAGAAATGGCTCCTGGCTCATCCACAGGATCGTGTGT
The DNA here is from genome assembly GCA_018977245.1 of Lethenteron camtschaticum. NCBI lineage: Eukaryota > Metazoa > Chordata > Hyperoartia > Petromyzontiformes > Petromyzontidae > Lethenteron > Lethenteron camtschaticum. The sequence goes on along the minus strand of MU249625.1, from coordinate 194,885 downwards.
GCCCACCAGTGTAAGCCCACGGGTCGCTGTGTTGGACGGTGTAAGGAGGAATCTCACATCGAGGTCGACCAAATGTAATCATTTGCGGTAACGCAAGGGGACCAACATTTGCATGCCTGGCGGAATCTCTACCACTTCCCTAACAAGGCCTGGACGGTTATATTCGTATCTGACTTCCTACGAATGGCCCCTAGTCTCTTCCCATGCTCATTCCCCTGCTATTACCCACTGTACCACTATGCCAATTAACCTGTCAATAACCCTTGTGGCCCTAGTCTCTTCCTTTGCTAATTCCCTTGTCATTACCCCTGTGACCGCTAGTCCCCTGTACTGTCTTTACACGTATTTGTCAGTTTTGTTCAAAAGAACGTTAAGGATGAAGGTATCCAGGGGAGAAATTAGAGGTGATACAGAGGATGTAATCATGCATTGATATGGAGGCATCAAGGTCAAAGTGGGCGGCCAGGTGGTATAATGGAACGAGAGGCTAGGCGGTCGATGATACACAGGCGTCAAAATGGGGAGCATGGTGGCTTGGACTATATAATTACTGGCCAGATTATCAATGTGAAGGACAAGATAACACCTAGATACTTAAAGTTATTGACCTGTTAAGTGGGAGCTCAACGACAATGTCGAGGCAGGGAAATCTAGGTTTGAAATATCCAGAAAACAATGTGACTTTGGTCTTCACAGCATGGTATATGAATTGATAGAATCTATCGCATGCCCCTTTGCAGGATTCCATGGTCCAGACCAAGGCTCGCATCTCAGGCGAGTTCACCCGCTGAGGGCGACGCTGGATGAAGATGAGAGGGCAGCTCTGGATCGCGTGGACGTGAAGGGGCGTGAACTGCTGTCCCAGATCGAGGAGAACATCGCTCATTACGAGCGCGAGATCAGCGAGCTCCAGGCAGCAGCTACGCGCCTGCACGCTCTGCAGGAGGAGAGGGACTCGCTCACGTTCCTGCAGGTAGAGCGCTCACGGAGCCAGGGCAAGTGCCCCAGTTTGCGTATATTCGTTGCGTGTTTTTAAACATGGCACATGCAATGCAACTCAACGCAAGGATAAAGCACCTTGCATTGCCAATACAATGGAGAGCCCATGCATTCTGAAATTAAATGAGGATCAAGTCCACTGAAGTGGATTTGTATATTCTGATAAAAATATCAATTACTGTTGAAATTCCAATTCATAAATAAACGATTAACACGCAAATCCCTCGAGTTAATCGGTTGGTAATGTATGCAGATGTTGGCATTTAAAATTGTAACCGCATGGTCCTGTAATGTACAACAGATTGAGACTTCTTCACACTACATTTTAATTATTAATGTAGCCAAATGTAGACCAACCCAAGCTTCCGTCTTCAGGTGAACCGTCACAGCACGAAAGCTGTATCAAGTGAGAGCTTCTCACTTGATACAGCAATCGTGCTGTGACGGTTCCACCTGAAGACGGAAGCTTGTGTTGCCTCCGAAACGTCGTGATTTTTTTATTTTATTTTACTTTTATTTATTTTTTACCTACGTGACTTTACCGAAAAAACCTAAGAATATGAATCCTTGCAGTCACGAAAGCTTCAAATCTAGAAAATGTAGACCAACCATCAGTCATGCTGAAAATATAAGAGCTTTTAACTTCAGGAAATCCAGGGGGCTTTTTTTCAGCACTGACTGCTGATGAGTCCAATGCGGAGATTGCCTGCTTCAAAATATGTTCATCCTGTTAAACTATCAACTCTGTTAATGCGATTCTCTGGGTGTAATTCACCCTCACAGTGCGTACTTATTTTGAATGTTGGTTCACAATCACTGCGAATCGACATCGAGTGCTACGGACGCTCTTCCTGTGACATTGGGTACCGAGTGCAACGGTTTGAGAGGCCACACCTTACTGATGAAAACCATCGAATCCAAACGAGTCGATGGCTTCATCTTGTTTACAACCAACAACACTGGGATATGCGAATGGCTGAGCACAGCCCAGCTCATCGCGTCTACCAATCACCGTGTGGTTAACGTAGCTGGAGGTGAACTGACTCACACCCTCTGTGTCTGACTCCTGCAGGTTCACCTAAAGGAGACAAACCGGTATGGACTCATGAAGTCACACACATGGGGTGACGCCGTGCGTGGGACATGGGCTGCGTGATGATGATGTGTGTAATTATGATGATGTGTGGTATGATGCTGTGTGAAATTATACTGTATTATGGGACCTTTTTGCCTGTATCATAGTGTAGTGACCCACTCAGAGACACTCAGAGTTGGAGGCACTCTATGTATTAAACGGCCTTAACAGTTCACACTTGGTAACTATGATTCCCAGTCAGGACAGCTGGTAGACTGCCTGACTGGCGACGCTGAGATGGTGAAGACGGAGACGAAGATGAAGACTCTAGCAGCAGCAGCACGACAGGATCCCACTCCACACGACAGCCCCGAGGTCCCTCCCGGGGCCCCTCTTATACTGTCAGCGTGGCCTGGCTCTGCCCCGGCCACGCCCCCTTCTGGAACCTACTAGCAGGTTCTCGATGTGTCCCTTTCGTGACCCTTCCCCTACATCCATCTCTGATCTATCACGTGACCTGCTGTCAGTCAGGGCTGCTGTAAGCTGCAGATCCCTTCCCTGCCAGCAGCCAGCGCTATGTTATGTGACCGATTCTATGTCACTACAATAGTATGAAAAATAAGAATAGGTTTTACCCTTTCTGGCAATAAAACAGGTGTTAAGATGTTCAAACAGCAATAATACTTTGGCAAGGACTCAAGCCTGCATTAAACCACACTTGTAATGAACCTGCAAACAAACATGCTCACTGTTCACCTTTGGCGTTCTCTGGTCTGACACTGGTGAGACTAGGCCATAAAGAAGATTGTCTCTATTCTAGGCTAATCAGTTTAAAGACATTGCATCAAAAATTATCAGAGATGTTTGCATGTTTACCACAAGTACTTGTGGTTAATGCAGATTTGATTCTTACAAAATATATCTATTTGGTGTTTGAACATCAGAGCATCTAGTTTATTGCCAGAAAGGGCTGAACCTATTCTTATTTTTCATAAGATGATGCTGGGTAAGACACGGGCTGTCTGATGTGCTGTGAGTGATGATGCGGTGTGATGATGCTGTCTGTGTTGGTGCTGTGTAAGACACGGGCTTTGTGGGTCACTGCTGGTTCTGGTCTTATAGGAGAGACGCTCAGAAGGGATCTCACCCTCATCTCCCAGTGAAGAAGACATCGCTCGATCAGCACACTGCAGGGAGCTGTGGTCAACCTGCTGGCATTCATGTGTGAGTTCCACGGACTCTTGCAACATGTGCGTCTGTTATTGTGCGTGTACTTTAGCTTGTACATGTATGTTGCGGAGCGGTAGTGTAGTGGTTAGTGCGCTGCGCTACGAACCTGGTGTCCCGAGTGTGAATCCCGCTCAGGGCCAACACCAGTGATGGATTATCTGGACCAGTCCTGGACCTCCCGTAGGTCGACTCAGCTTCAAATGAGTATCTGGTGTGGTGTGTAAACATCACCACTGGGGAGACAAAGGCGGCCTGACCTGGTGCTGGCCACTCACCTCTCGTGTGCCATGCGGGCCTTCACTGGTGCACTAACAGCATTTCCCCAAAAGTCTGTTGAGGATATGCGGGGGTATCGTGTCTTTGTAATAGTGTATCGACCTTTATTGCATTTCTTTCACACCAACCGTGCTAATCGGTGTATGGGTGTATTGATGAGCGAGAGTGAGTACGGATGTCCAGTAAAAATGGGATGGTTTGTGCACTGAGATACAAACATCGTCACCAACAGGATATTCACGGCCATGGCTAACATCAGTGATGAGTGGATTCAGAACCAATTTTGGAGCTCTCCTGGGTCTACTCAGCCTTAATGAGTACCTAGGACGTCTTGTAAACATCACCACTGCAGACACAAAGGCTGCCTGTAGGATATGTACGGTTCAATGATAAAAACTATAGATTTTAGAAAAGATCAAGGTACGTTTAGGAATCTTATTGTTGATTGCTAATACCCAAGGATCACATCCAGACTAAGACACTTTTGGGAGTCTTCGGCTTCATGTTAACAGTTTGATGCACAGAGTCAAACTAAGGCACCTTTACACTTCTTAGCTTCCCAGTTAATGGCTGAGGTTCACAGAGCCAGACGAAGGCATAACCTTGCACTGCACGTGCAAAGATAAACATTACGACTGTAATGTATTCATTGACAATAATATATAGCACACACGAGTGTATTTCACTATTACATAGCTCCATTGATATTACACGTGTGTATTATCCAGTAAGGATGATGTTGGCCAAAGTAACCATTGTAGCAGATGAATAATGAGCATAAGTCTTCTCTGTGATGGATGTCATCATCAGACTCGAGAAAGACGACATCACCGTTGTGATGCGTAGCGTTCATTGATAATGGCGGAAGCTCATAACCAGACTAAGGCAGCCTCCAGATTCACATTATTCATTCATAATCCTTGAGGCTGCTTTATCCCTTCTCAGGCACAGTAAGGAGTATTGGGGTTCAAGGTTAATACCTGAGGCTCACAGAGCCAGACTGGGCTATCATTGTGGCTGACCATGTGTATCACTGTACATACATACAGATACATTACTATTGCCCATGTATTGCAATACCTCTACGTTAACATACAGCACACACACGAGTATAAAGAAGTATTACATGAGCTCTATTAACCCTATACGTGTGTATAATTCAATGAGGATGCTATTGCTATTCTGCGTGTGAGTCTGATACGCACATGCTAGGGCTGAGATTCTTATGATTAATTATTAGTACTTGAGGCTGCGATATCCAGACTCGCACAATTAGGATTCATAGGTCTTCTTGGTTCTTTCGGTAAAGTCACGTAGAAGGGAAGTAATAAAATAATAAAAATAAAACATAATAAAATAATTCTCACGACGTTTCGGCCACAACACAAGCAGCCGTCCTCAGGTCCAGGTGACAACGCTGTCGCCTCGACAGACCTGGCCTTCACCTGAGGACGGCTGCTTGTGTTGTGGCCGAAACGTCGTGAGAATTACAGTGATACCTCGGTTCACGAATGCTTCGGTTCACGAACAACTCGGTTCACGAACAGAAAATTTCATAAAAATATGCTCCGGTTCACGAACTCCGCTTCGGTTCACGAACAGGAGCCGCGGCCATTTTTATGCTAATTCCAGGCTGTCACATGGTCGTGACTTCCTGTAGAAAGATCGTGGAGAGAAGCAGAGACACAGAAAGAAGTACTGTGAGTACTGTGAAGACACTTTCAGTGACTTTTGATTTTTGGTGTGCTTTTTAGCACATACAGTACTGTACTGTACTACTGTACTGTACAATACTGTACTTACTGTATTGTACAGTTCACCCGTTTGAGTGCTTACTGTACAGGACTCCCAAACAATAACCGCCTCCCACCCGCCTCCCACCTGCCTTCCTCCATGCCAGAAGTCATCTCAAGCAAGGTTAGTGTTCTCTCTTTATACATTACTATACTGTACAGTACTACAGTAATGTGTATTGTCATTTGTTTCATATTTTTGTGCTTCAAAAACCATAAAAAAGGTCAGAACGGATTAACCGGATTTACATTGAACCCTATGGGAAAATGTGCCTCGGTTCACGACCAATTCGGTTCACGACCAGAGTCAGTTCACGAATTAAGTTCGTGAACCGAGGTATCACTGTATTTTATTATGTTTTATTTTTATTATTTTATTACTTCCCTTCTACGTGACTTTACCGAAAGAACCAAGAAGATGAATCCCTGCAGTCACGAAAGCTTTAAATCGAAGGATTCATAGGGTTTAGTGTTAATGCCTAAAGCTCTAAGACTAAATGGCACGTTGAGGATTCTGTGTTACAATTCAGAGGTTAATCAGACAGCCAGTCAAGGGCTTGACCTTAGTTGACAGTCTAAATCACTACCTAGCCAAAAAGGTAAATTACAACAAAAAAACATATTTCAATTTACCTACACATTAAAATATAGCACATACACAGATGAGTGGAAATTACTATTACATGAGCTATATTAACATTACACGTGTGTATAATTGAGTGAGGATGCTATTGCTATTCTGCGTGTGAGTCTGACACACACACACTCTAAGGCTAAGATGTTTAGGATTCATTATTAGTGCTTGAGGCAGCGAGATACAGACACCTTGAGGATTCTTAGGGTTCAGTGTTACAGCCTGATGCTCTCAGAATCAAAGGCAACTTTAGGTTTTAGTAGACAGCCAGACCAAGGCATAAGCTGAGTTGCCCGTGCAAATCACTACACAGGCAACAACAAGTTAATTACAAAAGAACACGTATCAATAAATACCAATACGTTGATAGACAAAGACCCCCCGTATAGCCTTAACAGACTGTTGGGGCAAGTGCTGTTAGCGAGCTCCTAATGAAGGCCGGCACGGCACACGAGGGGTGGGTGGCCAGCACCACGCCCGACCGCCTTTGTCTCTCCAGTGGCGATGTTTACACACTGCAGTATGTACTCATTTGAGGCTCAGTAGACCTAGGGGAGACCCAGGACCGAGTCCGATAATCATCACTGATGTTGGCCGTGAGCAAGAATCAAATTCGGGTCACTGCACTAAGCACTGTGCTACCGCTCCCCACGATCATTTATCAATGTTCATGTAAAGCGCATACACACAGAGTGTACATCACTACACCATCACACACACACGAATGTCCATCACTACACTATCACACACACACACGAGTGTATATCACTACACTATCACACACACACGAGTGTACATCACTACACTATCACACACACACAAGTTTACATCACTACACTATCACACACACACAGTGTACATCACTACACCATCACACACACACAGTGTACATCACTACACTATCACACACACACAGTGTACATCACTACACCATCACACACACACACGAGTGTACATCACTACACTATCAAACACACACAGTGTACATCACTACACCATCACACACACACACGAGTGTACATCACTACACTATCACACACACACAGTGTACATCACTACACTATCACACACACACACGAGTGTACATCACTACACTATCACACACACACACACGAGTGTACATCACGACACTATCACACACACGAGTGTACATCACTACACTATCACACACACACACACAGTGTACATCACTACACTATCACACACACACACGAGTGTACATCACTATACACTATCACACACACAGTGTACATCACTACACTATCACACACACACAAGAGTGTACATCACTACACTATCACACACACACAGTGTACATCACTACACTATCACACACACGAGTGTACATCACTAAACTATCACACACACACAGTGTACATCACTACACTATCACACACACACGAGTGTACATCACTACACTATCACACACACACACACGAGTGTACATCACTACACTATCACACACACAAACGAGTGTACATCACTACACTATCACACACAAACACATGAGTGTACATCACTACACTATCTCACACACACGAGTGTACATCACTACACTATCACACACAAACACGAGTGTACATCACTACACTATCACACACAACACATGAGTGTACATCACTACACTATCACACACACACGAGTGTACATCACTACACTATCACACACAAACACACGAGTGTATATCACTACACTATCACACACACACACAGTGTACATCACTACACTATCACACACACACAAGTGTACATCACTACACTATCACACACACACAGTGTACATAACTACACTATCACACACACACGAGTGTACATCACTACACTATCACAAACACACACACGAGTGTATATCACTACACTATCACACACACACACGAGTGTACATCACTACACTATCACACACACACTAGTGTACATCACTACACTATCACACACACACGAGTGTACATCACTACACTATCACACACACACACGAGTGTACATCACTACACTATCACACACACACGAGTGTACATCACTACACTATCACACACACACACGAGTGTACATCACTACACTAACACACACACACACGAGTGTACATCACTACACTATCACACACACACACACACGAGTGTACATCACTACACTATCACACACACGAGTGCACATCACTACACTATCACACACACACACACACGAGTGTACATCACTACACTATCACACACACACACAGTGTACATCACTACACTATCACACACGCACGAGTGTACATCACTACACTATCACACACACACACGAGTGTACATCACTACACTATCACACACACACACGAGTGTACATCATTACACTATCACACACACACGAGTATACATCACTACACTATCACACACACACGAGTGTACATCACTACACTATCACACACACACGAGTGTACTGTACATCACTACACTATCACACACACACACGAGTGTACATCACTACACTATCACACACACACGAGTGTACATCACTACACTATCACACACACACACACGAGTGTACATCACTACACTATCACACACACACGAGTGTACATCACTACACTATCACACACACAAGTGTACATCACTACACTATCACACACACACACAAGTGTACATCACTACACTATCACACACACAGTGTCATCACTACACTAACACACACACACACACGAGTGTACATCACGATACTAACACACACACGAGTGTACATCACTACACTATCACACACACACACACGAGTGTACATCACTACACTATCACACACACACGAGTGTACATCACTACACTATCCAACACACACACACGACTGTACATCACTACACTAACACACACGACTGTACATCACTACACATCACACACACACGAGTGTACATCACTACACTATCACACACAGAGTGTACATCAATACACTATCACACACACACGAGTGTACATCACTACACTATCACACACACGAGTGTACATCACTACACTATCACACACACAAGTGTACATCACTACACTATCACACACAAGTGTACATCACTACACTATCACACACACACACGAGTGTACATCACTACACTATCACACACACACGAGTGTACATCACTACACTATCACACACACGAGTGTACATCACTACACTATCACACACACACGCAGTGTACATCTCTACACTATCACACCCACCTCGTGTGCCGTGCCGGCCTTCACAGGTGCTCACCAACACCACTTGCCCCTACAGCCTGTGAAAGGTGACACACGGGAGATGTTTGTGTTTGTTGTACACACACAGAGACGCTGCGGCGGTGTTGATATCCACGCTGCTGCTGCTGCTGTGATCCACTGCCTCCCACGGGCACTACCGCACAGTGGGGCTGGACGATGAATCGATTTCAAATCGAAGTCGCAATTTGAAACAACGCGATTAGCAAATCGCAAAGGCTGCGATTTTTGAAAAGTGTTTTATTTTTATTATTAGAACTTTATTGATTTAACTTAACAATTCTAGATTTGAAGCTTTCGTGACTGGGAGGATTCATACTCTTAGTTTGTTTCGGTAAAGTCACGTTGGTAAAAATAATAAAAAATATAATAAATGAAAATAACTCAATTAAATCACGACGTTTCGGAGGCAACACAAGTCTCCGTCTTCAGGTGGGACCGTCACAACTAGATTTACTGTATCACTTTATATTATAATATTATTATATTTATTATTAGTTAATTTTATTAATATTTTTTATCATTATTAGTTAATACAACTTTATGTTATTATTAATTTGTTATTATTATTTATTATAAAAAAATTATTATTATTATTTTATTATTACTTTATCAATAGTAATGTATTAATATTTTATTTTATTATTGTTGTATAATAAATTTTATATTTTATTACTATTATTTTAAAATTATTTTATTATTAATTGGCGCTATTACAATTGTATCATTATTTTATTATTATTATTTTATTATTATTTTATATTATTATTTTACCTACGTGACTTTACCGAAAAAACTTAACCATTCTATGTTTGATCGTTCTATTTCAATTAAACCATTTTAATGAATACATGTTGGAAGCAATTAATATCTTTTAAGTTTTCAGCGTTACATTAGAATATATAGAGCAGTTCACATTTTGATGGTATCATCACATGTTTTACATCTATTACACAGTGAATATTGAACTGAAGCTCGACTTTAAAAAATGTAGATGGCGGGGCAGACAAACGCACCGCTGTACTGTACTTCTGCGCTCTCGCCAGCTGCGCCGCCTGCCTCCGCCAACGCGCGGTGACCGGCGTGGTGAAGTATGGTCAAATATCCCCGCGACCCCACGGCGTGGGAGGCCCTCATCCAGCAGTGGATTGACAAAGTGCCCGTTACATGTCATCACACCGATAGCTACGCATTACAACGTTGTATAACAATGCTCATTATGAATTGCTCTATTGTAGTGTACGTGCGTGTTAGTGCACGAGTGCTGTTGTTATAGTGGTGCTGTTGTTACACGGCTACTGTGATTATCGTTACTGCAGACGGACGCTCACCGACTGTGGACCCAAACTCGGCCTACAACTACCTCCAGATTTCCTCGGATCTCAGGACGGTGACGCGGACCGCTGTCTCCCAGGGTCGCCTCGATCACCCGCACCGCTTTGATGGCTGTGCACAAGCCCTGTGCTCCGAGAGCTTCTCGTCGGGTCAGCACTACTGGGAGGTGGACGTGGGGGTGTGACGAGGACTGTGCGGTTGGAGTCGCGTACGGAACGATCGCACGGAAAGGGCTTGGTAAAGAGTGCTGGCTGGGACACAACGACTCATCCTGGGTTTTATATAAACACAACAACAGCTGCTTCGTGCTTCATGGTGGTGTAGAGACCTCAGTGCCGGTGAGGGATCCTCCCCGGAGAGTCGGGTGTCACCTGCACTGGGAGGCGGGGCTGCTGTCGTTTTACCGCGCCGACTCCATGGAGCTGCTGCACTCCGTCCACCACTCGTTTAGTCAACCGCTCTACCCCGCACTGTGTGTGGATGATGATGGTGACTCAGTGAGGATTCTGGATCTGAGTCGTGCGTCCTGAGAGCACGGAGTGTGAGCAGCGCAGAGAAACGGGCACAACGCACAGACTCACGCACACAAAGACACAGATCCACCGTGTAGCCTTCACAGGCTGTTGGGGCAAGTGCTGTTAGCGAGCACCTATGGGCCGTCCATGAATGACGTCACGCACCTAGGGGGGGGTCAGACATTTGTGACGATTGGGGGGGGGGGGGGGGGTTGAAAAATGTGACGTCACGTCAAAATGAGTAACTTTAAATGAATATAGACAACACGTTCTACTTAGTTAAATAAACTTTTTAATAAATGTTTTCTCCTACAACATCAGAGTGCAGCGCCACATTAAATATGCACTACAATGACAATAGTTTAAAGCTATTTTAGGCATGTTTTATTGTTTTGGGGGGGGGGGCAGAGCTTTGTGACGTCATATTTGAGGGGGGGGTCAGAAATCGCGTGACGTCATTTATGGACGGCCCCTATGAAGGCCGGCACAGCACACTAGGGGTGGGTGGCCAACACCACGCCCGGCCGCCTTTGTCTCCCCAGTGGTGACGTTTACACACCGTATCAGGAACTCTTTTTTCAGGCTGAGTCGACCTAGGGAGGCCATGACCGGTTCACCAACACCAGTGACGATTATCGGAATCGGTCCAGGCTCTCCCCTAGGTCGACTGAGCCTCAAATGAGTACCTACTGCGATGTGCAAACATCGCCACTGGGGAGACAAAGGCGGGTCGGGCGTGGTGCTGGTCACCGACCCTCTCGTGTGCTACAGTGCCGGACTTCATAGGTGCTACTAGCAAACAGCACTTGCCCCTACAGTCTGTTAAGGCTACATGGGGATAATTTTCTTTTGGTTAGTGGGTTGGTCTGTATGCCTTTGTGTCTGTGTGTGTCTTTGTTACTGTGTGTGTGTGTCTTTGTTACTGTGTGTGTGTGTCTTTGTTACTGTGTCTGTGTGTGTGTGTGTCTTTCTTACTGTGTCTGTGTGTGTGTCTTTGTTACTGTGTCTGTGTGTGTGTCTGTGTGTATTTTTTTTCTGGTGCTGGCCACCCACCCCTCGTGTGCAAGAGTGACAGCCTTCACAGGCTCTGTTATTTGCTACTAACAGCCCTTTCCCCAACAGTCTGTTAAGACTACACAGACACACACAGATCGACACACACTCACACACATACAAACACACAGACACACAAACAGGTAGACACATGTACATACACTCACAAATACACTCACATACAGATACATACACACAGATACACACACAGATACAAAGACAAATATCCCCGTATAGCCTTAACAGACTGTACGGGCAAGTGCTGTTAGCACCTATAAAGGCCGGCACTTCACACGAGGGTGTGGGTGGCCACCATCACGCCTGGCCGCTATTGTTTCCCCAGTGGCGATGTTTACACACCGCACCGGGTACTCATTTGAGGCTGAGTCGACCTAGGGGAGGCCCATGACCGGTTTACAAACATTGATAGCGATTATATGAATCGGTCTTGGGTCTCCCTAGGTCGACTCAGCCTCAAATTACTACCTGGTGCAATGAGTAAACATTACCCTTGGAAATCCAAAGGCGGGTCACTCCCAGGGTGGCCTTCATAGGTGAAACTCACTAACAGCACTTAACTCACATTATTTTAAAGCTATACGGGGGATTTTTGTCTTCGGGTAAGTGGGTTGGTGTGTATGCCTTTGTGTGTCTTTGTTATTGTGTTTGTGTCTTTGTTACTGTCTGTGCGTGTCTTTGTCTTTGTGTGTCTTTGTTATTGTGTTTATATCTTTGTTACTGTGTCTGTGCGTGTCTTTGTGTGTGTTTTGTTATTGTTTGTGTCTTTGTTACTGTCTGTGCATGTCTTTCTCTTTGTGTGTTTTTGTTATTGTGGTTGTCTTTGTTACTGTCTGTGCGTGTCTTTGTCTTTGTGTATTTCTGAGCGTGGTGCTGCCTACCCACTCCCTCGTGTGTCACAGTGCCGGCCTTCATAGTTGCTACTCGCTACTAACAGCACTTGCCCCAACAGTATGTTAAGGCTACATGAGGGATCTTTGTCTTTAGTGTATAAAGAGCCATGTGCGCAGTGTGGGGTGGAGCGGTGGTGCAGTGGTTAGCGCACTGGTGGGGAGGGCGGGGGGAGCCAAGCTTCTCTCTGACGTCATCGTCCCTCGCACCGCGCGCCGCGTGGCGCTCAACGCCGAGAGGGCGGAGCTCCACCGCGGGCATGCTGGGAACACGCGTCACGTGACGCTGCGGGGTGACGCGCGCCGTCCCCTCGCGGTCACTCGCTCGTTGGGCGATAAACCCGGGTGGGCATGGGATGGCATCACTAGGGGGGACTACTCGTGGTGTGTGCTGAGCGTCGCTGGGCTAAACATTTTTGTTTTAACCAGGGGTCGAGTGACCCCTCCTCCCCCCACCCAAATTAGTTTTATTTTACAGGGCATAGAGAGAGATATGAGCCATTTTAATACCTAGTAGTAGTAGGAGGTCTTTTGCCACCAATATTATTCGTAAAGTTTTGTTTTGATTAATATTTTCATTATCTGCTGTCAGACTTTTGGACCTGAAGCCACAACCTTCGATTTATGGGATAACGCTTCTGCTGACAACAATGGGAACTGTGTTTTGACTTTGAAGTGGGTTAAAGTTATTAAGCACCTGATATACATCGAGAGTGAAGATCTACCTTACACTACCACAGGACTAATATTATAATTGGTTTTTTACCCTTCTATCTGGCAACAAAACTGACACCTTTTTACAAGGAGTCATGTTTGCATAGACCGCAATACCTGCAGTCATAATACAAACAAAAACATAACTCTGATAATGTGCACTGTCCTTGAAGTTGATTGGTCCACACCCGAGACAGCTTTCCTTAGAGCCTAGTCTCACATTGGTTGGACCAGATGACGCCAGCAGATATCATATTGTTACTGGCAAATGAGGTTCCCATAATGTAAAGGACTAATATTGTCTCAACACGCATTAATAACAGAGACATTGAGTGTTATTACAGGGATAGAGACAACGCAAACTCCAAATATACAGCAGCTTTCAGGGTCGTAATCCAACCCACGACCTTCTGCATACCAGGCGAGGGAGTTAACATCTCCGAGCCACCGCAACACCCTCTTTAAAGTGAGACACCAATCCGGTGTGAACCCAACCTCGAGTCTCAGGGTATTTAGCAACATGTAGATGATTTGAGACGCATTGATTATATCGTACCAGTTGTGTAATTGTGTGAACGCTAATCGCATTGTGCTCTGGGCTGGGGTGAGATTTCTACTTGCTTCATTGCTGGCATGGGTTTGACTTGTTTTGCTTTTTTTTTGTGACCCAGGTCACTCTTATCAATGAGACTCATCCTGGTCTCCTGAGTTCTCACCTCGTTAAATTAAAATCCAACTCGACTCGATCATCAGCATCAGCAGAAGTATCATCAGCAGAAGAATTAGTAACAGGAGCAACAGCATCAACAGCAGTAGCTCCATCGTTATCTTAATCAGCATCAGGAGTAGAACTAGCATCAATAATAATATAATCATTATCAGCAGTAACGGAATCATCATCAGCAGCAGAACCAGCATCATTATCATCACTCTTGCAACCGAGACTCACCCTGGTCTCTTGAGTTCTCACCTGGTTAAACAAATCGACTTTAACACGTAGGCTTTCGCGACCAATATTATCAATGATAAAAGTTTATTGGGTTAGATCGCGTAAATTTACATAGACCTGATTGTGTTCTGGGTTACCTGTGAATTGTAATCACATTGTATTGTGGGTCAAGGGTCAATGTGTTCTGGGTGAATAAAAATAAAATCTGAAAATCTATTGTCAAGATTGTCATCCAGGCTGTGAATGTGACTCTCTCATAGCTGAGACTGACTTGTGTAAACATGTATTTTTTTGGGATGTTTCCTGTTGTTTTGTTTTATGGATGTTATATTATCGGAGATTAAACCGGGCACGGTTAGTAAATCTACAGCCTACGCCTTCACAGGTAAGTGCTGTCTGTAGCCTTGGGCCACATTCCATGGCGCATCTCGTGTTATTTTTTGCTGCACTCTCAGTCAGTTTGCTTGTTCCTCGTCATCATGAGCTATGATGATGAATGGATCCTGACTGATGGATGATGATGAAGAGCAAGATGATGATGATAATGACTACACTTGGCTCTGATGACCACCACCCACTCACCTGCACCCAACACTCTCCAAGCCGACACCTGCCACTCCCGAACCTACTACCCCCAGCCGTCTACAGAGACCCTCCCACCTGTCCACACCTGCTCGGCCATACACCTGCCCATCCTGCCACCCTCACAGCTGCCCACATGCATTTTCAAGCGCCCATTCCCGGCTGATCTCTCTCCCACCTGATCACCTGCACACCCGCTCACTCACCCACCCGCACAAAGGCAAAGATCCCCCGAATAGCCTGAACAGACTGTTGGGCAAGTCCTGTTAGCGAGCATCTATAAAGGCCGGCACGGCACACGAGTGGGTGGGCGGCCAGCACAAAGCCCGGCCGCCTTTGTTTCCCGAGTGGTGATATTTATACTCCGCACCAGGTACTCATTTGAGGCTGAATCGACCTAAGGGAGGCTCATGACCAGTTCAGACAATGGTCATTGGTGTTGGTGGCCATGAGTGGGAATTGAACTTGGATCGGCAGGTTCGTAGCACAGCAAACTAACCACTGCAACACCAATCTCCACCCACACACACATCTCAACCACCCACACGATCACCCTCCTACCCTCCCACCTGATCCCCAGTCATTTACACGTGAAGTTGGGAGTAATTTGTTAAACATTTTACAATATTAAGTTGATTCTTTTTAAAGACATTTTTAAACTGTCATGCTAAAATAATGGCAATGATAGAGACGACGTAATTTATTTTNAAACCTTTGATAAGAATATTTTACAAGGTGCGGTTTGGTGCAGAAACCCACAGAGCCTCACCATAGCCGACGACATCAGTCCAAGGACAAACCATCACCGTTTGCCTGGCCACTCTGGGTTTTGTAAAAATTGCGACCCGTAAACCCCAACACCGCGGCGTGAATGCAACGCTCCTGTCTACGCAGGTGAGAGTCGATTCGTGTCTTGGTTAGTCGCCGCCGTGTGCGCCCCAGGGACAGCGTCTCTCAGCCACAGCGAGCGGCTATCGGTGAGAAGCCACTGAGAGTCGTGGCGAGCGCAGCTCCCACTGAGAGCGGAGCGAGTGGACCTGGCTCCCGTCTGGAAGTGGTCAAAGCCGACCGTGTAAAGCGTCTCACGTTGCGTCTAGACAGCTGCGTGCAATACGAAGCTCGTGTCTGTGACCTTGACCACCAGGCACATTTCCACAGTGTCTCGTGAGGTTTGTAACCTCGTGCTAAGTAATTTCGGCTTCCTTGTTCATTTCCGATGTTGTGAGCCCCCAGGATGTTGATGGTTAAAATATTATGATGGGAAAGTCGCTCGATTGAACTTATCATTAGCAAGGGTGTCCAAAGTATCAAGTGACACATGCCTGTTAACTTCGACAAAACGATTTACTACGTGTAAATTTGCACGTATATTTGTGTGCATTTTGGTTTCTTCGTGTGTCTATGAGTGTAACTTACACCACTGAGTAGCTATGTGTGTTTATATTTACTACCCAGACCCAAGCGATGAGGTTGTCTCTAAATGACACATCACACTATCTACTGTGTAAAGCTCATATATAGTACACGTGTGTGTAGCTGTTACACTGTATATGTACGATAGCTGAATTATAAACAGTGCATAGTTCTGTATAGTGTGTGTGTAATGCTGCTACATACCCTCACCATGTACTACAGCTGAGTTATATACAGTGCATAGTGTGCTGTATAGTGTGATGTGTGATGCTGTTACATACCCTCACCATGTACTATAGTTGAGTAATAGACAGTGCATAGTGTGCTGTATAGTGTGGTGTGTAATGTTGTTACAGACCCATACCTGTCAACCCATACGGGTTTACCCGTATTCCTGTACAGGGAAATTGAGTAAAAACATTTTTTTGTCTATTTGTTTGTGTTTCTCCCTTGTGATGGGACTTTGTAGGATGAACGCTGAGATTTATAAGGGACACGGGGTGACCGATCACGTCTGGATTGGTCCGTAACAAAGTAGGGCACTGACAAGGGGTTGACAGCTCTGCATACCCACACCATGTGCTAGACCTGAGCTGTAAACAGTCAACGGCGAGGTTATTCTTCTTGGTTCTTTCGGTAAAGTCACGTATAATGGAAATAATAAAACATAATAAAATAATTCTCACGACGTTTCGGCCACAACGCAAGCAGCCGTCATCAGGTGGAGAACAGGTCTGTCGAGGAGACAGACCTGACCAAGAAGATGAATCCCTGCAGTCACGAAAGCTTTAAGGCGAGGTTATTGTGAGAAAATGACGAGAAGTAAACTCCTTGGTTCTTTCGGTAAAGTCACGTAGATATTTTTACCGAAACAACCAAAGAGTATGGAGGCATGCAGCCACGAAAGCGTCAAATCAAGAATTACGTCTTCAAATAAAAGTCACATCGGTGATAAATCGCGCGTAGTGAATTGAAACAGACATTGATGAGGCGTCAACCATTAATGTTGTACAACAACAACAACAGCAGCTGCTGCTGCTGTGCGTCAACGAGCTGCACCACCCGCACGCCGTTCGCCACAACGCGCTACAGACGCAGTCCATGGCGACACGGAGCCAAGGCGAAGTCGTCGCTGCACTCCGACAACAAAGAAAGCGGTGGATAAAGCAAAGCACTTTCTGGCAATCGCCCGAATGTCAACAAGACGCAGGGAACTACTAACTTTATATTTATATATACTGTAGATGTCCATAATGCAGGCTGTTTGGGTTAGATGGTTAACCGCCATTAAAACTGTATAATGGATATTGGTCGCGAAGGCTTTACGTGTTAAACTACTGTTAGGTGTTCTAGATTTGAAGCTTTCGTGACTGCAAGGATTCATATCTTAGGTTTTTTCGGTAAAGTCACGTAGGTAAAAAATTTAAATTAATAAAAGTAAAATAAAATAAAAATCACGACGTTTCGGAGGCAAGACGGAAGCTTGTGTTGCTCCGAAACGTGATTTTTTTACTTTTATTAATTTTTATTTAGAATTTTACCTACGTGACTTTACCGAAAAAACCTAAGTACACTGTTAGGTGTGTTATGGTGATGTGTTAACTTTCCTTGTACTTGCGCTACTATCATGTTTGTGTTCTGTTTGTTGTTGTAACGTTCTTACCCGTGCTCCTACTGGACATCTGTTACAAAGAGCTTTACAGGTCATCGAATTCCTCCTGCAGTATAAATATTCCGATTCTGATGTACGTCAGTCCAAATATGCCAAATTAACATCTGTGATAATAACAAATCGCGTTACCGGTATCTGCTTTGATCCACATTGCTCACCGTAGCTGTTGGGCTGTTCGGAATGTACCACTCACTCAGCGGGAAGGGGGGGGGTAACAACAATTTTGCATTAACTTTACTTTAAAACATAAACATACAAAGCAAGATACAGCATTATAAAATCACTGTAACTGTTATTGTACAATGATTAACAAATTACAATTTGAATCGACTGAATATGGTAAAGTTTTAGTCGTAACATTGTGAAATAATGGAATAGAATCACCCCTGCGGTTGATAATGGTTTCTCTCTCCGTGGGTCATCGCAAGACAAATTATTTTATTCAATTGTAATTCAACTTTAAAGTATGTTTTAAACATGTTATTGTATTTAAACTTTTAAATATAGAAACACTTTCTTTCGTTTAAACATCCCCGATTGTAAATGTTGTTTTGGCCAATCAACAGGCGGGAAATAATGAGCGCTAGCGTGACACACGCTGGTACTTGTTAAAGCCAACAGCGTGAATCTACAGGTACATCTAGACAGGTTGTATGTTTGTGTGATGCGGGCTTGTTTTTACATTCCTTAAACATCTGAGCACATTCCATGGGGGTACCTCGTGAGGTTTGTAACTTTGTGTAAAGTAATTTTACATCCTTGTTTCTTGTCTGTCTGCGAGCACTGATACAAATACTCACCACTCAGCATCTACACACGACAAACCAGCCGATATCCACAAATATTACTCACCATCTCATATGCACACACACACTACTCACCACTCACCATACACAAACATTACTCACCATCCACACAAACTACTCACCACACACACAANCTACTCATCACACACACTACTCACCACTCACCATCCACACACATTACTCACCACTCACCATCCACACACATTACTCACACACACACTACTCACCATCCACACACATTACTCACCATCCACACACATTACTCACCATCCACACACATTACTCACCATCCACACACTACTCACCATACACACACACTACTCACCACTCACCATACACACACACTACTCACCACTCACCATCTCATATGCACACAAACACTACTCACCACTCACCATCCACACACATTACTCACCACTCACCATCCACACACATGACTCACCACTCAACATCCACACAAACTACTCACCACTCACCATCCACACACACTACTCACCACTCACCATCCACACACACTACTCACCACTCACCATCCACACACATTACTCACCATCCACACACACTACTCACCATCCACACACATTACTCACCATCCACACACATTACTCACCATCCACACACATTACTCACCATCCACACACTACTCACCATACACACACACTACTCACCACTCACCATACACACACACTACTCACCACTCACCATCTCATATGCACACAAACACTACTCACCACTCACCATCCACACACACTACTCACCACTCACCATCCACACACACTACTCACCACTCAACATACACACACATTACTCACCATCTCATATGCACACACACACTACTCACCACTCACTATACACACACATTACTCACACTCACCATCCACACACACTACTCACCACTCACCATCCACACACACTACTCACCACTCACCATCCACAACACTACTCACCACTCACCATACACACACATTACTCACCACTCACCATACACACACATTACTCACCACTCACCATACACACAAACTACTCACCACTCACCATCCACACACACTACTCACCATCCACACAAACTACTCACCACACACACAAACTACTCATCACACACACTACTAACCACTCACCATCCACACACACTACTCAACATCCACACACATTACTCACCACTCACCATCCACACACACTACTCACCACTCACCATCCACACACATTACTCACCATCCACACACACTACTCACCACTCAACATCCACACACTACTCACCATCCACACACATTACTCACCACTCACCATCCACACACTACTCACCATCCACACACATTACTCACCACTCACCATCCACACACACTACTCACCATCCACACACATTACTCACCACTCACCATCCACACACCACTCACCATCCACACACATTACTCACCACTCACCATCCACACACACTACTCACCATCCACACACACTACTCACCACTCAACATCCACACACTACTCACCATCCATACACACTACTCACTACTCACCATCCACACACACTACTCACCACTCAACATCCACACACTACTCACCATCCACACACACTACTCACCACTCACCATCCACACACACTACTCACCATGCACACACACTACTCACCACTCACCATATACACACATTACTCACCACTCACCATACACACACTACTCACCACTCACCATCCACACACATTACTCACCACTCACCATCCACACACTACTCACCACTCACCATCCACACACATTACTCACCATCCACACACACTACTCACCACCACACACATTACTCACCACTCACCATCCACACACACTACTCACCACTCACCATCTCATATGCACACACACTACTCACCATCCACACACACTACTCACCACTCAACATCCACACACTACTCACCATCCATACACACTACTCACCACTCACCATCCACACACACTACTCACCACTCACCATCCACACACACTACTCACTATCCACACCAGGTGCCCAAACCACCTCAACTGGCTCCTCTATCCGGAGAGCAGCAGCCCACTCTGAGGCTTTCCCAGATTACCGAACTCCTCACGACGGGAGAGGGCCCGGCAACCCTACGGAGAAACCTCATTTTGGTCCCTTGTACCCGCGATCTCATCCTTCGGTCATCACCCAAAGCTCATGGCAATAGGTGAGGGTGGGAACGTAGATTGACCTGTAAAGCAAGAGCTTTGTTCGTAAACTCATCTCCCGTTTCACTACCATGGAACGGTACAGTGCCTGCAACACGCGGATGCCGCACCGATCCACCGTCTATCTCCTGCTCCCACTACCATCACTTGGATAGAAACCCCGAGTTACTTTAACTTCTTCACAAAGGACAGCTTATCTCCTCTCACACGGAGAGAACAATCCAACATCTCCGGGAGTGAACCATGACTTCAGATTGGAAGTGCTGATCCTCATCCTAGCCACTTCATACTCAGCATCAACTGTTCCAGTGCACGTGGAGATCACAAACTGACGAGGCAAAGAGGACAACGTCATCTGCTAAAAACAGCGATGCAACTTCCATGCCCCCGTGCTGAATACTCTCCATATCTCGACTGTTCATTGAAATCCGCATTGTTCCTCCTGAATCTGATGATCAACCAACCAGCAAGAAACTCTTCTCCAGCACTCCAGCACTGGCTTTACCTGGACGCTGAGGAGTGTGATCCCTCTGTAGTTGGAGCAAACCCTCTAGTTCCCTTCCTTTAAAATGGGCACCACGACTCCAGTTTCCCATCCAGAGGTACTGTACCGACCTTCCATGCAACATTGAAAAGGCACTCCTACACTGTCCAGCGCTTAAAACTCTGGGTTAACCTCTTACACTCTAGTAGCTTTGCTGCTATGAAGGCCCTCGACCGCCAGAGTGACTTCAGCAGCCGTGATGGTATACCTTGTCTGGGTCAGGTTCTCTGATTTTAGTATGTTTTAACCATTCATGAAGGGATGACTTTTTTGGACCATTATTTGTCTGGAACCTCTGCCCAGACCTGTTAACAAAGGCAGATCCTACCAGGAGTACAAGACTCCAGGCGACATAGCACTGAGGGTCACTGGAACACACAAACCCCACCACCACATAATGTTCCGAGTATCCAAAGTATCCAATGTCATGCAAATCCTTCTGTAAAAGAGGGCATCAATTCACACATCTCCATGTTGTGGAGAATATTAGTAATACAACCAAAAAAGCAGATAATTGGTCTCCATCAAATATCAGAGCTAGGAGTGATTTGAAACAATGGAGGGATGGGAGCGAGCCCAGCCTATGCTTAGAGGAATGGACATTCCAATACGTGAGGTAGTTTTAATAACAGATCATTTTAGTAAGTTATTAGTCGTTAATTTTCTCCATATTTGTGCATAAATATCTCAGTTGTATTGAAATATATTTTTAGTATGTTTTGGTGGGTACATTTGTTTTAGGAATGCATTTAGGTAATATAATGAGACCGTATGGAAAATTGTTTCGATTTACAATTTCATGTTTCACTTTATGATGTGTTTATTTCCGCAGAGGAATACAATTTTGCTTTTTATCTTACTAACCAATTATAGATGTGAACGTCCTAGATTCTTAAACAGTTATCGACCTGTTCACTGAGATGTGAGTGCAGAGACATAATGTGGAGGAAAGGCAAACTAGGTTTGGAGTAGTCAGAAAAAATGTGACTTTGGTATGTATAGCATTGAATATGAAATAATAGCATCCATCGTACACCCTTGCAGGATTGCATGGTCAGACCAAGGCTCGCATCTCAGGCAGTTCACCCGCATGAGGGATGCTGGATGAGGACGAGAGGGCAACTTTGGATCGCGTGGACGTGAAGGGCTCGAGTTGCTGTCCCAGATCGAGGAGAACATCGCTCATTACGAGCACGAGATCAACGAACTGCAGGCAGCAGCCACGCGCCTGCGCGCTCTGCAGGAGGAGAGGGACTCGCTCACGTTCCTGCAGGTAGAGTGAGTAGGCATCACCCCACCTGGCCACCATTGACCACTGTTGCCTCCACAGTGGCGATGTTTACACACAAAACCAGTACTCCTTTCAGGCTGAGTCGACCTTGGGGAGGCCTAGGACCATTCAGATTATCGTCACTGGTGTTGGTCGTGAGCAGGAATCGAACTCGTATCGCCGGTTGGTAACGCAGTGCGCTTACCATTGCACTACCACTCCCCCACACTAACTTGTACACGCACGCACATACGAGCGCAGGTGCACACATGCACAAACACTCACTGCCAGCACGAGGCTGACTCATTACATCTCGCGAAGGATCGCTCCACTGAAAAAACATTGTTCCGTGATTAAGTTCGCGTTTTACGTCGAAAACTGCCCGTACATTTAGAAAGGCGGCACATGCAAGGTATCACAAAGAACATAATAACGCAACTTGCATTGTCAATACAATCTATCGGCCATATATTTTATTGAAACAAGTCCACCAACGCGAATATGTATGTTCTAGTAAATATAACTTACTACTGAATTTCCAATAATGAATAAACGATTAACATTTTGACTTTAAACTTTCGTGACTGCAGGAATTCATATTCTTGGTTCTGTCGGTAAAGTCACGTAGATATAAAATAAAGTGTTTTGTTTATTTTATTTTTATTTTTATATTTTCATTAACTTTATTTTTATTATTATATTTCTATCTACGAAACTATTAACACACCAATCCTCGAGTTAATAAACGGTTGGTAATTTATACAGACGTTGGCACTACAACATCTAACCACATGGTCCTGTAATATACAGATTTAAGTTACTTACCGCTAGATTTAGTTAATTCATGTATCCAAATGTCGATCAACCAAGAGTAATGCTGAAAAGAGAAGAGCTTTTAACATCACGAAAGCCACAGGCATTTATTATTTGATCAGTCTCGGAAAGTTTAAACCAATCCGAAGATTGTCTGCTTCAACAAGTGTTCACCCTGGATAGAAGTTTTTTTTTATTAGATCGCTTAAATATAAAGGTGTCGTTAAACCCGCCACCACCGATACAACAGTTAGATTTGTCACGTAAATATAAAATGCCAATAAGTTACTTGTTCAGCACACCATTGTGTTGGAGAATAAACAAATAACATTTACAATTGGAGTACAACCTTTTCCAGTAATTACAACCAGCCTCATCAGGTGACCGTCAGAATTGTGGATAAATTCTCCTGTTTTGGTCTTAGAGGAATAAATGTGATGTCATCACCCTGAGCCAATCAGGTGCGAAGCCCAGAGTGGGAAAGGTGAGTTAATGTATGCATATACATGACAATGGATCTCGATTATTAGTTGGGTTATTCATAGTTAATCAATATGTAGGTACGTTACGTATGTACATTACCGACTTTTGGGCCCAAAATTGTATCAAAAGTGGGCTTCTCTGAGGTTTTTGGGCCCAAAAAATTTCCCAAACTTCTAAACTTCTGACAAAGGTAACACGATGCAATGGAAATTATTTCCAATCACTGCCACTCAATGTCGAGTGACACGTACGCCTATTGCTCGTGGCAACGTTTGAGAGGCCACACCTTGCTGATGAGAACCATCGAATCCAAACGAGTCCACGGCTTTGTCTTGATTACAACCAACAACACTGGATAGCATGGTTGAGTGCAGCCAGCTCATCGCCTCTACAATCACCGTGTGGTTAATGTGGCTGGAGGTAAACTGATTCGCGCCCCTGTGTCTGACTCCTGCAGGTTCACCTGAAGGAGACAAACCGGTATGGACTCAGGAACTTGCACAGATTAACACACGGGGTGACCTTGTGTGGGACATGGGCTGCATGACGATGATGATGAGTGTAATGATGCTGTGTACACGATCTGTGATGCTGTGTTACTTTGTGTGTGATGATGCTTTGTAAGACACTGGCTGTGTGTGATGATGCTGCACGTGATGATGCGATGTGTGATGATTGTGAGCGATGAAGCTGTGTGTGATGATGATGCTGTGAGTGGTGATGCGGTGTGTGATGATGCAGTGTAAGACAGGGCTATGTGTGATGTGCTGTGAGTGGTGATGCTGTGTGTTGATGCAGTGTAAGACACGAGCTGTGTGAGTCACTGCTGGTTCTGGTGTCATAGGAGAGACGCTAAGAAGGAAGCTCCACACTCATCTTCAGCAAAAAAGACATCGCCGTGATCAGCGCCCTGCAGGGAGCTGGGGTCAACCTGCTGGCATTCATGTGTGAGTTCCACGGACTCTTACCACCTGTGCGTGTGTTATTGCGCGTGTAATTGTGCTTGTACAAGTATGTTGTGGAGCGGTAGTGCAGTGGTTAGCACACTGCGCTATGAACCTGGTGTCCTGGGTGTGATTCCTGCTCAAGGACAAACAGTGATGGATCATCTGAACCTGTCCTGGGCCTCCCCGAGGTCGACGCAGCCTCAAATGAGTACCTGGTATTGTGTGTAAACATCACCTCTGGGAGACAAAGGCGGCCTGACGTGGTGCTGACCCCCTCGTGTGCCATGCGGGCCTTCATAGGTTCTTACTAACAGCACTTGCCCCAAACGTCTGAGGATATACGGGGGTATCTTTGTCTTTGTAAAAGTGTACAGATCTACATTGAACTTCTTTTACACCAACCATGCTAATCGGAGGTGTCTGGGTGTATGTGTAACGGGTTCCGGAGACACTTGTAGAGGTAACTCCTTTATTACAATACAACACTCCAACAGTCCTGATACTCTGTTACAGCCTAGGTACACAGCCTAGTACACAGATACTCTACTCTGGCTACGCTCTGGAACTCGCCCTCACAAGGTCGCCAAGTCGGGAGTTCCAGAGTCCCACCACTGGCTCTCACAACATCCCAGGGTCTTCAGATGGCTGGTCGTGGGTCTTGGGTCTTGAGTTACAACTGGCCCCGATCGTCTAGGGAGCTCCCCTTTTTATGCCTAGCCCAACGAGGGTGGGGCCGTGTGCGCCCCCAGATATCTCACAGAGCACACACAGCCCCCCCCCCCCCGTTGGCGGCGCAAAAAGGATTAAGCGCCTGGGAACCCAACGCCTGACGCCAAGAGGCTTAAGCGTCTGACCCGCCTGAGAACCCACGCCTGGCGCCAAGGGGATTAAGCGCCTGGCCCTCCCAGGGACCCAGAGCCCCAGCAGCCCCTCCCTTCTTATGTCACTACATTACCCCCTCTATGTAGCCTCCAGCCGTCCCAGCTGTCAATAATTAGAAAGTTTAAATTAACGAAAGGGAGAGAAAAAAAAATATGCGAGCCTCAACAGGAAAAGAAAAGAGAACAAGAAAGCAACCATAAATACCATAACCAACCTGTACAACTCTACACTATATACAAGCATCAATCAACAAAAAGGTGAAGCAATGACACGTGAACAAACGACCCATGGCACACCTAGCCCTCCTCGGGATCCGCATAGAAAACGGGGAATTAACAACAACAAAATACAGATTCTGACGCGTTGGATGCACAACCACCGCATGGATCGCAGGGTTCCACACCACCCTGCCAGCCTCCCATCCGTCAGGTGGAGAGAAGGTGAAGACCAACATGTCGAGCATCCCTCTACACACACTAATCTGGACGTCTGTCTACGTCCCGGGTCGAGAAGTCGTACTTCAGGGCCGACCCGTGTACTGGGCAAAGAAGTCGCACTTCAGGGTTGCTCCAGTATCTACATTTTAAAATATACATATAAAATTTACATGACACAAACAAAATAAATCTGCCTGCTCCTGCCCAGAAATGGTGGCCGCACGTGCGAACCGCATCTCCAAAAGGCATCCCGTGCTTGCGTCCCAGCAGCCCTCAATGAGGACCACTACTGACATTACATGTCAACCGTTAGCACCCCCGCCTTTCCAACGTGGCGTCTCCATCCTAAAACCGCGCACATCGGCCATATCGGGGGGCTTCAATCCCGTCTCTCTCCAAGACTCGCATCGCAGCATATAGCTGTACCGACCGAGCTGAGATCCAATCTCTCTCCAAGACTCGCATCGCAGCATATAGCTGTACCAACCGAGCTGAGACCCAATCTCTCTCCAAGACTCGCATCGCAGCATATAGCTGTACCGACCGAGCTGAGACCCAATCTCTCTCCAAGACTCGCATCGCAGCATATAGCTGTACCGACCGAGCTGAGACGACCCATCGTTCACTCCCTGCACAACATGCACCATAACAACTGAGGGAAACAGTCCCAACGTAACGGGACAACTACACCTGAACACCAAGAATCTCCAGCCCACTGTTTCAACGCGCCTCGGAGTGTTTCAATCTCCGGGCCATCAGGGCAAGCCTACTGCTCCAGACACACCACGGAGGGTCTCAACCTCCGGGCCGTCAGGTCAAGCCATCAGCGATTCCATGACGGGACCACACTCTCCGAGCCATGTGAGCGCACAGCCCACTAGGCTAGACATGCCACGGAGTGTTTCAATCTCCGGGCTGTCAGGTCAAGCCGTCAGCCATAGCATGACGGGACCACACTCTCCGAGCCATGTGAGCACACAGCCCACTAGGCTAGACATGCCATGGAGTGTCTCTATCTCCGGCTGTCAGGTCAAGCCGTCAGCCATAGCATGACGGGACCACAACTCTCGTGTTAGACACGCAACACCCGCTGGCCCATCCTGGTCAGGATCTGCACCCCAAGATATTTGAGAGCCAGCCTGACAATTCCAAATCCTTGGCAGCATGTCATCATCTAAAGATAAATGCCCCATACAGTCTATACATCGTTAACAATGACAGCACAAGCTATACATTAACAATCATGAACAAAGCTCAATACAAACCATACATTGTTAACAATCACAAGCAAAGTTTTGCACACACATTGACAACACACACGAGCGAAGCTCCACACAGTTTACCCAACAACAGTCATGACTCCCCAACGACAACGAAGAGAATGTCAACAAAAAAATTCATTAATCCGGAGCGCGTAAGTGTACAAAATGTCAGGGGCCTGGTCTTCCGACCTCCAACCTTTGGCCAGAGCAGCAAAGGCGGCGACCAGCGTGTCGGTCGATGTGCCGACCCCGGCGCNGGTTACAGTAAGAATGGTGCCCTCACTGTCCGGTCGCAGCGCTGATGATGGGTATGCTAGGTTGAAGCCAGCTGTCGTCCGGCAGTGAAGGTCGCAGCGCTGATGACGCGGCGTTGCTAGGTTGCAAACAGCTGTCACCCGGCGGTGAGGGACGCAGCGCTGATGACGCGGCGTCGTCGGGTTGGCCCACGCTGGGCCCGGAAGTGACGTCGCTCCCAGCGGTCATTGCTCCCCCGGCAGAAGTGACGACACACCCGGATGTATTTGCGGCGGGAACGGCTGCCATCTTTGTGTGGGAGCCGGCGGAATGGCGCGGCCGCTGTGCCGCCTCTCTCCCTCCTGTCTCTGCCTGTGAGCGACGCATGTCGTCCAGGATGGAGGCGGTGGCGTGGAGCAGCTCAGTGAGGCGAAGCAGCGCCTCCTCTATCGCTGCTCCCGACGCTGGAGAGGGGACGGTCGGCGGAGCAGACAGCTGTTCAGCCGGCGGTGCACGTCGCTGTCGGCCGGCATTGGCCGCCCCATCGCTGCTTGTTCCTCAACATCGCCGTCAGGACTGAAGGTACGTAGCTTACTTCTTGTCTCCATTGCCACTTCTGACGCCAAATGTAACGGGTTCCTGAGACACTTGTAGAGGTAACTCCTTTATTACAATACAACACTCCAACAGTCCTGATACTCTGTTACAGCCTAGGTACACAACCTAGGTACACAGCCTAGATACTCTACTCTGGCTATGCTCTGGAACTCGGGAGTTCCAGAGTCCCACCACTGGCTCTCACAACATCCCAGGGTCTTCGGATGGCTGGTCGTGGGTCTTGGGTCTTGAGTTACAACTGGCCCCAATCGTCTAGGGAGCTCCCCTTTTTATGCCTAGCCCAACGAGGGGTGGGGCCGTGTGCGCCCCCAGATATCCCACAGAGCACACACAGCCCCCCCTCGTTGGCAGCGCAAAAAGGATTAAGCGCCTGGGAACCCAACGCCTGACGCCAAGAGGCTTAAGCGTCTGACCCGCCTGAGAACCCACGCCTGGCGCCAAGGGGATTAAGCGCCTGGCCCTCCCAGGGACCCAGAGCCCCCAGCAGCCCCTCCCTTCTTATGTCACTACATTACCCCCCTCTATGTAGCCTCCAGCCGTCCCAGCTGTCAATAATTAGAAAGTTTAAATTAACGAAAGGGAGAGAAAAAAAAATATGCGAGCCTCAACAGGAAAAGAAAAGAGAACAAGAAAGCAACCATAAATACCATAACCAACCTGTACAACTCTACACTATATACAAGCATCAATCAACAAAAAGGTGAAGCAATGACACGTGAACAAACGACCCATGGCACACCTAGCCCTCCTCGGGATCCGCATAGAAAACGGGGAATTAACAACAACAAAAATACAGATTCTGACGCGTTGGATGCACAACCACCGCATGGATCGCAGGGTTCCACACCACCCTGCCAGCCTCCCATCCGTCAGGTGGAGAGAAGGCGAAGACCAACATGTCGAGCATCCCTCTACACACACTAATCTGGACGTCTGTCTACGTCCCGGGTCGAGAAGTCGTACTTCAGGGCCGACCCGTGTACTGGGCAAAGAAGTCGCACTTCAGGGTTGCTCCAGTATCTACATTTTAAAATATACATATAAAATTTACATGACACAAACAAAATAAATCTGCCTGCTCCTGCCCAGAAATGGTGGCCGCACGTGCGAACCGCATCTCCAAAAGGCATCCCGTGCTTGCGTCCCAGCAGCCCTCAATGAGGACCACTACTGACATTACATGTCAACCGTTAGCACCCCCCGCCTTTCCAACGTGGCGTCTCCATCCTAAAACCGCGCACGTCGGCCATATCGGGGGGCTTCAATCCCGTCTCTCTCCAAGACTCGCATCGCAGCATATAGCTGTACCGACCGAGCTGAGATCCAATCTCTCTCCAAGACTCGCATCGCAGCATATAGCTGTACCAACCGAGCTGAGACCCAATCTCTCTCCAAGACTCGCATCGCAGCATATAGCTGTACCGACCGAACTGAGACCCAATCTCTCTCCAAGACTCGCATCGCAGCATATAGCTGTACCGACCGAGCTGAGACGACCCATCGTTCACTCCCTGCACAACATGCACCATAACAACTGAGGGAAACAGTCCCAACGTAACGGGACAACTACACCTGAACACCAAGAATCTCCAGCCCACTGTTTCAACGCGCCTCGGAGTGTTTCAATCTCCGGGCCATCAGGGCAAGCCTACTGCTCCAGACACACCACGGAGGGTCTCAACCTCCGGGCCGTCAGGTCAAGCCATCAGCGATTCCATGACGGGACCACACTCTCCGAGCCATGTGAGCGCACAGCCCACTAGGCTAGACATGCCACGGAGTGTTTCAATCTCCGGGCTGTCAGGTCAAGCCGTCAGCCATAGCATGACGGGACCACACTCTCCGAGCCATGTGAGCACACAGCCCACTAGGCTAGACATGCCATGGAGTGTCTCTATCTCCAGGCTGTCAGGTCAAGCCGTCAGCCATAGCATGACGGGACCACAACTCTCGTGTTAGACACGCAACACCCGCTGGCCCATCCTGGTCAGGATCTGCACCCCAAGATATTTGAGAGCCAGCCTGACAATTCCAAATCCTTGGCAGCATGTCATCATCTAAAGATAAATGCCCCATACAGTCTATACATCGTTAACAATGACAGCACAAGCTATACATTAACAATCATGAACAAAGCTCAATACAAACCATACATTGTTAACAATCACAAGCAAAGTTTTGCACACACATTGACAACACACACGAGCGAAGCTCCACACAGTTTACCCAACAACAGTCATGACTCCCCAACGACAACGAAGAGAATGTCAACAAAAAAATTCATTAATCCGGAGCGCGTAAGTGTACAAAATGTCAGGGGCCTGGTCTTCCGACCTCCAACCTTTGGCCAGAGCAGCAAAGGCGGCGACCAGCGTGTCGGTCGATGTGCCGACCCCGGCGCCGGTTACAGTAAGAATGGTGCCCTCACTGTCCGGTCGCAGCGCTGATGATGGGGTATGCTAGGTTGAAGCCAGCTGTCGTCCGGCAGTGAAGGTCGCAGCGCTGATGACGCGGCGTTGCTAGGTTGCAAACAGCTGTCACCCGGCGGTGAGGGACGCAGCGCTGATGACGCGGCGTCGTCGGGTTGGCCCACGCTGGGCCCGGAAGTGACGTCGCTCCCAGCGGTCATTGCTCCCCCGGCAGAAGTGACGACACACCCGGATGTATTTGCGGCGGGAACGGCTGCCATCTTTGTGTGGGAGCCGGCGGAATGGCGCGGCCGCTGTGCCGCCTCTCTCCTCCTGTCTCTGCCTGTGAGCGACGCATGTCGTCCAGGATGGAGGCGGTGGCGTGGAGCAGCTCAGTGAGGCGAAGCAGCGCCTCCTCTATCGCTGCTCCCGACGCTGGAGAGGGGACGGTCGGCGGAGCAGACAGCTGTTCAGCCGGCGGTGCAACGTCGCTGTCGGCCGGCATTGGCCGCCCATCGCTGCTTGTTCCTCAACATCGCCGTCAGGACTGAAGGTACGTAGCTTACTTCTTGTCTCCATTGCCACTTCTGACGCCAAATGTAACGGGTTCCTGAGACACTTGTAGAGGTAACTCCTTTATTACAATACAACACTCCAACAGTCCTGATACTCTGTTACAGCCTAGGTACACAGCCTAGGTACACAGCCTAGATACTCTACTCTGGCTATGCTCTGGAACTCGGGAGTTCCAGAGTCCCACCACTGGCTCTCACAACATCCCAGGGTCTTCGGATGGCTGGTCGTGGGTCTTGGGTCTTGAGTTACAACTGGCCCCAATCGTCTAGGGAGCTCCCCTTTTTATGCCTAGCCCAACGAGGGGTGGGGCCGTGTGCGCCCCCAGATATCCCACAGAGCACACACAGCCCCCCTCGTTGGCAGCGCAAAAAGGATTAAGCGCCTGGGAACCCAACGCCTGACGCCAAGAGGCTTAAGCGTCTGACCCCCTGAGAACCCACGCCTGGCGCCAAGGGGATTAAGCGCCTGGCCCCCCAGGGACCCAGAGCCCCCAGCAGCCCCTCCCTTCTTATGTCACTACATTACCCCCCTCTATGTAGCCTCCAGCCGTCCCAGCTGTCAATAATTAGAAAGTTTAAATTAACGAAAGGGAGAGAGAGAAAAAAAATATGCGAGCCTCAACAGGAAAAGAAAAGAGAACAAGAAAGCAACCATAAATACCATAACCAACCTGTACAACTCTACACTATATACAAGCATCAATCAACAAAAAGGTGAAGCAATGACACGTGAACAAACGACCCATGGCACACCTAGCCCTCCTCGGGATCCGCATAGAAAACGGGGAATTAACAACAACAAAATACAGATTCTGACGCGTTGGATGCACAACCACCGCATGGATCGCAGGGTTCCACACCACCCTGCCAGCCTCCCATCCGTCAGGTGGAGAGAAGGCGAAGACCAACATGTCGAGCATCCCTCTACACACACTAATCTGGACGTCTGTCTACGTCCCGGGTCGAGAAGTCGTACTTCAGGACCGACCCGTGTACTGGGCAAAGAAGTCGCACTTCAGGGTTGCTCCAGTATCTACATTTTAAAATATACATATAAAATTTACATGACACAAACAAAATAAATCTGCCTGCTCCTGCCCAGAAATGGTGGCCGCATGTGCGAACCGCATCTCCAAAAGGCATCCCGTGCTTGCGTCCCAGCAGCCCTCAATGAGGACCACTACTGACATTACATGTCAACCGTTAGCACCCCCGCCTTTCCAACGTGGCGTCTCCATCCTAAAACCGCGCACGTCGGCCATATCGGGGGGCTTCAATCCCGTCTCTCTCCAAGACTCGCATCGCAGCATATAGCTGTACCGACCGAGCTGAGATCCAATCTCTCTCCAAGACTCGCATCGCAGCATATAGCTGTACCGACCGAGCTGAGACCCAATCTCTCTCCAAGACTCGCATTGCAGCATATAGCTGTACCGACCGAGCTGAGACCCAATCTCTCTCCAAGACTCGCATCGCAGCATATAGCTGTACCGACCGAGCTGAGACCCAATCTCTCTCCAAGACTCGCATCGCAGCATATAGCTGTACCGACCGAGCTGAGACGACCCATCGTTCACTGCCTGCACAACATGCACCCTAACAACTGAGGGAAACAGTCCCAACGTAACGGGACAACTACACCTGAACACCAAGAATCTCCAGCCCACTGTTTCAACGCGCCTCGGAGTGTTTCAATCTCCGGGCCATCAGGGCAAGCCTACTGCTCCAGACACACCACGGAGGGTCTCAACCTCCGGGCCGTCAGGTCAAGCCGTCAGCGATTCCATGACGGGACCACACTCTCCGAGCCATGTGAGCGCACAGCCCACTAGGCTAGACATGCCACGGAGTGTTTCAATCTCCGGGCTGTCAGGTCAAGCCGTCAGCCATAGCATGACGGGACCACACTCTCCGAGCCATGTGAGCACACAGCCCACTAGGCTAGACATGCCATGGAGTGTCTCTATCTCCGGGCTGTCAGGTCAAGCCGTCAGCCATAGCATGACGGGACCACACCCTCCGAGCCATGTGAGCACACAGCCCACTAGGCTAGACATGCCACGGAGTGTCTCTATCTCCGGGCTGTCGGGTCAAGCCGTCAGCCATAGCATGACGGGACCACAACTCTCGTGTTAGACACGCAACACCCGCTGGCCCATCCTGGTCAGGATCTGCACCCCAAGATATTTGAGAGCCAGCCTGACAATTCCAAATCCTTGGCAGCATGTCATCATCTAAAGATAAATGCCCCATACAGTCTATACATCGTTAACAATGACAGCACAAGCTATACATTAACAATCATGAACAAAGCTCAATACAAACCATACATTGTTAACAATCACAAGCAAAGTTTCGCACACACATTGACAACACTCACGAGCGAAGCTCCACACAGTTTACCCAACAACAGTCACGACTCCCCGACGACAACGAAGAGAATGTCAACAAAAAAATCATTAATCCGGAGCGTAAGTGTACGAAATGTCAGGGGCCTGGTCTTCCGACCTCCAACCTTTGGCCAGAGCAGCAAAGGCGGCGACCAGCGTGTTGGTCGATGTGCCGACCCCGGCGCTGGTTAAGTAAGAATGGCGCCCTCACTGTCCGGTCGCAACGCTGATGATGCGGTATGCTAGGTTGAAGCCAGCTGTTGTCCGGCAGTGAAGGTCGCAGCGCTGATGACGCGGCGTTGCTAGGTTGCAAACAGCTGTCACCCGGCGGTGAGGGACGCAGCGCTGATGACGCGGCGTCGTCGGGTTGGCCCACGCTGGGCCCGGAAGTGACGTCGCTCCCAGCGGTCATTGCTCCCCGGCAGAAGTGACGACACACCCGGATGTATTTGCGGCGGGAACGGCTGCCATCTTTGTGTGGGAGCCGGTGGAATGGCGCGGCCGCTGTGCCGCCTGTCTCCCTCCTGTCTCTGCCTGTGAGCGACGCATGTCGTCCAGGATGGAGGCGGTGGCGTGGAGCAGCTCAGTGAGGCGAAGCAGCGCCTCCTCCATCGCTGCTCCCGACGCTGGAGGGGGACGGTCGGCGGAGCAGACAGCTGTTCAGCCGGCGGTGCAGTGTCGCTGTCGGCCGGCGTTGGCCGCCCCATCGCTGCTTGTTCCTCAACATCGCCGTCAGGACTGAAGGTACGTAGCTTACTTCTTGTCTCCATTGCCACTTCTGACGCCAAATTAACGGGTTCCGGAGACACTTGTAGAGGTAACTCCTTTATTACAATACAACACTCCAACAGTCCTGATACTCTGTTACAGCCTAGGTACACAGCCTAGGTACACAGCCTAGATACTCTACTCTGGCTATGCTCTGGAACTCGGGAGTTCCAGAGTCCCACCACTGGCTCTCACAACATCCCAGGGTCTTCGGATGGCTGGTCGTGGGTCTTGGGTCTTGAGTTACAACTGGCCCCAATCGTCTAGGGAGCTCCCTTTTTATGCCTAGCCCAACGAGGGTGGGGCCGTGTGCGCCCCAGATATCCCACAGAGCACACACAGCCCCCCTCGTTGGCGGCGCAAAAAGGATTAAGCGCCTGGGAACCCAACGCCTGACGCCAAGAGGCTTAAGCGTCTGACCCGCCTGAGAACCCACGCCTGGCGCCAAGGGGATTAAGCGCCTGGCCCTCCCAGGGACCCAGAGCCCCCAGCAGCCCCTCCCTTCTTATGTCACTACATATGGATGAGCGAGAGTGAGTACGGATATCCAGTGAAGATTGGATGTACTGTGCACTGAGCTACAAACATCATCACCAACAGGCTATTCATGGCTAACATCAGTGGTGAGTGGATTTAGAACCAATTTTGGATCCCTCCTAGGTCCACTCAGCCTTAATGAGTACCTAGTACGTCTTGTAAAGTTCACCATTGCAGACACAAGGCTGCTGTAGGATTTGTACGGTTCAATGATAAAGACTATAGATTTTAGAACAAGGAATCTTATCATTGATTGTTAATACCCAAATATCACACATCCACACTAAGACATAGGAGCCTTAGGCTTCATGTTAACAGTTTGATGCACAGAGAGTCAAACTAAGGCACCTTTACAAGTATTCTTAGGTTTTTTCGGTAAAGTCACGTAGGTTAAACATTAAAATTAATAAAAGTAAAATAAAATAAAAAATCACGACGTTTCAGAGGTAGCTCCTGCAATCTCTCATTTACTTGATACAGCTGTCGTGGCTGTGACGGTTCCACCTGAAGACGGAACTTGTGTTGCCTCCGAAAGTCGTGATTTTTTATCAAGTAAATGAGAGATTTCAGGAGCTACCACTCCGTTTATATAATGGTTGGAACCATTATATAAACGGAGTGGTAGCTCCTGCAATCTCTCATTTACTTGATACAGCTGTCGTGGCTGTGACGGTTCCACCTGAAGACGGAAGCTTGTGTTGCCTCCGAAACGTCGTGATTTTTTATTTTATTTTACTATTATTAATTTTAATGTTTTACCTACGTGACTTTACCGAAAAAAACTAATAATATGAAACCCTGCAGTCACGAAAGCTTAAATCTACCTTTAAAGTCTTAGCTTCCCCAGTTAATGGCTGAGCCTCACAGAGCCAGACTAAGGCATAACCTTGGTTAATATTGCCTATCACCGCACTGCACGTGCAAAGATAAACATTACGACTGTAATGTATTCATTGGATATTAATATATAGCACACACGAGTGTATTTCACTATTACATGAGCTCCATTGATATTACACGCATGTATTATCCAGTGAGGATGCTGTTGGCCAAAACAACCATTGTAGCAGATGAATATATGACAATAAGTCTTCCCTGTAATGGATATCATCATCAGACTCGAGAAAGACCACATCACCATTGTGATGCGTAGGGTTCATTGTTAATGCTGTAGGCTCATAACCAAACTAAGGCAGCCTACAGATTCGGATTATTAATTCATAATGCTTGAAGCTGCTTTATCCCTTGTAACGCACAGTAAGATCATTGGGGTACAAGGTTAATACCCGAGGCTCACAGAGCCAGACTGGGCTATCACTGTGCTGGCCATTTGTATCACTGTGTATATGTAGTGTTGTAAAGGACGGACTTCTAAACTTCTTTATGACACACACTGTTTATTGTCTTAATACACAGTCCCTATCACACAAAGGGTATACGGTCCCCTCACCCGTTACCCTGAGGAGGTACAGCCTCCGGACCTTGTACAGCTCCACACTCACGCTTACCTCCTATTCTAAGGAGGTACAGCCTCCGGACCTTGCTGTCTATCTAATCTCCCTGCTATCCAGCGTCCTCTGGCTGGACCTAGGGGAGGCACACTGACCCACCGCTGGCCCGCGGGTCCCCAACCTCTGGTCGCTCAGGGCCTTCGCCCTCACAAGGGCGGGAAGGCTGGGAGACAGGGTCCTAGCTATCTAGGACCTAATCTCTCCCCGACCACTGGTTACACTGAGCCCTAGCCCTGATAAGGGCTGTCGGCTTGGTCCAGGGTCCTAGATGTCTTCGGCCAACTTGGGTCTTCGTGTAGCAGAACTGGCCCAGAGCTTCTCAGCGCTCTGGCTTTTATACCATTTCGTGGCCGGGTTGTCAAATCCCGGCCACCTTGTGGAACCTGCCGATTGGTCTTTCCCAATCTGGCGTTTGGATCCCACCTTACTCTATTTGACCCTGACCGTTCTAACGAGCGGGAAAACCCTGTTAATGATCTGCTCTCTCACAGCTTGCGAACAGCGAGTAGTTATCACCACTACACATACATACACATACATTACGATAGCCCTTGTATTACAATACCTCTACATTAATATACAGCACACACACGAGTGCAAAGGAGTTTCACATGAGCTCTATTGACACTACTCTTTTGTATTGTTGAATGAGGATGCTGTTGCTATGCTGTCTCTGTGAGTATTTTACACAGAGACGCTATGGCTGAGATTCTGAGGATTCATAATTAGTACTTGAGGCAGCGTGATACAGATTTAGATACAGTTAGGATTCTTATGGTTCAGTGTTAATGTGTAAAGCTCTCAGAATCAAAGACACCTTGAGAATTATTTGTGAATATTCAGAGGTTTATCAGACAGCCAGCCAGCCAAGGGCTTCACCCTGGTTGACAGTGTAAATCACTACATAGTGACGACACTACACTATCACACACACGAGTGTACATCACTACACTATCACACACACACGAGTGTACATCACTACACTATCACACACACACACACACACGAGTGTATATCACTACACTATCACACACAGTGTACATCACTACACGATCACACACACAAGTGTACATCACTACACTATCACACACACACACACGAGTGTACATCACTACACTATCACACACACAAGTGTACATCACTACACTATCAAACACACACAGAGTGTACATCACTACACTATCTCACACACACACAGTGTACATCACTACACTATCACACACACACAGTGTACATCACTACACTATCACACACACACACACGAGTGTACATGATACACTATCACACACGAGTGACATCACTACACTATCACACACACGAGTTACATCACTACACTATCACACACACGAGTGACATCACTACACTATCACACACAAGTGTACATAACTACACTATCACACACACACGAGTGTACATCACTACACTATCACACACACGAGTGTACATCACTACACTATCACACACACNGAGTGTACATCACTACACTATCTCACACACGAGTGTACATCACTACACTATCACACACACGAGTGTACATCGCTACACTATCACACACACAAGTGTACATCACTACACTATCACACACCAGTGTACATCACTACACTATCACACCAGTGTGCCGTGGGTTCACAGTGTCACCAACACCACTGCACAGCCAAAGGTGACCGGGAGTGGTGTTTGTCAACACAAGACGCTGCGGCNGTGTGCCACGCCGGCCTTCACTGCCTCCCACCACGACCAAGTGGGGCTGAACGATGAATCGTTTCAAATCGGTCGCAACTTGAGACAATGCGATTAGCAAATCGCAAAGGCAGCGATTTTTGCGATTTGAAATGCACTCTTATGATGTTTATATTTTTTCAATTAATTTACTTTATTTAACTTAACAATTGCTCTATGTTGATCGTTCTATTCATTAATATTTTTTAAATAAAACATGTTGGAAGCAACATATTTGTTAGCATCTGCATTAGAATGATAGGCCACATTTTGAGGTATCATCACATTGTACATCTATTACACAGTGAATATTGACTGAGGCTCGACTTTTAAAAATGTAGATGGTGGGGCAGACAAACGCACCGCTGTACTGTACTTCTGTGCTCTCGCCAGCTGCGCCGCCTGACTTCGCCGGCGTGGTGAAGTATGGTCAAATATCCCCGCGACCCATACGGTGTAGGGAGGCCCTCATCCAGCAGCGGATGGACAAAGTGCCCGTTACATGTCATCACACCGATAGCTACGCATTACAACGTTGTATAATAATGCTCAACATTAATTGCTCTATTGTAGTGTACGTGCGTGTTAGTGCACGAGTGCTGTTGTTATAGTGGTGCTGTTGTTACACGGCTACTGTGATTATCGTTACTGCAGACGGACGCTCACCGACTGTGGACCCAAACTCGGCCCACAACTACCTCCAGATGTCCTCGGACCTCAGGACGGTGACGTGGACCGCTGCCTCCCAGGGTCACCCGATCACCCACACCGCTTTGATGTCTGGGACCAAGCCCTGTGCTCCGAGAGCTTCTCGTCGGGTCAGCACTACTGGGAGGTGGACGTGGGGGGTGCGGCGCGGGGCTGTGAGGTTGGAGTCGCGTACGGGACGATCGCACGGAAAGGGAGTGGTAAAGAGTGCAGGCTGGGACACAACGACTCATCCGGGGTTTTATTTAAAAATACCAACAGCTGCTCAGTGTATTATGGTGGCGTAGAGACCTCAGTGCCGGTGAGGGATCCTCCCCGGAGAGTCGGGTGTCACCTGCACTGGGAGGCGGGGCTGCTGTCGTTCTACCGCGCCGACTCCATGGAGCTGCTGCACTCCGTCCACACTCGTTTAGTCAACCGCTCTACCCCGCACTGAGTATGGGTGGTGTTGGTAGCTCAGTGAGGATTCTGGATCTGAGTCGTGCGTCCTGAGAGCACGGAGTGTGAGCAGCGCAGAGAAACAGGCACAACGCATAGACTCACGCACACAAAGACACAGATCCCCCACGTAGCCTTCACAGGCTGTTGAGGCAAGTGCTGTCAGCGAGCACCTATGGGCCGTCCATAAATGACGTCACGCACCTAGGGGGGGGGTTAAAAAATGTAACGTCACGTCAAAATGAGTAACTTTAAATAAATATAGACAACACGTTCTACTTAATTAAATATACTTTTTTTATTATTGTTTTCTCCTACAACATCAGAGTGCAGCGCCACCTTAAATATGCACTACAATGACAATAGTTTAAAGCTATTTGAGGCATGTTTTATTTTCTTGGGGGGGGGGCAGAGCTTTGTGACGTCATTTGAGGGGGGGTCTGACTTTTTGTGACGCCGTGTGACGAAGGGGGGGGGGGTCAAAAATCGCGTGACGTCATTTATGGACGGCCCCTATGAAGGCCGGAACGGTACACGAGGGGTGGGTGGCCAGCACCACGCCCGACCGCCTTTGTCTCCCAGTGGCGATGTTTACACACCCCACCAGGAACTCATTTGAGGCTGAGTCGACCTAGGAGAGGCCATGACCGGTTTACAAACATCATTTAAACGATTATATGAATCGGTCTTGGGTCTCCACTAGGTCGACTCAGCCTCAAATTACTACCTGGTGCAATGAGTTAACATTACCCTGGGATACAAAAGCGGGTCTCTCCCAGGTTAGCCTTCATAGGTTAAACTCACTAACAGCACTTAACTCAACATTATTTTTAAGCTATTTGGGGATCTTTGTCTTCGGGTAAGTGGGTTGGTGTGTATGCCTTTGTGTTTCTTTGTTATTGTGTATTTGTGTCTTTGTTATTATGTTTGTATCTTTGTAATTGTGTCTGTGCGTGTCTTTGTTATTGTGTTGTGTCTTTGTTATTGTCTGTGCGTGTCTTTGTTATTGTGTTTGTGTCTTTGTTACTGTCTGTGCGTGTCTTGTGTGTCTTTGTTATTGTTTGTGTCTTTGTTACTGTCTGTGCGTGTCTTTGTGTATTTCTGGGCGTGGTGCTGCCTACCCATCCCTCGTCTTTCACAGTTCCAGCCTTCATAGTTGCTACTCGCTACTAACAGCACTTGCCCAACAGTCTGTTAAGGCTACACGGGTATCATTGTCTTTAGTGTATAGAGGGGCATGTGCGTAGTGTGGGGTGGAGCGGTGGTGCAGTGGTTAGCGCACTGGTGGGGGGGGGAGCCAAGGTTCTCTCTGACGTCATCGTCCCTCGCACCGCGCGCGCGTGGCGCTCAACGCCGAGAGGGCGGAGCTCCACCGCGGGCGTGCTGGGAACACGCGTCACGTGACGCTACGGGGTGACGCGCGCCATCCCCTCGCGGTCACTTACTCGTTGGGCGATAAACCAGGGTGGGAATGAGATGGCATCACTAGGGGGGACTACTCGTGGTGTTTGAGCTGGGCTAAATATGTTTGTTATAACCAAGGATTGAGTGACTCCTCCCCCACCCAAAGCAGTTTTATTTTACAGGGCATACAGAGGGAAGCCAAGTAGGAGGAGGAGATCTTTCACCAACAATATTATTCGTATTAAAAGTTTGTTTTTATTAATATTTTAATTATCTGCTCTCAGACTCAGACTTTTACCTGCAGCCACAACCTTCGATTCATTGGATAACGGCTCCCTCTGCTGACAAAAATGGTAACTGTCCTTTGACTTTGAAGTGGTTTCAAGTAATTAAGCACCTGATATATATCTAGAGTGAAGATCTACCTTACACTACAACACGACTAATATTGTCTCAACACGCATACACTATTTGTTATTACAGGGATAGAGACAACGCAAATTCCAAATATACAGCAGCTTTCAAGGTCGTAATCCAACCCACGACCTCCTGCACACCAGGCGGGGAGTTAACATCTCCGAGCCACCGCCGCGCCCTCGTTAACGTGAGATACCAATCCGGTGTGAACCCAACCTCGAATCTTAGGCTGTTTAGCAACGCGTAGATGATTTGAGACGCATTGATTATATTGTACCAGTTGTGTAATTACGTGAACGCTAATCGCATTGTGCTCTGGGCTGTGGGTGCTGCTTTTGCTGGCATGGGTTTGACTTGTTTTTCTTTTTCATTTTTGTGACCCAGGTCACTCTTGTCAATGAGACTCATCCAGATCTCCTGAGTTCTCACCTCGTTAAATTTCAATTCAACTCGACTCGATCATCAGCATCAGAAGAAGTATCATCAGCAGAAAAAATAGTAACAGGAGCAACAGCATCAATAGCAGTAGCTCCATCATTATCTTAATCAGCATCAGGAGTAGAACTAGCATCAATAATGATAGAATCATTATCAGCAGTAACAGAATCATCATCAGCAGCAGCATCATATTCATCACTCCGTGCAACCGAGACTCATCCTGGTTTCTTGAGTTCTCACCTGGTTAAACAAATCGACTTTAACACGTAGGCTTTCGCGACCAATATTATCAATGATAAAGGTTTATTGGGTTAGATTGCGTACATTTACATAGACCTGATTGTATTCTGGATTACCTGTGAATTGTAATCACAATGTATTGTGGGTCAAGGGTCAATGTGTTCTGGGTGAATAAAAAATATCTGAAAATCTATTGTCAAAAGTGTCATCCAGGCTGTGAATGTGACTCTCATAGCTGAGACTGACTTGTGTAAACATGTATTTTTTTGGGATGGTTGCTGTTGTTTTGTTTGTATAGATGTTATATTATCGGAGATTTAACCCGGGCACGGTTTGTAAATCTACAGCTTACGCCTTCACAGGTAAGTGCTGTCTGTAGCCATGGGCCACATTCCATGGTGTTTCTCGCGGTATTTATACCTGCACTCTCAGTCAGTTTGATTTGTTCCCCATCACCAAGAGGTATGGTGAATGGATCCTGATGGATGATGATGAAGAGCACGATGATGATGATAATGACGACGCTTGGTAATGCTGACCACCACCTACTTACCTGCACCCAACACTCTCCAAGCCGACACCTGCCACTCCCGAACCTACTACCTCCCAGCCGTCTACAGAGACCCTCCCTCCCACCTGCCCACACTCATCCCATCCTGCCACCCTCACACCTGCCCACCTCATTCATATTCAAGTGCCCATTCCCGGCTGATCTCCCTCCCACCTGAACACCTGTAAACACGCTCACTCACCCACCCGCACAAAGGCAAAGATCCCACGTATAGCCTGAACAGGCTGTTGGGCAAGTGTTGTTAGCGAGCATCTATGAAGGCCGGCACGGCACACGTGGGTGGATGGCCAGCACCAAGCCCTGCCGCCTTTGTCTCCCAAGTGGTGATTTTTATACTCCGTACCAGGTACTCATCTGAGGCTGAATCGATCTAAGGCAGGCCCATGACTGGTTCACACAATGGTCATTGGTGTTGGTAGTCATGAGTGGGATTTTAACTTGGATTGGCAGGTTCATAGCACAGCGCACTAACCACGACAACACCAAACTCCACCCACCCACACACACCTGCTCAACCACCCACACGATCAGCCTCCGACCCTCCCACCTGACCCCCACTCATTACACGTGAAGTTTTGAATTGATGATTTGTCAAAAAATTACAATTTAATGTTCACTATTTTTTAAAGACAATTTTAAACAGTTATGCTAAAATAAATCCAGAACAAATAAATGTCAATGATAGAGACGACATACTTTTTTTAAACCTTTAAAAAAAATTTTTACAAGGTACGGTTTGGTGCAGAAACCCACAAAGCCTCGCGACATTTGTCCA
Source organism: Lethenteron camtschaticum (assembly GCA_018977245.1). Taxonomy (NCBI): domain Eukaryota; kingdom Metazoa; phylum Chordata; class Hyperoartia; order Petromyzontiformes; family Petromyzontidae; genus Lethenteron; species Lethenteron camtschaticum. The sequence goes on along the minus strand of MU249625.1, from coordinate 151,161 downwards.
AGGGACAAACCATCCCGTTTGCCTGGCCACTCTGGGTTTTGTAAAAATCGCGACCCGTAAACTCCAACACCGCGGTGTGAATGCAACGCTCCTGTCTACGCAGGTGAGAGTCGATTCGTGTCTTGGTTCGTCGCCGCCGTGTGCGCTCCAGGGACAGCGTCTCTCAGCCACAGCGAGCGGCTATCGGTGAGAAGCCACTGAGAGTCGTGACGAGCGCAGCTCCCACTGAGAGCGTAGCGAGTGGACCTGGCTCCCGTCTGGAAGTGGTCAAAGCCGACCGTGTAACGTGTCTCACGGTGCGTCTAGACAGCTACGTGAGATACGAAGCTCGTGTCTGTGACCTTGACCACATTTCCACGGAGTGTCTCGTGAGGTTTGTTACCTCGTTCTAAGTAATGTTGGCTTCCTTGTTCATCTCCGATGTTGTGAGTCCCCAGGATGTTGATGGTTAAAATATTTTACCTGGAAAGTCGCTCGATTAAACTTCTCATTTGCAAGGGTGTCCAAGGTGTCAAGTGACACATGCGTAAAAACATCAATAAAATTATTTACTATGGACTATATTGTGTTCTATTTTATCACGTAAGGCAAACTGAGCAATGTAGCTCTTTTTCAGAAACGATGTGGCCATCACAGATGATAGCTCAACGAAGTGGCTTATCATCATGTGGAAATGTATAGCTGTAGCCTATACTATTAACGCGTGATGTTGATTCTAAATGAGGGAAAACCCGACCACGGGGAGAGAGAGACGCGCAAACTCCTAATATGCAGCAGGCGTCGGGGTCAGGATCGAATCCACGACCTCCTGCAGACCATGCGAGGGAGTTAGCATCTAATCACTCAAAATAAAAATGTTAAAACTACATCTTACACGGTTTACGTTTATATACAACGTGAAACACATTGATACAGAGCCAAGAACAGAGGCAAGGCATCGTACCCACAAGCATCAGAGGGCAGTTAAACGCACGAATGCGTGGTGCGCACTGCCGGTTCACGTGGGACGTTCTCTCGCTGCCACAAAAGAACTCAACGCGTTCGTCAATTAACACTGCCTGGAGCTTAAAGGTAACATATTCAACGACGTGTCAGGCAACGGACCTATTTGGACATAAGTGAGAGTTAAAGCAGGGCGATTCTTAATGAGTGTGTGCGTGTTTGGGTTTTACTCTGATGATCATTGCTTTAGTGACTGTAAGGGTTTGGAATTGGTTCCCACGCACGCGTTTCTCTCTGTGTGCACGTGGCAGAGTTTAGCGGATCAACAGCGAATTAATAAATAAATGACACCACGGCGAGCCGTTCTCAAATCACCAAAATGTTTTGGCGACGCTGCGTTTTGCAGTGGCGCACAAACAACAACAACAAAACAATTTCAGCACATTCGTAGAGTCGCTCTACAACTTCTCCGGGCTCTCGATGTACTGTGAAGAGGGACCGTTGCTCGAAACGTCTCCTATTGTATACAGTACTACCTTCGAAGGCCATACAGTGTCATGAAAAANCGTGAGTTTTCATTGTTAAAAATACGTGTGAATTTGCACGTGTATATTTTTTTGTGCATTTCAGTTTCTACGTGTGTCAATGACAGTGTAACTCACACCACAGAGTAGTTATGCGAGTGTGTGTTTATATTTATGAATGACTTGTAAATGCGTCTGTATTTGTATCTAAATGAGAGTGTTCTCACAACACTGTGTAGATATGTCAGTGTTTATATTTACTACTCAGACCCAAGCCATGAGGTTGTCTATAACATGACACAACACACTATCTACTGTGTACAGCTCAGATACAGTACACGTGTGTGTTATGCTGTTACATACCCTCACCATGTACTATAGCTGAGTTATAGACAGTGCATAATGTGCTGTATAGTGGGATGTGTAATGCTGTTACATACCCATGTCTGTCAACCGATACGGGTTTACCCGTATTCTTGTACAGGGAAATTGAGTAAAAACATTGTGTTTGTCTATTTGTTTGTGTTTCTCCCTTGTCATGGGACTTTGTAGGATGAACGCTGAGATTTATAAGGGACACGGGGTGACCGATCACGTCTGTATTGGTCCGTAATAAAGTAGGGCACTGACAAGGGGTTGACAGTTCTGCATACCCACACCATGTGCAAGATCTGAGCTATAAACAGTCAACGGCGAGGTTATTTTTCTTGGTTCTTTCGGTAAAGTCACGTAGAATGGAAATAATAAAATAATAAAACATAATAAAATAATTCTCACGACGTTTCGGCCACAACGCAAGCAGCCGTCCTCAGGTGGAGAACAGGTCTGTCGAGGAGACAGACCTGACCAAGAAGATGAATCCCTGCAGTCACGAAAGCTTTAAGGCGAGGTTATTGTGAGAAAATTATGAGAAGTAAACTCCTCGGTTCTATCGGTAAAGTCACGTAGATATTATCACCGAAACAACCAAAGAGTATGGATGCCTGCAGTCACGAAAGCTTCAAATCAAGAACGATGTCGTCAAAGTATAAAGTCACATCGGTGATAAAATCGCGCGTAGTGAATTGAAAGAGACATTGATGAGACGTCAACCATTAATGTTGTACAACAATAACAGCAGCAGTTGCTGCTGTGCGTCAACGAGCTGCACTACCCGCACGTCCGTTCGCCACAACGCGCTACAGACGCAGTCCATGGCGACACGGAGCCAAGGCGAAGTCGTCGCTGCACTCCGACAACAAAGAAAGCGGTGGATAAAGCAAAGCACTTTCTGGCAATCACCCGAATGTCAACAAGACGCAGGGAACTACTAACTTTTATATGTATATATATACTGTAGATGTCCATAATGCAGGTTGATTGGGTTCGATGGTTAACCGAAAATAACTGTATAATGGATATTGGTCGCGAAGGCTTTACGTGTTAAACTACTGTTAGGTGTTCTAGATTTGAAGCTTTCGTGACTGCAAGGATTCATATTCTTAGGTTTTTTCGGTAAAGTCACGTAGGTAAAAAAAATAAAGAATAAAATAAAAATCACGACGTTTCGGAGGCAAGACGCATGCTTGTGTTGCCTCCGAAACGTCGTGATTTTTATTTTATTTTACTTCTATTCATTTTTATTTAGAATTTTTACCTACGTGACTTTACCGAAATAACCTAAAATACTGTTAGGTGTGTTATGGTGATGTGTTAACTTTCCTTGTACTTGCGCTATCATGTTTGTGTACTGTTTGTTGTTGTGACGTTCTTACCCCGTGCTCCTACTGGACATCTGTTACAAAGAGCTTTACAGGTCATCGGATTCCTCCTGCAGTATAAATATTCCGATTCTGATGTACGTCAGTCCAAAGATGCCAAATTAACATATGTGATAATAACAAATTGCGTTACCTGTATCTGCTGTGATCCACATTGCTCACCGTATCTGTTGGGCTGTTTGGAATGTACCACTCACTCATCGGGGGGGTGGGCGGGGTAGCAAACATTTCGCATTAACTTTTACTTTAAAACATAAAAACAAGACATAGAATTATAAAATCACTGCAGCTGTTATTATACAATGATTAACAAATTACAATTTGAATCGACGGATTATGGTAAAGTTTTAGTCGTAACATTGTGAAATAATGGAATAGAATCACCCCTGTGGTTGATAATGGTTTCTCTCTCCGTGGGTCATTGCAAGACAAATTAAAGCAAGTCAGCATGATAAAATCACTGTCACTGTTATAATACAATTATTAACAAATTCCAATTTGAATCGACGGATGATGGTTAAGTTGTATTTGTAACATTATCAATTTCCAATTACATAATAGTTAAATGAATATAACAACATTATTAAATTATTATTATTTGACGCTCACGCCGTTTGGTTCAGGGCACGCGGTCGGCAACCTGCAGCTCCGTAGCTGCGTGCGGCTCTTTGAGGGACGGCTGCTTCGTGAGACATTTTTATTTATCACGCACCACCACCACCACCGTGTCTCGTACTCACACCACGTTCTTATTTATCAAGGACCACCACCACGTCTCTCGTACTCGCACCACGTTCTTATTTATCAAGGACCACCACGACTGTCTCTCGTACCCACACCACGTTCTTATTTATCAAGGACCACCACCACCACGGTCTCTCGTACTCACACCACGTTCTTATTTATCACGCACCACCACCACCGTGTCTCGTACTCACACCACGTTCTTATTTATCAAGCACCACTACCACCACCGTCTTTCGTACTCACACCACGTTCTTATTTATCAAGGACCACCACCAGCACCGTCTCTCGTACTCACACCACGTTCTTATTTATCAAGCACCACCACCACCACCGTCTCTCGTACTCACACCACGTTCTTATTTATCAAGCACCACCACCACCACCGTCTCTCGTACTCACACCACGTTCTTATTTATCAAGAAACACCACCACCACCGTCTCTCGTACTCACACCACGTTTTTATTTATCAAGAACCACCACCACCACCACCGTCTCTCGTACTCACACCACGTTCTTATTTATCACGGACTACCACCAGCACCGTCTCTCGTACTCACACCACGTTCTTATTTATCAAGCACCAGAGGTGGGACAAAGTCATTGTTATGCAAGTCCAAGTCGAGTCTGAAGTCATCAAATTCATGACTCGAGTCTGACTCGAGTCCAAGTCACATGACTCGAGTTCACACCTCTGTCAAGCACCACCACCACCTTCTCTCGTACTCACACCACGGTGCATTGCGGCTCTTGAAATAATGAGTTGTTTGGATTCCATTTTACTTACCGAATTGTAAAAAATAAGAAAAAATGTCTCTCGTTGTTTTGGTTGGTGACCCCCTGGTTTAGGGGAATATTTTTTTGTTAAATCTTGAATACGAACTGACAGCTGTGTGGTTTGCTGGGCAAAACGCACAGCCTCACCCTAGCGGGAATGTTTCTTTTATTATTGTTACACGGTTTTATTTAACTCACTCTGTTGTTGTCGTATCCTCAAATCTTGTAACTCAATTTTAACCCACTTCCCAATGTGGCATCGACTGCAAACTTGGTATACTTACGTCATACTGATGACAATACTATACTCTATATAAAAACAAGTATTTTAAAACATTATTTTTTACATGTTATGTTTCGGCTTGGGTCTAATTGTCCACGCTCAACTAACGTTGGCTGTAAATCACCACGGTCCCTTACGTTGTGGCAAGCTTCGGGGCCACTTCCTGGAGTCGTCGAGTTCTGCCATTACGAGTATGGTACAATTTCGATTTAAAGCTTTCGTGACTGCAGGGATTCATCTTCTTGGTTCTTTCAGTAAAGTCACGTAGAAGGGAAGTAATAATATAATAAAAATTAAAATAATAAAAAAATTAAAATGAAACATAATAAAAGAATAAATTAAAACATAATAAATAATAAAATAAACATAATAAAAATAGAATTATAAAATAAAACATAAAATATAAAAATAAAACAAAAATAAAAAAAATAAATAATAAAAATAAAACAACATTTCGATTTAAAGCTTTCGTGACTGCAGGGATTCATCTTCTTGGTTCTTTCGGTAAAGTCACGTAGAAGGGAAGTAATAAAATAATAAAATAAAACATAACAAATAATTCTCACGACGTTTCGGCCACAACGCAAGCAGCCGAGGCGACAGTGTCTGACGCTGTCGCCTCGGCTGCTTGCGTTGTGGCCGAAACGTCGTGAGAATTATTTTGTTATATTTTATTTTTATTATTTTATTACTTCCCTTCTACGTGACTTTACCGAAAGAACCAAGAAGAGTATGGTACATTTCATTAAAGCGTGTTTAAAAAAATATTTTTTAAATAGTACTTATTTTGTTTACGTGACAAACCTTACTCATTGGTTGTGTCGGTGGTGGCGGGTTTACGACACTTTATATTTACGCGATCTAACCCTAAAACACGTTTGATGGATAATATTTGTCGCGATAGCCTACTTATGATTTTAAATCTTTAATAAGAATTTACACGGTGAGGTTTACAGTGGAAAAACACAGCCTCACCCAAGCGGGTGTAACCAGTCTATAGGACAAACCATCACCGTTCTCATGGTTACCGTGGGTTTTTGTAAAAATATTTCAATTGCGACTCTTAACCTTGACACTGTGTGTGTGAATGTGACGCCACGTCTACACAGGTGAGTTCGGGCTGCCGCGTGCAACATTCCAGGGCGCGTCTCGTGGTGTTTATAATTTAGCTGCAGGGGAAGTCAGCTCGTTTCCTTGTTCGTTGTCGCTGCTCTGTGATTTTTTTTCATCTCGCTGCCGTGGCTGGAAGATGTTAACTACCTCGCCTGGTATACAGGAGGGCGTCGGTTCGATCCCGGCCCTGACGCCTGTACGTGTACTTGGAGTTTGCTTCTCTCTCTCACCGTGGTGGCTTGAATTTGTCTCCGGGTCCTCCAATTTCCCTCCCCCCTCCCCGCCACACTTAGAAACGTGCGTTTCGACAGTGTTTGGCTGCTATAAATGGTCACGTAATAAACCACGTCGTTGAGCTATCATTTGTGGCCAAGTCGCTTCTGAAAAGAGCTACCTGGTAAAATACATGTTTTCAATATATATATAGAATCCGCCAAACTCAGCGAGTCCAGGATGTAAAATGTTAACATTAACAATAGGTGATGAATATATATTTTTAATGTAATGAAGATTGAAGATTTAAAATCTCTGTTTTACATAATACAGTGAAAATCATACAGATAATGAGCTTAAATGAACGACGATGTTCGTTTAGCCAGGGGTTGTTCGCTGTGACCCAACCACTCAACCGCACGCCCTCCAGCCACCCTTCCTACAGCCCTCCCTCACCGCCTGCTCGCCCACCCTTCACGCCATCCTCCTGCCCATCTATCTCCCCTCTCACCAAATAACCCCCCACTCACTTAACCTCCACCACCACCACCACCACCCACTCACTCGCACCTTTGATTAGCACGAGTGGCTTTGTACGCTGCGAAATAAGTTGAACATATATACTCACCTACTCACCCACACACTCACTCAACCACTCACGCACACACTAACCCTTTCACCCACACACTAACCCACTCGCCCACCTACCCACTCACCCACACACCTACGATTAGCATACATACAACCACCATCCACTCTAAACAATTTTGTTCGGCCTGATCAAGGGGGCTAAACTAGGTACGGCACGGCTAGGGAGAGATGGCGTGATGTAGTACAGGAGGATGTGGAGCTGAGTGGACTTGCCGATGACTGGTACCATCGGTGTCAAGATTGGCCTCAGTGGAGGAGGCTTGTGAATGACGCTACTGGGCAGTTGGAGGAAAACGCACCTCCAACAACAACGAAGTGGGGAGGACAACAATGAGCATAGCGCCGGGTGACTAAATCACAGAAAGTTGGGACAGTAAGGGGCACAGGTGGTACATCAACCAGTCGTCTCAGTCGACCCGTGGCACCTGGGTCTGCCCTGTAACCTCCTGCCAGCGGGCGTTCGACACTTCACGTGGCCTCAACGTGCACCTAGCCTGGCACAAGCATCGTGGTGACGTCACCACCACTTAGTGGCGAATGGTTGTTGTTGTATACACGTGTGTTTACACGTGTGTTTGTATGTAGAGGTGTGTGTACACGTATTTTTTTCTGTGTTGAGGTGTGTGTACATGTGTTTGTGTGTTTTTTGGTGTGTGCGTGTGTACAGTGTAAATCCATTACTGTCGACCATTTAATGTAACGAATAATCTCAGTATGTTGATTAACTGTGACTAACCCAACCTGTTACATGTGTAGTGTCAGCAGAGTGGGAGACAAGGTTCTTGAGGTAGCACCTTCTTTATTCAACACTTTCGGGTTCACAGGTTTGCCCTCATTTATCCTAAGTCGTCTAGACTAGCCTTGACACAAACCTAACTGTGGTACACCGACGGCGCCGACCGAGACAGCCAACAGCTATCCGGTCACGTAATATCTATGGAAGACGGCAGCTACAAAGGCGGCGAAGACGACAGCGACGACGAGATGAGTCCACTTCCCAGAACCGGCAGCCACAAGCTCCTGCTATCCGCTGCTTTTATTCTGGCTGGCGCAGCCTGGCTCTGCCCTGGCCACGCCTCCTTCACGAACCCACTAGCGGGTTCCAGGGGCTTCCAGACGGGATCTCAATGACCCTTGCCCCAGTTCCCCTGCCCTGCCGACACAGCCACGTATATGCTCACCAGCGTGTGTACTGCTCGTCCACCGCAGTTGCCGTTGCTAGACAACAGACGGCGTTATTACACTACATCACCCGCTCCCTTGTTAAAAAAAACAGTCGTCCCGACTGAAATCCTAGCAACAGCGAGCGGGTGGACAGACAGAGCAACCCCTAACCTCGATGAACACCATCAACACAACTCACCATGAACCAACCCCCAACAATAAACATTGGTCGAAACCTTTTCCGTGACCATACAGCCCAATCGCGGCACCTTCCGCGGACCATCACCATGCAACACAACCGCAGCGCCTCCCGCAAGCTGACAACATGCAACACAGCAATTTGCGCAATTCTCCCCCCCCCCCCCCGAATCCCACATTGCAAGGCAGAGTTCGCCTTTACTGGACGTTGCTCGCGTGAGCTGGTCCCTGGCACCAGTCACCCCTGGCGTGGCGGAATCTTGCGTCTTGGGATTCCTGGAATGGAACAACAATGGCCTAAAGGCACGGCCCCTCCGTGGATTCCCCCGTAGCCCCCCCTCGGATCCAGTCCCCGACATTTCGCACATGGTGGTCTCGGAAAATATCAGAGACTTGGATCCGGCGGAGCTTGGGAAGACATTGCTGGCGGGTCAGAGGATGACGGTGGTACCGCCAGCACCCCCGTAACACCCCAACACACTATGGTGATGTGGCCCGACTGACCACACCTGAAACATTCGGCCGTGGGAGCCCAGGGTGGAGGGGGCTGCCCCAGTTGCCAATCTACCCGCGGAGACCTTCTTCCACACATCCCCCGGCCAGCCACCACAGCCATCATGTCCTCCAGCCGCAATGGCCCAGCTTATACTTTTGGCTAATGCTGGTGGCCCTCGTAGACCTGAATTTCTTGGGATACCTTTAGGGACAAGATCCCCGCGTCATCGGCGAAGGGCAAGGTGATCTACAACTCCTGTGTCAGCACCATCAGCCTTTCCACTGCCAGGGAGTCGAGTGCCCACTCACTCATTGAGGGTATGCCTTCCGTCCCAGCACCAGCAGCGCCTCTCGGAAAGCATAGGGTGGCTTGGCCTCCCCTCGCTTCCTCTGGAGAAACCTCATGCAGGCGTCTTGTGGCAGGCCAAAAATGGCCCCTTGCATTGCCGCCGACACCTGTGCTCCTCCCACGCAGTCCCGCGCTCTCCTTAGAATGGTGCCCACCGGCCATGCCAGGCCTCCATGGGCAAAATGGCACCCAACATGTGCATGGTCTCCATCCCGGGCTCCTCCGCTCCCACTCCGATGGAAACTCCAGCCAGGGTTTCCCCGTGACTCCTTCTGCACCGCTGGCTGCTGCGCGCCTCCTGCTCCATCCCCACACTCTCCTCGATGCGCCGGCCATGCCACGTGGTCGACGCATGACCGTAGAAAATCGTGCCCCGTTCTCCCGCCAATGTGCAGCCGCTTTCTCACTGATGCGTTGCCGCTCTCCCGCTGATGCATAGCCGCTCTCCTGCCATTCCGTAGCCGCTCTCCCGCTGCTGCCCACAGGCTTCGTAACTGGGTCCCGGGGCTGCCAGAGGGACAAATGTTCTGCTGCTCCCATCCTTCGAAGACACCAAAGGTGGGCTCTTTCGTACCCCATTTCTGACACCAGTTGTCGTGTCAGTGGAGCGGGAGACAAGGTTCTTGAGAGGCACCTTCTTTATTCAACACTTTTAGGTTCACAGATTCGCCCTCGTTTTCCTAAGTCGTCTAGCCTAGCCTTGACACAACCCTGACTGTGTTACTCCGAGGTGCCGACCGAGACAGCCAACAACTATCCGGCCGCGCAAATCTAGCGAAGATGGCAGTGACGAAGGTGGCGAAGACGACAGCGACGATGAGACGAGTCCACTTCCCCACAACCGGCAGCCACGAGCTTCCACTTTCTGTTGCTTTTATGCTGCCCGGTGCGGCCTGGCTCTGTCCTGGCCGCACCTCTCTTCTCGAACCCACAAGCGGTTCCAGGGGCTTCCAGACGGGGTCTTTATGACCTTGCCCCAGTTCATCCGCCCTACCAACACACCCGCGTAATGCTAACCGGCGTGTGTACTGCTCGTCCACCGCAGTTGCTGTTGCTGAACAACAGATGGCGCTATTACACTACACATGTATAATGTCATACTAACATAATTTACTACAATTTATACCAACACAATAACCCTTGGGTATATCGCACCTGTAGGTGCACAGTGATGACATCACCTCCGTTATTTAAACTGAAAAACATTTTCAAACTTCTGCCAATCGCCTGATGATGCTAGTTGTAATCACTGGTGAAACGTCGTACTCAAATGTAAATGGTATGGGTCTGCTATCTAATACACAACCGGTGGTGCTGAAGTAGTAGTAAATTGGATCTGTACTTTGTGTTCACTTGACAAACCTGTAGCCAACTTACATTTGTCGTCATGGAAATAGGGGCGGATCCATTCTCTTCCCGCCTTTTTCGGCTGAGGGCAGAGCTGTGGCGTGAGTTGGAGTGAGCCATTCTTTGTGGTTATTCACGTGTTTTATTATTATTAAATCGTTTTATTGTTACCATACCATTATGAGTGCAATCATCTTTGACTACACCAGTTAGTTTGGTTTAGAATTAGGAAATAAGACTACAACCTTACGAATGGACTCCATATGGCCACCCACCACACCAAATGGCCAGCAACAGCTGGAGACTCAGAAAGGTTCTCTCAAACTCCTTATGCCTTGTCGGTCGTGGTTGATGTCCGGCCATATTTCACCACCTGGATGCTGGTCAATGCGGGTTAATGCAGGGTAGGGAGTGATGGGGCTACGACTGGTTTAGATGTCAGTCACCACTGATGTTGGCTGTGGCTGGGAAGCGAGTAGGTTCATGGTGCATTCAGCCACTTCATCCACAAATGTAATGGAGTTGTGATTGGTTGTGGTCTGGATTTGAGAAACCAAACGAGTTCATCCATATTTAGTCCCAATTCGTCGTCATACACGAGTCTGCAATTGGTTTAAGGTTACAGATGTTTGTCCTGTGGTGTGTGCCAGGTTATCAAGAGTTGTAATGTTACAAAGTACATATCTGGGTTTTGTGAAGGGAATGAAGCAATGTTATGGTCGGAGCAAGGCCGAGTGAGACTGTAAGTGGAGGTATAAGTCTAAAAGCTGACGATTAACATGTTTAACATCTTTATGCACAGATGACTCAATATGTGTGCTTGTTTGTGTACAGGAAAGACTGGTCCAGATATCAATAGCAAGTCATGGCCAGCAATTGACATCAAGTGGCCAGAATAGTTTAGTTTGTTTGGGTTAATACAACCAAACACATTTCTCCATGTCGCGGCTCATTTGTTGTCGTACACAAGTTTGCTTATAATTCAATGCCATGGACCATTATGCTGCGCAGGGTGTCAGGGTTGATATTTGTTTTAATATGGAGAGAGAAGAGTTAGGATCCATTTTCTCTCCCATGGAATTTCCTCAATACTTTATAGGGCAGCAACGCAGATTTTGAAATTGTTTAACAGCAACAGAAAGATGGGCAATAATAGATCCAGAAAACAGATAATTTTAACAAGATTGGAATTTGTTAACTATGCCTTGGTTCGTTATGTACTATTGATGCACTATGCACAAGGACATGAACCAACTGTGGTGGATAATACTTTCCTGACAACAAAGTAAACCACCTCTTCAAAACTCTCGGCAACAGTAACAGCACACATATACATAATCACGTAGTTCACCAGCTTATTAACACAGTGCCCCCGCTGTTGACAATCACAGAACACCATGGCGACAAACCGATACAAAAACGCGCCGACTGTTCGCACCAACCCTCACGCATGCTTCACTCTTGGGTGGCAATACAACGCAGCAGAAGCGCAGAGTATGTAACGGCAGTCTCAGAACTTGTTTTTGAAGCTTCCAATAGTGCTCGGAAACTCAGCAGCACCATACACCGGCCCACCCACACAACTGCAGCAGTGCCCACAACGACCCATTACAGCAACAGTCCCAGTCACTGAGTCGCCCATATGAAAGCGGCTCCTCGCAAAGGCTGGCCCCCTGTGGGAGCCCGTCCCCCCCCCCCCCGTGGCCCTGGCGAACGCAGACCACCCCCGGCGAACCCGAACACACCGCCCTTGTACACGGGTGGCGCTCACTTCAATACACACATTTATTCCCACCCTCACAGCCTCCATCAATCAACTTGGCTCGTGCAGCGCGACCCGAACAGAACGCAGTAACATTATAATGTTACTTATATTATTACATAATTCTTTCTACCTATCACTCAAAACTCTGTCGACTACCCCTTACACTACGTCAACTGGCTTGCTCTGACTGGCCAACACGTGCTTTGCCCACTTTCAAAGCCAGACTCTGTAGCGCTTTGGCTTCCGGAAATGGGGGTTATGGGTGATTTTACCCCTATAACCACTCACCCACCCTTACATCATGTAACCTTGGTCAACCCTGCTCACCCAAGCGCGAAAGCATTCGTCAACACTGTTACAGGTTACTCATTTGTAAGATGTTACAAAGTACACATCTGGATCGGGATAGGGAAGGGTAATAAAGCAATTTTATGGTCGGATCGAGATAAGATTACAAGTGGAGGTCTAAGCCTAAAAGCCGACGGATTAATGTGTTTAACGTCGTTATGTGCAGATGTCCCAATACGTGTGCTTGTTTGTGTACATGCATGATTGGTTAAGATATCAGTAGCAAGTCACGGCCAGAAGTTGACATCAAGTAGCTGGGTTAAGTTCAGTGGTGTTGGATTTATAAAAACAAAAGGAATTGCTCCATGTAGCAGCCCAATTATTGCCGTACGCGAGTCTGGTAATGATTGAAAGCCATGGACCATTGTTCTGTGAGCAGTGCTAGGGTTACTCATTTGTCAGATTGTACAAAGTACAAAGCTTAGTGCAGGAGGCCAGGGAGGGAAGAGACGTAAAAATCAGCTGAACGATTTGGGTGTTGGGGCGAAAACGTTGTGTCTTTGCTGCGTTATAGTTGATCACCTTTTGATTTTTATATTTCAATCTTATGAGCAATTATTATGATATCAATTCCCATAAGTTTGCAAATGCATTTCGTGTAAACATCGGATCGTTTTTGTGTGTTTTGATGGACTTTAGGTTCCCTTGAATATTATTTCAGAGTTTTAAACTGCAGTAAATTCGGAACCCCAGTCAAAAATCTTGCTTGGTGCATCAAAATTAGTTATCGTTATGTTAAAGCAGTCGAAAGACGAATATTAAAGCAGCTGAACACGAAGCTTCACAGTTGTGGCCGTAAATCAGCACCCAGCCTGATGACGATTGGCTGCTCCGTGTTCCAAAGGCAGATTCCACTCGTGGCCTAGACTTGGTCAGACGGTTCCTCGATTCGTTTCCGGAATATTTTCTTGGCGAACTGTGGCATCGGTAGTTCAAGACAATGACGAAGATGATGCTGCAGTCCCACCACAGGTGCGTAAGGCAACGCAAGAAAGCTGCTGCTATTGGTGTTGCTCCAGGTGCTCGCCCTCCTCATCGGCCCAAAAACTCTTGTGCCCCGGACCGAAATCAATGGTGCATTTTGACCTTTAAAAAAAAAGTCTCAGTAGATTGAATCAACCTTCGAATCACGTCAAACTTGACGAAAGTGTCAATTAAAGAAGGATAAACAGATTTGCTAATTCAAATGTATATTTTAAACAGTTTCATGAGCACCGGTGTGTTATGCTACACTGGTGTACCACCAATATGTCCATATCACGATTAACCCACAAAGACATTGTAATCAGCGGCAATTCGATTGGCTCTGATCCATTCCAGTGAAAGCCCCGCGTCATCCAGAATTCTTCGTTGAGTTTTTTTCACAGAGGATGAATTATTGGCCTTCCTGGAAATCGCCCAGGTGTTCCATTACATCACAATTGCTGCAGCGCACAGCTCGAGATGCCCGCCCATAAGTGCCAATTGTCCAGCAACAGTAGGCTACTCAGACAGGTTCTCTCAAGCTTCGTGTGCTGTGTTAGTCATGGAGGTTGTCTGGCCATACTTCACCACACTGTACGATGGTCAGTGCAGTTTGATGGAGGAATAGCGAGTGCTGGATGTAGTTACCAGCGAAACGTCAGAGTACTCAAATTGTAAATGTTGTGATTTTACTCTTAGGACACACAAACGGTGAGCTGAAGTAGTAACTAATTACCAATTGGCTGTTTCAGGTGGTGGTGGGTTAATGACACATTTATATTTACACGATCTAACTAAAAAAAATACTACGAACAATATTGGTCGTGAAAGCCTCCTACTATATGTTAAACTGGCTACGACCATTTCTAATGTCAGTCACTACTGATGTCGGCTGTGGCCTGGAAGCTGGTGGATTCACAGTACGCTCATCCACTTCATCCACAAAGGTGGTGGAGTTGTGATTGGTTGTGGTCTGGTTTTGAGAAACTGTGCAAGTTTCTCAACATTTTATTTTCATTCTTGTATTGCGAGTTGGCGTGAGTGTAAATCGTTTGGCACAATCAAGCAAAGGACAGAGCTTGGTCGAGGAGCAAAGTAGAAATACAATCCTGAGTGTGATTGGTTGTGGTCTGATTTTGAGAACCAAACGAGTTTCTCCATATTTCATCCAATTCCTTGTCACGCACGAGTCTGCAAGTGGTTTAATTCAAAGATGTTTGTCCTATACTATGTGGCAGGGTATATAAAGTGTTGCAATAGTACAAAGTACACAGCTGGCTCAGGGATAGGAAGGTAATAAAGTAATATGGTCGGTGCGAGGCCGAGATGAATCTGTAAGTGGAGATATATGTCTACAAGCTGACAGATTGATGTATTCAACCTCTTTAACTGCAGATGACTCAATATTTGTGCTTGTTTGTGTACATGCATGACTGGTTAAGATATCAGTAGCAAGTCACGGCCAGCAGTTAACATCAAGTAGCTGGTTAAGTTCGGTGTGTTGGATTTATAAAAACAAAAGGAATGGCTCTATGTAGCAGCCCAATTATTGCCGTATGCGAGTCTGGTATTGATTGAAAGCCATGGACCATTGATCTGTGAGCAGTGCTAGGGTTACTCATTTGTCAGATTGTACAAAGTACAAAGCTTAGTGCAGGATGCCAGGGAGGGAAGAGACGTAAAATCAGCTGAATGATTGGGGTTTTGGGCGATAACGTTGTGTCATTGCTGCGTTATAGTTGATCTCCTTTGATTTTTATATTTCACCATATGAGCAATTATTATGATATCAATTCCCATAAGTTTGCAATTGCATTTCGTGTAAACATCGGATCGTTTTTTGTGTTTTGATGGACTTTAGGTCCCCTTAAATATTATTTAGAGTTTTAAACTGCAGTAAATTGGAACCCCAGTCAGAAAATCTTGCTTGGTGCATCAAAATTAGTTATCGTTATGTTAAAGCAGTCAAAAGACGAATATTATAAGCAGCTGAACACGAAGCTTCAGTTGTGGCCGTATATCAGCACCCAGCCTGATGACGATTGGCTGCTCCGTGTTCCAAAGGCAGATTTCACTCGTGGCCTACTTGGTCAGACGGTTCCTCGATTCGTGTCCGGAATATTTTCTTGGCGATCTGTGGCATCGGAGTTCAAGACATGACGAAGATGATGCTGCAGTCCCACCTCAGGCTCGTAAGGCAACACAAGAAAGCTGCTGCTATTGCTGTTGCTCCAGGTGCTCGCCCTCCTCGTCGGCCCAAAAACTCGTGTGCCCCGGACCGAAATCAATGGTGCATATTGACCTTTAAAAAATATATGTCTCAGGACTGAATCAACTTTCGAATCACGTGAAACTTGACGACAGTGTCAATTAAAGAAGGATAAACAGATTTGCTAATTCAAATTTAGATTTTAAGCAGTTTCATGAGCACTGGTGTGTTATGCTACACCGGTGTACCACCAATATGTCCATATAACGATTAACCCACAAAGACATTGTAATCAGCGGCAATTCGATTGGCTCTGATCCATTCCAGTGAAAGCCCCGCGTCATCCAGATTTCTTCGTTGAGTTTTTTCACAGAGGATGAATTATTGGCCTTCCTGGAAATCGCCCCAGGTGTTTATTACATCACAATTGCTGCAGCGCACAGCTCGAGATGCCCGCCCAAAAGTACCAATTGTCCAGCAACAGTAGGCTACTCAGACAGGTTCTCTCAAGCTTCGTGTGCTGTGATAGTCATGGGGTTGTCTGGCCATACTTCACCACACTGTACGATGGTCAGTGCAGTTTGATGGAGGAATAGCGAGTGCTATGTAATTACCAGCGAAACGTCAGAGTGCTCAAATTGTAAATGTTGGAATTTACTCTGAAGTAGTAACTAATTACCAATTGTCTGTTTCAGGTGGTGGTGGGTTAATGACACATTTAATTACACGATCTAACAAAATTTACGAACAATATTGGTCGTGAAACCTCCTGCTGTATGTTAAACTGGCTACGACCATTTCTAATGTCAGTCACTACTGATGTCGGCTGTGGCCTGGAAGCTGGTGGGTTCACAGTGTGCTCATCCACTTCATCCACAAAGGCGGTGGAGTTGTGATTGGTTGTGGTCTGGTTTTGAGAAACCGTGCAAGTTTCTCAACATTTTATTTTCATTCATTGAAAGGAATTAATCTGCGAATGAGTTAATGCCTTAGACTTGTATTGCGAGTTGGCGTGAGTGTAAATCGTTTGACACAATGAAGCAAAGGACAGAGCTTGGTCGAGGAGCGAAGAAGAAATAAAATCCGGAGTGTGATTGGTTGTGGTCTGGTTTTGATAAACCAAACGAGTTTCCTGTGCTGTATGCCAGGGTATATCAAGTGTTGCAATGTACATACAACATAGCTGGGTGGGAGGGAAGGGTATAATAAACACTTTATGATTGGGGTGAGGCCGAGATAAGTGGTGGGCTAAGTCTAAAAGCTGAAGATTAACATGTTAAACATTTTTTATGCCATGGTGGTGGGGATTGTTTTTCCAATGGCCCTCAGAGCATTGTCGCCTGAAGTCTTGTACTCCTGATAGGGTCTCCCTTGGCAAACAGGTCTGGGGAGGTTCCAGACAATTAACGGTCAAAATAATAAAAAAACGTCATTAATGGTTAAAAAATACAAAAATCAGAAACCTCACCCAGACAAGGTATACGGGCCTCCCCCTGAAGCCAGTCCAGGGGTTGGTGTTCGGCAAGTAACCTGGTCGAGCCACGCCCCAAATGGCTACATGGCGACGTCCTGTGGGCGCACCATCTGCAGGATGAAGGGCGAGGGGCGGTGTGATGCCAGTAAGGCAGGGAGAGGGATGGTCTCAGACGAACTGGACCTTGGCGATGGACACTCGCTATTGAGACGTGGAATGTCACATCACTGGGGGGAAGGAGCCAGAGCTGGTGGAGAAGGTGTAAATAAACCAACGAGATTCGTCGGTTTCACCTCCACACACAGCATTGGTACTGAAACCAAACTTCCCAACCATGGGTGGTCTCTCTCCTATTCCAGAGCAACCCCTGGTGAGAGGCCCCCAGCGGTGAGGGGATACTTACAAACCGGGTGCGGTTCAGTTGGAGTTTGTCCCAGTGCATGAGAAGGTCGTCACAATGAGAATTTGGGTCTCAGCAAGGAAAACTCTGACTGTTGTCTGTATTATGCACCAAAGAGCAATTCACAGTATTTGGCCTTCTTTGAGACCGTGGGTGCAATGCTCGACAGAGTGCCGCCTACCCACTCCATGTTCTTACTGGTCAACTTCAATGCTCACTTGGGAAATGATGGAGATACCTGGAAAGGCGTGACTGGGAGAAATGGCCATCCTGATCTAAACCTGAATGGTGAGTTGTTATTGGAATTATGTGCTAGTCACGGAATGTCAATAACAAACACCATGTTCGAACACAAGGATGCTCATAAGTGTACTTGGTACCAGAGCAATGATTGACTTTATAGTTGTATCATTGGACCTAAGGCCATATGTTCTGGACGGTCAGGTGAATAGATGGGCAGAGCTGTCATTTTATCACAACCTGGTGATGAATTGGATCCAATGCTTGGGGCACTGACCAGATAGACATCGAAGGCCCAAATGATGAGTGCGGATTGTCTGGGAACATTTGGCAGAAGACTTGATTGAGAGGTACCGGCTTGCCAAGAGGGTGGTAGCAGTCGCAGTTAATGAAGTGAAAGGCTAGGTGTGGAGGAGTTTGGAGCCATGGAGAGGGACTCCTGGGCAGCCTCAAAGATGTCTGGCAAACCATCTGACGTCTTTGCAAGGGTCGATGGACGTGGCCCAGGCTCTTTTCAGTAAGGGTGGCGTAACATTGCCCTCAACTAAGAAGATGGTCGAGAGGTAGAGGAACACTTTGAGGAGCCCCTCAACCCGGTGGACATGCACTCTTCTCGGATCATCATGAAGGAATCACACTCCTCAGCATCCCAGGTAAAGCCTATGCCAGATGCTGGAGAGGAGGCTCTGCCGAGTAGTCGAGCTTAGATTCAGGAGGAACATGTGGATTCTGTCATGGTCGTGGAACAATGGACCAGCTCTTTTTCCTCTCACATATATTTGAGGGGTCATGGAGTATGCTTCTCCAGTTTACTTCTGCTTTGTACGCTTGCAGAAAGCACCTGACCATGTTCCCCGCAATGTCTTGTGGAGGCTGGGGAAGTATGATGTACCAGTGCGCTTTTGTGCATTATCTGGTCCTTTATTCCCGGAGTGAGAGTTGTGTCTGTATTCTTGGTGTTAAATCAAAGTTGTTCACTGTGGAGTTGGAATCCGCCAAGGTGCGTTTGTCTCCACTCCTGTTTGTGATTTTGATGGACAGGATATCATGGTGCAGCAGAGGTATAGAAAGTATCCAGTACAGACACATGGACGTGGCGTTGCTGCTTTTTGAGATGATGTTGTCCTCTTTGCCTCGTCAGTCTGTGATTTCCAGTGTGCATTTGAACGAGTTGATGCCGAGTGTGACGCGGTTGGGATGAGGATCAGCACCTCCAATCTGAGGTCATGGTTACTCCCAGAAGATAGTGGATTGTTCTCTCCAGGTGATGGGGAACAGTTGCCCTTAGTGAAGAGTTTAAGTACCTCGGGTCTCTTTCGCGAGTGATGGTAAGTGGGAGAGGGAGATCGGGGCGGATTGGTGCAGCGTCTGCAGTGTTGCGGGCACTACCATTCTGTGGTAGTGAAGCAGAAGCTGAGTTCTCGAACAAAGCTCACGGTTTACAGGCAATCTACATTCCCACCCTCACCTATGTCATAAGCTTTGGCTAATGACAGAAGATGAGATCACGGTATAAGGGGCCAAAATTTGGTTTCTCCGCAGGTTGCCAGGCTCCCTCTCCATGATCGGGTGAAGAGCTCGGTAATCCGGGAGAGCCTCAGAGTCGAGTCGCTGCTCCTCTGGATCGAGGGGCAGTTGAGGTGATTCAGGCACCTGGAAGGATGCCTCCCAATAGATTCCCCCTGAACTCTACCGGGCACGTCCCACTGGGTGAAGCCCCAGTGGCCAGCCCAGACATGCTGGCAGGACTATGTCACTGGCTGACCTGGGAACGCCTGAGAATTCTCCAGGAAGAGTTAGAGTCTATTGCCAGGGAAAGGGAGGTCTGGACTGCCCAACTCAACATGCTCCGCCGCAACCCTCACCAGAACAAGAAGATTGAGAAACGAACATCTTTATGTGCATATGCCTAAATATGTGTGTTGTTTGTGTACAGGAACGAACGGTTCAGATGTCAGTAGCAAGTCACGGCCAGCAGTTCACATCAAGTATCCGTTAAGTTCAGTTCGTTTAGGTTTAAACAACCAAACGCATTTCTCTATGTAGCAGCTCATTTGTTTTAGTGCCATAATCTAATGTCATAGACTAATAGTGAGAGCTAGCGTAAGCGTAAATCGTTTGCTACAATGAACCAGTGTGTAGAGCTTGGTCGAGGAGCGAAATGAAATAAAATCCGAAGTGTGATTGGTTGTGGTCTGTTTTGAGAAACCAAACGAGTTTTTCCATATTTCATCCCATTCTTTGTCACGCACGAGTCTGCAAGTTGTTTAATGTCAAAGATTCTAGATTTGAAGCTTTCATAACTGCGAGGATTCATACTCTTTGTTTTCGGTAAAGTCACGTAGGTAAAATAATTAATAAAATAATAAAACAACTCAATTAAATCACGAAGTTTCGGAGGCAACACAAGCCTCCCTCATCAGGTGTAAAAGGCACAGCCTAATTTAGTTGTTTTCATTTATTTTATTTTATTAATTGTTTACCTACGTGACTTTACCGAAAAAACCAAAGAGTATAATGTCAAAGATGTTTGTCCTATACTATGTGGCAGGGTATATCAAGTGTTGCAATGGTACAAAGTACACAGCTGGCTCAGGGATGGGAAGGGTAATAAAGCAATATGGTCGTGCGAGGCCGAGATGAGGCTGTAAGTGGAGATCTTGTCTACAAGCTGATGGATTGTGCATTCAACCTCTTAACTGCGATGACTCAATATGTGTGCTTGTTTGTGTACAGGAAAGACTGGTTCAGATATCAGTAGCAAGTCACGACCAGCAGTTCACATCAGGTAGCTGGGTGAAGTTCAGTTTGTTTGGACTTAAAGAACCAAAGGTATTTTTCCATGTAGCAGCCCATTAGTTATCGTATGCGAGTATGATATTATTGAATGCAATGGGCCATTATTCTGTGCGGGGTGTCAGGTTACTCATTTGTCAGATGTTACAAAGTACAGAGGTTGGCCTATGAGGTCAGTAAGGAAGGGACATAATCAGTTGAATTACCGGGGTGTAGGGGCGATAACGTTGTGACTTTGCTGCGTTATAATTTGTCACATGTTGATTGAAAAATCTCAGGACATGAGCAATTGTCATGATATCAACTTCCCCTAACTTTGCAATTTGGTGTGCTGCATTTTGCGTAAACATCGTCTGTTTTTTGTGTTTTGATGAACTTCAGGTTCGCTTAAATATTATTTTGGAGTTTTAAACTGCTCTTAATTCAAAATGAACCTGCCTTATGTCGTCTGACCATTGTCTATTGACAGTCCCCAATGCTTGTAAAGCACATGCTGTTAGACAATGATGATGTTGCATAACCAGCACGTCGTCAATATAGGATAGCGATTATTGAACTGGTATTGAGTCCTCTCCTTCCCCTGCACCTCTGATTTGCACGTTTGGCTATTTATGGTGTGAAAGATGTTCAACAAACATACATATATTCACCAACTGGCCAGCGTGGTGAATTATGGTTACACAACCACCACGAAAAAGTGAGTGATGAAGTCCATCATCCAGTAGTGAATTAACACCGATTGTGAATTATTATTATTTGTTCCATCAGCAGTCACTGCACACGTGACTTGCAGAAGTCACAGCGTCCTTCTCCCCCTCCGTGTCCTCGCTGTACTGTTGATTAGAAACGAGAAGCACTTGGCACTTCTGCCCTCGCCCAGACTCACTAACCTTGCTGAAGAAAATATGGAAATGTTTCCAACGTATGAATGTAGTGGCGGTATACTGGTGGTGCCGTATAAAACAATGAGGTACAAAACAAGATTTTAAATGCACACTTTCATTAGCACTCTAAAGTACAAAATAATTATTTTGACACCAGAATTAATCACATTTGGTGTGCTGAATAAAGTGGGTGGCGTCCTTTCGATATGTTTAATTTTCTTCATGATAGCCACCCCTAGGAGGTCATGGAAGGAAGGACATATAATCCGTTGAATGACTGTGGTGTAGGGGCGATAACGTTGTGAATTTGATGCATTATATATTTTTTCTACTTTTTATTTTGTTTATCATAATATGAGGAATTATCACGGGGAGCAGATCCAAACTCCAAATAAACAGGTGGCAGGATGGGGATTGAATCCATGAACTCCTGTATACCAGGCAACGGAGTTAATATCCGGGGTACATCTCGTGGTGTTTCTAATTTAACTGCAGGTGAAGTCAGTTCGTTTCCTTTTCATCGTCATTGCTCTGTGATTTCTTTACATCTCGCCGCTTTGGCTGAGATGTTAACTACCTCGCCTAGTATACAGGGTCGTGGGTTCGACCCCGAACCTGGTGCCTGTTGTATATTTGGAGTTTGCATACTTCTCTCGCCGTCGTCACGTAGGTTTTTCTCCGGTCTACGGGTTTTCCCTCCACATTTGGAATCAACATCACGCCTTTAGAGTGTTTGCTGCTATAAATTTCCACGGGACAAGCAATTCGTTCAGCTTTCAATTGTGGCCAGGTCGCTTTTGAGAAAATAGTTATGTAGCTGAGTGGGCCTTACCTTGTAAAATAAAATATGTTTTGAGAATTACCAAACTCGGCGAATCCAGGAAGTCAAATATTAACATTGACACAAATAGATGATGCGGATTTATTTGTTTAGGTGATGAAATTTAAAATCTCGAAAAGATGTTTTAAACGCATGATAGGAAAACATACAGTGACAGTCATTAAGATAATGAGCTTAAATGAGCAGAATGTTTGTTTAGCTAGGGGTGGTTCGTTTCGGTAATGCGTGAGGCCACCCACCTAGGACCCGACCACTCAACCAAACGCACTTCCACCACCCATTCACCCTCCCACCTTATCTCCCACACTCAACCACCACCACCCATTAATTCAGACCTCTGATTAGCACGAGTGGCTAAGTACGGTGCGAAAGAGGTTTAACATACATTCATACCCACCCACTCACCCAGACACCACCCACCCATCCACTCACCACATACTCACCCACTCACTCACACACCCACACACGTCTGATCAGCACGGTTGGCTACGTACGTTGTGAAAAAAGTTCAACATAAAACGGTGTCCTTGAAATACATGAACACAAAAATATATGACAGACGAACAGTAAAAATATTAGGTGATAAAGGTTGAAGATTATAGACTTAGAAGTTAAAAAAGGTCTTGAAAGAAAAAATAGATAATGACACAGATGGAAAAAAACAAGTTCACATTTAAATCTGAATGTTTGTACTGGCAATGCACACATCCTGACCTTAGCCAGTCAATCAGCCTGTGCGACAAACCATTATCGCTGTGTCCCTCGCTGCTGCTGCTACTGCTGGGTTTTGTTTGTACAAATATTACGTCACTTTAGACCGGTCAAAGCTATGTATGTTTGTTGAACTTCTTCCACACCGTACTTAGCCAACAATGCTAATCGGAAGTGCAGGGAAGGACAACAACTAAACACAAATATCAGTTTTAGCTATTACACAGTGCGTGACTGTAACGCCACGTCCACACAGGTGAGCCCAGCCGCCGTGTGGAACATTCCAGGGCGTGTCTCGAGTCTTTATAACTTAACTGAAGGTGAAGTCAAGTTCATTTCCTTGTTCATCTACGCGGGTTGAGCTGCTCACACAGCGTCTCCTGAACAGAACACACCTCAATGGTCATCAACATCTCACGGTATTATAAAGATAAATAGTTTTGTTGAAATATATTCTCTGAGCCACACGAAGAAACTACTTTAGGTGCATCCTCGGGTCATGTCAAGTGCAGCTCCCTATGAGAACGTGGACCGTGAGTTGACCTGCTCCATCTGCCTGGACACGTTTGACTGCCCCTCCACGCTGACCTGCGGCCACTCGTTCTGCCTCCAGTGCCTGGAGCACGCCTGGAAGGAGACAGACTCCTACTGCTGCCCGCAGTGCCGCAAGACCTTCTCTCGACGACCCCAGCTGACCAGGAACGTGACGCTCGCCAACCTCATAGAGCAGCTGCGAGTGACTGAGACCATGGCTGCTGTTGTTTTCTGTGACAACTGCCCAGAAGGCAAGACGCCTGCAGTGAAGACCTGCCTCAAGTGTGACACATCCTTCTGCACGGAGCACCTCGCGCCCACCTGAAGAATAAAAGTTTAATGACCACGTCCTGGTTTCACCACATGTGAACCCTGAAGTCCGCAAGTGCAAGAAGCACAAAGAGGAGCTCAAGTTCTACTGCAAGCAAGACCTCAGCCTCGTGTGCAGGACTGCACCATCGCAGGAGACCACACGGGTCATAAGTTCATCACACTGGAGGATGAGCATCAGACACGGAAGGTGAGGCCCGCGTGGGTTGATTTGGAGTCACTCAGGAGCAAACAATACCATGACCTGAACCCATAATCGTGCTACTACATTTGATTCAATCAAAAACATCAGGGTGGAATGATTCTCTTTTCACGCTCTTTTTNCTTTCAAGTTGACTTCCTTGGACTCTTTTCTGGTGAGCAGTTATAGAACGATCACTGTGGAGGCTCCGTGTGGAGTGGGGCTGAGAGAGAGTCGCATAGGCAGTTGTGCCTCCTTTGGGGCCTCGTCTCTTACAGAATGGAGTCGGAGCGGAGACGCGAGCGGTGGAGGAGAAGAGGAAGAAGGCGGAGGCGTCCGTGGACGGCTGAAAGCCACTCGCAAGGACGTGCAGGTACCACACGTGGGCTTTGTTATCCTGTTATCTCCACCCTGCGTGGAGTCTGTGAATCTCTCCTTGTGAGGACAACTCCATAGATTCAAGTAAACTTTGATAGTCTTGAGTCAGTGTGTAATAACTGTGCATGATATTGCATTATTATGGCTATGGGTGCTTGAAATATAAATGAAAAAAACATTAAACGTTTTCTGTAAAAAAAAGTTAATATCTCGTGAGACTGCACAACACTTCACATGTTAACTCGATGACTTGCAATGAGTGAGATAAAATCACGCAGTATGGAGCAACGACTGCATTGAATTAGAAAATAGAAATTAAACGAGTGAAGATGAAATCATAGGAAATCGGATGTTAAATGCTGGAATAAACACAAGAAACGCGACTTCAAGAGAGTTCAGGGAATGCTGGGAAACAATTTTGCTCTCATGAAACGAACCCAACTCTAAAGCAGACATAAAATAGAGTCTGACTTTCAAATATTTAAAATTGAATTTGCACGAATAGTGATGTTAAAGTGATTAAATCTTAGTGCCGTACATTTTATTGGTAAAGAAAATTACGTAAACGTGTTTACTTGTGATATGTCTTCAACGATATTGCTATGAACCTATATTCTTGGTTCTTTCGGTAAAGTCACGTAGATAGAAAATAAAAATAATAAAATAATAAAATCAAAGCAAAAACCCACGACGTTTCAATCACAACACAAGCGGTCTTCATCAGGCGGAGAGAAAATAGTTTCAGCAGTTCCACTGCTGGAATATTTTTTCCGTCTGAGGACGACCACTTGTGTCGCGATCGAAACGTCGTGATTAATTTTCCTATTATTATTATTATTATTCTTTTTTCATCTACCTACGTGACTTTACCGAAAGAACTAAAGAGTATGGATTCCTGCAGTCACGAAAGCTTCAAATCAAGGTAAGGAGCCTTTTGTGTTTTTGCATGCAGAAGTATCCATTGTAATGCAGGGCATCATATCAGCTGGTGATATTCATAATTTACACAAAAAACGTAAAGAATATTAGTAAAAAAACATAAGCAGATAAAATGTCTCCATCACACATCTGCCTCTATAAAAATCATGAGACAAAATTTACACATCCCATCAGCCCCACAACATGGGAGTGCATCGTTTTAAAAGTATTGATTCGGTAAAAGCAAACTCTGAACTAATTTCCACACCCAGTGTCTCGGTATTAGAGTCAGGCTTGCTTGAGGTAAGGCTAATGTACTGCTCTATGTTTATAGGCAAGGACCCTTTTGTTATGATATGGGTCCTAGTTGGATGGCAAATTTTATAACACACAACACAAACATAATCATTAGACTCGTTGTGGATAATATAACTATAAAATAAAATAAACAGACACAACTTCCTTACACATCTGTCTCTCCACCTAATACATCAATTCATAAAGATCCATAGGCTCCACAGTCTTCTGGGAGTGCATCATTTTAGCAGCATTGATTCTGTAGAGGAAATGCTGGACATGTTTATGCATCAAATAATTTTTCGTCTGACGAAGATCCATATCATAGAGGATCCTTGTCTATAACACCTAGCAGTTCACCTTCTTGGTTCTTTCGGTGAAGTCACCACGTAGAAGGGAAATAATAAAATTATAACAATAAAACATAATAAAATACAATTCTCACGACGTTTCGGCTACAAAGCAAGCAGCCGTTGTGGCCGAAACGTCGTGAGAATTGTATTTTATTATTTAATTTTTATTCTTTTATTATTTCCCTTCTACGTGACTTTTCCGAAAGAACCAAGAAGATGAATCCCTGCAGTTACGAAAGCTTTAAATCGAAACCTAGCAGTTCACCTGCGTTAATCCAAGCGAGTCTGGCTGCTGATTATACACTGAATGAATACAGTTATGCTAGAATAATACAATCCTAAAGGCCCCCGGTCCAATAGATTGCGTACAAATACTTTTATTGTTGATGTGGAGAGACAGATCTATGAGGAAGGCAACTTATGTGCTTATCTATTTTGTAAATAATTTACAGATCCTCACCAATGCACTTCTGGACGAAGGCTTCCCAACATCGTGTTGATCATTGAGGCTGGTTGGCCATACTTAGTTGTGCGGGTCAGGGCGGTTTGCTGAAGGTAAAATCCAGAACTGGTTCATATCTCACTCATCACACAGCTCTGTAATAATTTTGGAGTGGGGAGGAAGCCAAGCCTAGGCTGAGAGGCAAGGACATTGCAGTAACGTGAGGTAGTAGCACCAGCATGGAAGGACGCATCACCAAACCAAGTTTTTGTAATATATCTTTTTTATGAATAGGAGATACTTTTTAAGCTGGGACTGGGAATTTGCGGAGTTAGGAGGTCCTTACATATGTAACGACTCCAGGAGACACTGCTCTTGTGATTATTTTTATTGAAGACACGTACACTTGACAGACGAAGAACCCGATTCCAACAGCAATGTGGCCATCCCTTGACCCTTGGCCATGCCCCTTCTCTTGAATCTTCTCGATGGCTCTCGGCCCTGATCCGCACTGCGGCCGTTTCACCTCTATAATATCCACCAGTCCACGCCACGGCCGGTGTAACTTGGGGGACGTACGCAGCGGCACCTGCGGGCAATGTAACTATGCCCTGTCCCCGACTGCCCATGGAAGCACGTGCTCATGCCGCTCCATGTTCCTTTTGTTAGCGGCTTGCGCCATGGCAGTATTTTAGCGTGTGCTTCCGACAAACGCCCGAGTGTGTCCTGTAGTGGCACAGGTACGGACGACTGATTTATCCCTGAGGTCGTACCAAGTTGAGCCTCTATGGGGGTTCATTTTCCCATCCGTACATTAGAAAAAAGGGGAAAATCCCGTAGAGGCGTGTGGGGCCATTCTGTATGCCGCCATTACCCCAGGACATGTAAGTCCCAGTCCGTCTGTGCCAGAGCATAGATGGTATTGTCCTGTTCAAGCATTCTACCATTCCATCCGTTTGAGGATGGTATGGCAATTTAATAATTTTTTGTACCAAATATGTCACACACTTCGGGCAGCAGTTTAGACGAAAAATGTTGACCCTGGTCAGTGAGAAGCTGCTCTGGAAAGGGGCCCAGGATGTCTAGATCAACCAATTCATCGATTCGGGACACTGTGATGGACTGCAACAGGGGCTAATACCTTTGCATTGGGGCTTTCAGCGCATGCACTCCGTGCAACCTGCGACCAGGTGATGATCATCGGTCGACATTCCAGGCCAGTAAATGTCCCGTTGCAAGGTCAACAGCATTTTCCGATGCTCGAGGTGCAGCAGCTAAGTTTCGTGCACCGCTCGCATCAGCTTACCCCACAGGGAAGTGGGACCACTAGGCAACGATGATGTGAAACCTCATCCCATCGCATTAACAGTCCCTCATGGAGAACAACCCGCGAGACTTCCGCAGAGGCAGGAGTATAATGGGTTTTTTTCCCACGCGACGCCGGAAAGACAACAATGAACCGTCATCCACCTGCAGCTACCCCCATTCCGCATGCATGGGCCCCAAAGTGCTGTCTCTATGTATCACCCCGGCTGGTTCTGCATCACTCAGTGAAGCTACGACCATTGGCAACCCAGCTGTGGGTGGTTTACACCGCCCAGCTCCCAATGCACACGCGTACAGTTCTTCATGAGGCAACCGAGACAATGCATCCGTGTTACAGTGTCTTATGCCCTTCTGATAGACTACCTGGAAGGAGTATTCCTGTAGTATTTCTAGCCAGCGTAAAAGCTGGCCGGACGACTGGTCTACTTGCAGGGAGTACTGCAGGGCCGCATGGTCCGTGCAGACCACGAAATCCCTGCCATTTAGGTAAGGCTTGTACTGCTGAATGAAGCAGACGATTGCCAGAAGTTCCCGGCGGGTAACAATACCGCGTTGCATAACAAACGCTGCCTCCTCCTCCCCTCATTTGAACTTCTGTTCTTGAGTAGTCAAAGTATGCAAGGGTTTTGCAATGGTCACGAACCATAGAATAAACCGTCGGTAATAGGATGCAAACCCGACAAAACTCCGCACTTCACCCACAGACTTGGGGGTCGGCCAATCTTGTACGCACTCTGTTATGTCGGGGTCCATAGCTATCCGGAAGCATTCACAATGTCGCCCAAATATCGTACCGAGGTTTGTAATAAATGATATTTAGCAAGTTTCAATTTCAGATTAGCTGAATGTACCCTGGATAACACTGCTCGCAACTGTTGAAATGCTCCTCGAACGTGCGACCAAACACAATAACATCGTCCAAATAAATGAGACATGATTCCCATTGCAATCCTGTGAGAACAAATTCATAAGCCTCTGGAATGCGGCAGGCGCCTAATGCAATGCCATGGGAAAACAATTAAATTGATACAGTCCGTGAGGCGTTCGAAATGCAGTTTTTAGTTTAGATGACTCGTTCAGGGTAATTGCTAAAACCCCGACAATAAATCCAATGTAGAAAAAAAACAAGCGCCTGACAACACGTTCAGAGAATCGTCCATACGCGGAAGCCGATATTCAGATGCCACCAAGACCTTGTTAAGTTTCCGAAAATCGACGCAGAACCTTAGACTCCAATTCAATATTTTTCACCAGCACGACAAGGGCTCCCCAAGGGCTGGTTGACAGTGAAATTATATCAGATGTGAACATTTAATCCACCGCCTGTAGTACATGCTCATTTTCTACAGGACTCATACGGTATGAGTTCTGGTGAATAGGAGCTGCGTCACCCATGTCAATATGGTGCTAAAGCAGCGAAGTATGGCCAATGTCAAACTTTCCTTACTAAAAACGTCAGAAAATTGCAGTAGCAACGACCGCAATTCGTCCGTTGTGCCTTAGACAAATCCGGATTTTCGTTGCACAGTGTTTCAGCCCATTTCCCGTTCGACTCGGCCCTTTCCTCGACCGCACCCGCAATAACCACTACCGCCGAGTAAACCACCTCACAACACGCAGCCGTCGCAGGAGCTAATACAGTACCCGCCTAGCCCACGGCCGTCCCCGCACCCAAATTTAACATGTGCAGAAATGGCTCCTGGCTCATCCGCAGGATCGTCTGCGCACCCACCAGCGTAAGCCCATGAGTCGCTCTGTTGGACGGTGTAAGGAGGACTCCTGTATTGGGGTTGGCCAAATGTAATCATTTGCGGTAACGCAAGGGGACCAACATTTGCATGCCTGGCGGAATCTCTACCGATTCCCTAACCAAGGCCTGGACTGTTATGGAGTAAAAAAAAGCAATCTCTACCCTGACGCATTACAATGCATTTTTTGTCCATCAAAATCTTAAGGGGCATTTTGCTCAAAAAGTCGATGCTCAACAGGCAAGAACAGCCAATGTTTTAGAAATCAAAACAGGCCCCGACATTGCAATTTACCCAATCCTTACACATGCCTCAACATGCCCCATGATTCTCATGCTCCCTCCGTTAGGCGCCACATGCATTCACCACCGGCATTACATAATTTCCGAGATAATGGTGGCTGAGGTACCAGTGTCAATCAAAATGAGCACCGCTACCTCCTCAGCGGACCAGCCACTGCTGATCTGCCTGCAGCAGCCGCCACCACCGCGAGCCAACTTTTCCATTGAATGCTCGACTTGGGCCACCCGCATGACAATTAAGGGATGCAGGGTGAAAATGAAACTTGGAACACGGGATGCCCTAGATGCTTGAGGTGGTGTTTCGGCCATGTGTCTGGTGTGTCGCAACTTGTGTGCTGTGGTGTGGAGCGGTTGTTGGCAGAAAGGTGGATGCCGGCGATGTCGTCGTTGGTCGGGCATTGCTCTGGCATCTCGCGCGATGTGTCCAACTGTCCACACTGGAAGCAAATGATGGCGGACCTGTTGTGGAGGGGTCGCCTCCTCTCGGCCCCCAACCTCAAGGCCGTCGCGAGGTCTCTCCTTGCGCCAAGCCCAGTGTTGCACCACCACTCCTTCCCCAACTCCAGATCCTCTCCGTCGGCGCCCCGCGCTCCTGCTGATTGGGCTGTCGAGGCTTCGCCCAACACGGGCTCACGTGCCTATGCCACCACTCGAGGCCGCCAGTTCATGCTTTCATGTGCCTGCAGGCACCTGCCACCCACACAGATGTCTGCGTCTCCTTCTCCAGGATGGGCAGCAGACCCCCATCTCCTGTGTCAACACCAGCATCTTTCCATGGCGAGTGAGTCCAGTGCTGTCTTGTCTATTCGCGTGTATGCTGCCTGCCGAGTGCCATCAACACGCTATGGTAAGCGAGGGCATCTCGGTCTCCCCCCGCCTCCGCTGCAGATCTTCCTCCACGTGTTGGTGGAGTCAAACACGGCTGCCATCTCCCCATATGCCTGTTGAAGAGTGGCCCCTCATGCCTTACGCACAGCTCGGAACGCAAGGCATCATCGTCAAGGGCGTCGGCAAGCCCTCAGTGCTCCCCTCAGTCCACCTATTGCTTGATATGCTGCCTCAACCTCCGGGTGAAAGTGGCCCAGTCACTCCCGCTGCCACGAACTCCTTGACGAGAGTCATCTGTCGCGACGGTCCACTGCTCTCTCTTGCGATGCCGGAGCTGCAGCTGAATGGCGGCCATCGATTGCGTGGTTTCCATGGTGGGAGCGATGGCAGCCGTCGATCGTGCAGTCTCCACTGCGGAAATGACTGCGGCTGTCCATGGCTCCCCTCTCGCCACAGCCACGCGCACTGCAAGGCGAGCTGTGCGACTGCCGCCAATAGTTGGTCCAGCTGTCCCGCCACCTCGCTCCACCCCTCCGTGATTTTTGGCTGCTATTGTTTGGCCCTCCCTCCTCGTTGCCGCCACAGCTTTTCTTCCCGCGGGTTGTTGAGGGACCCCCTCCTGGGCTCACTGAAGAGGGTCTCCTCCTCATCCTCTCCCTCGTCTCAATGGGTTTTTCCTCTGGTTAAACCGTGACACGATGCCACCCCTTCTGACACCAGTTGTAACGACTCCAGGGACACTGCCTTGTATTATCTTTTTGAAGACACATTCACTGACAGAGAAACCTGACTCCATCTGTAGCCTCTCCCTTGACCACTTTTATCCCCAGCGTGGCCATCCCTTGACCTTTGGCCACGCCCTTCCGAGAACCTTCTGGGGCTCTGGCCCCACCTACTGCCTTCTATCACTTGACCACAGCCCCATTTCTCGATCCTTCTCGTAGACCCCAGATCCTTCCCCTGTCTGTCCTTTGTGGCCCCTAGTCTCTTCCCATGCTAATTCCCCTGCCATTACCCACTGACCCACTATGCCATTAACCTGTCATTACCCTTGTGGCCCCTAGTCTCTTCCTTTGCTAATTCCCCTGTCATTACCCCTGTGACGCTAGTCCCCTGTACTGTCTTTACACGTATTTGTCAGTTTTGTTAAAAACGTTAAGGTTGAAGGTATCAGGGGGACAAATTAGAGGTGATACAGAATATGTAATCATGCATTATATGGAGGCATCAAGGTCAAAGTGGGCGCCAGGTGGTATAATGAACAGAGCTAGGTGGTCGATGATTACACAGGTGTCAAAGATGGAGGATGGTGGCTTGGACTATATAATTACTGGCCAGATTATCAATGTGAAGGCAATAACACTAGATACTTAAAGTTATTGACCTGTTAAGTGGGAGTCAACGACAGTTCGAGGCAGGGAAATCTAGGTTTGAAATATCCAGAAAAAATGTGACATTGGTCTCACAGCATGGTATATGAATTGATAGAATCTATCGCATGCCCCTTTGCAGGATTCCATGGTCCAGACCAGGCTCGCATGTCAGGTGATTCACCCGCATGAGGGCGACGCTGGATGAAGACGAGAGGCAGCTCTGGATCGCGTGGACGTGAAGGGGCGTGAGCTGCTGTCCCAGATCAAGGAGAACATCGCTCATTACGAGCGCGAGATTAGTGACCTCCAGGCAGCAGCCACGCGCCTGCGCGCTCTGCAGGAGGAGAGGGACTCGCTCACGTTCCTGCAGGTAGAGCGCTCAGGAGCCAGGGCAAGTGCCCCAGTTCGCGTATATTCGTTGCGGTTTTTTAAACATGGCACATGCGATGCACTCAACGCAGGATAAAGCATCTTGCATTGCCAATACAATGTATAGCCCATGCATTCTGAAATAAATGAGGAATCAAGTCCACTGACGTGGATTTGTATATTCTGATAAAAATATAAATTAATGTTAAAATTCCAATTCATAAATAAACGATTAACACGCAAATCCCTCGAGTTAATCGGTTGGTAATGTCTGCAGATGTTGGTATTTAAAATTGTAACCGCATGGTCCTGTAATGTACAACAGATTGAGACTTCTTCACACTACATTTTAATTATTGATGTAACCAAATGTAGACCAACCATCAGTCATGCTGAAATAGAAGTGCTTTTAACTCTAAGAAATCCAGGGGGCTTTGCTTTTCAGCACTGACTGCTGATGAGTCCAATGCGGAGATTGCCTGCTTCAAAAAATGTTATCCTCTTAAACTATCGACTCTGTTAATGCGATTCTCTTGGTGTAATTTACCCTCACAGTGCTTACTTATTTTGAATGTTGGTTCACAATCACTGCGAATCGAAATAGAGTGCTACGGACGCCTCTTCCTGTAACATCGGGTACCGAGTGGCAACGGTTTGAGAGGACACACCTTGCTGATGAGAACCATCGAGTCCAAATGAGTTGACGGCTTCATCTTGTTTACAACCAACAACACTGGATAAGCGAATGGCTGAGCACAGCCCAGCTCATCGCGTCTACCAATCACCGTGTGGTTAACATGGATGGAGGTGAACTGACTCGCACCCCTGTGTCTGACTCCTGCAGGTTCACCTAAAGGAACAAACCGGTATGGACTGATGCAGTCACACAGATTAACACACGGGGTGACACTGTGTGTGGGACATGGGCTGCGTGATGATGATGTGTGTAATTATGATGATGTGTGGTATGATCCTGTGAGTGATGGTATATGTTGATGCTGTGTGATGATGGTGTGCGTGATGATGATGTGTGGTATGATGCTGTGTGAAATGATACTGTATGATGGGACCTTTTTGCCTGTATCATATGTAGTGACCGACTCAGAGACACTCAGAGTTGGAGGCACTCGATGTGTAGTAAGGTTCAGGAAGACTTGGACGACGGGGTTGGAGGCACACTTATTTATTAAGTACAAAGTGCAGCACAGGCCGGGACGTACAACACTGGAAGGGGTGTCGGCCCCTTCACCCGTCTAACTGGGAAGTCACGCTCTAAGCTACACCTAGCCTACTCCTAGGTCCTCCACTATCCACTAGCCCAGCCCTGGTTAAGCTGGGATTACGGCACCCTGAGTCCCCAGACCGGCTCTGACAAGAGCATCGGCTCTGGGCTCTCGGGCCACGCCACTGGCTTGCCCTGGTCGGCCCTGAGAAGGGCAGCGATCCAGGGGAGTCCCAGGGCCTATCTAGTAGATCTTCCTTCTTCACTGGTTAAGCTTAATACATACTGCCCCGAGCCCTCCGGCTCACCCCTTATATATCCTCCCCGTTGAGGGGTGGGGCCGCGGGGGATCCCAGCTCCGTGTCAGCCCCCCAGGCTGAACGGTGCGGACGTCGCTGTAAGCACCTCCTCGCGTACAGACATAGCCACGCCCAGTGTGTTTGTTACCATCCGACACAACTGTATAACACCCCCTCCGTAACACCCCTACATATGTATTAAACGGCCTTAACAGTTCACACTTGGTAACTATGATTCCCAGTCAGGACAGCTGGTAGACTGCCTGACTGGCGACGCTGAGATGGTGAAGACGGAGATGAAGATGAAGACTCTAGCAGCAGCACGACAGGATCCCACTCCACACGACAGCCCCGAGGTCCCCTCCCGGGGCCCCTCTTATACTGTCAGCGTGGCCTGGCTCTGCCCCGGCCACGCCCCTCTTCTGGAACCTACTAGCAGGTTCTCGATGTGTCCCTTTCGTGACCCTTCCCCTACATCCGTCTCTGTTCTATCACGTGACCTGCTGTCAGTCAGGGCTGTTGTAAGCTGCAGATCCCCTTCCCTGCCAGCAGCCAGTGCTATGCTATGTGACCGTTCTGTCACTACAAAGTATAAAAATAAGAATAGGTTTTACCCTTTCTGCAATAAAACAGGTGTTAAGATGTTCAAACAGCAATGATGCTTTTGG
The DNA here is from genome assembly GCA_018977245.1 of Lethenteron camtschaticum. Classification (NCBI taxonomy): domain Eukaryota; kingdom Metazoa; phylum Chordata; class Hyperoartia; order Petromyzontiformes; family Petromyzontidae; genus Lethenteron; species Lethenteron camtschaticum. Next base: position 116,401 of record MU249625.1, on the reverse strand, counting down.
CAAGGACTCAAGCCTGCATTAACCACACGAACCTGCAAACAAACATGTTCACTGTTCGCCTTTGGCATTCTCTGGTCTGACACTGGTGAGACTAGGCCATAAAGAAGGTTGTCTTTATTCAGGCTAATCAGTTTCAAAGACATTGCATCAAAAAATTATCAGAGATGTTTGCATGTTTACCACAAGTACGTGTGGTTAATGCAGATTTGATTCCTTACAAAATATATCTATTTGGAGTTTGAACATCAGAGCCTCTAGTTTATTGCCAGAAAGGGCTGAACCTATTCTTATTTTTCACAAGATGATGCTGGGTAAGACACAGGCTGTGTGATGCTGCTGTGAGTGATGATGCGTGTGATGATGCAGTCTGTGTTGGTGCTGTGTAAGACATGGGCTTTGTGGGTCACTGCTGGTTCTGGTCTCACAGGAGAGACGCTCAGAAGGGATCTCCACCCTCATCTCCCAGTGAAGAAGACATCGCCTCGATCAGCACACTGCAGGGAGCTGTGGTCAACCTGCTGGCATTCATGTGTGAGTTCCACGGACTCTTGCAACGTGTGCGTCTGTTATTGTGCGTGTACTTTAGCTTGTACATGTATGTTGCGGAGCGGTAGTGTAGTGGTTAGTGCGCTGCGCTACGAACCTGGTGTCCCGAGTGTGAATCCCGCTCAGGGCCAACACCAGTGATGGATTATCTGGACAGTCCTGGACCTCCCGTAGGTCGACTCAGCTTCAAATGAGTATCTGTGTGGTGTGTAAACATCACCACTGGGGAGACAAAGGCGGCCTGACCTGGTGCTGGCCACTCACCCTCTCGTGTGCCGTGCGGGCCTACACTGTGCAAAAGTCTGTTGAGGATATGCGGGGGTATCGTGTCTTTGTAATAGTGTATCGACCTTTATTGCATTTCTTTCACACCAACCGTGCTAATCGGTGTATGGGTGTATTGATGAGCGAGAGTGAGTACGGATGTCCAGTAAAAATGGGATGGTTTGTGCACTGAGATACAAATCGTCACCAACAGGCTATTCACGGCCATGGCTAACATCAGTGATGAGTGGATTCAGAACCAGTTTTGGAGCTCTCCTGGTCTACTCAGCCTTAATGAGTACCTAGGACGTCTTGTAAACATCACCACTGCAGACACAAAGGCTGCCTGTAGGATATGTACGGTTCAATGATAAAAACGATAGATTTTAGAACAAGATCAAGGTACGTTTAGGAATCTTATTGTTGATTGCTAATACCCAAGGATCATTCATCCAGACTAAGACACTTTTGGGAGTCTTCGGCTTCATGTTAACAGTTTGATGCACAGAGTCAAACTAAGGCACCTTTACACTTCTTAGCTTCTCCAGTTAATGGCTGAGGTTCACAGAGCCAGACGAAGGCATAACATTGCACTGCACGTGCAAAGATAAACATTACGACTGTAATGTATTCATTGGGCAATAATATATAGCACACACGAGTGTATTTCACTATTACATAAGCTCCATTGATATTACACGTGTGTATTATCCAGTAAGATGCTGTTGGCCAAAGTAACCATTGTAGCAGATGAATCAATGAGCATAAGTCTTCTCTGTGATGGATGTCATCATCGACTCGAGAAAGACGACATCACCGTTGTGATGCGTAGCGTTCATTGATAATGGCGGAAGCTCATAACCAGACTAAGGCAGCCTCCAGATTCACATTATTCATTCATAATCCTTGAGGCTGCTTTATCCCTTCTCAGGCACAGTAAGGAGTATTGGGGTTCAAGGTTAATACCTGAGGCTCACAGAGCCAGACTGGGCTATCATTGTGGCTGACCATGTGTATCACTGTACATACATACAGATATTGCAATACCTCTACGTTAACATACAGCACACACACGAGTGTAAAGAAGTATTACATGAGCTCTATTAACCCTATACGTGTGTATAATTCAATGAGGATGCTATTGCTTTCTGCTGTGAGTCTGATACGCACATGCTAGGGCTGAGATTCTTATGATTAATTATTAGTACTTGAGGCTGCGATACCCAGACCGCACAATTAGGATTCATAGGTCTTCTTGGTTCTTTCGGTAAAGTCACGTAGAAGGCAAGTAATAAAATAATAAAATAAANCATAAAAAATAATTATCACGACGTTTCGGCCACAACACAAGCGGCCTTCACAGGTGCTCACCAACACCACTTGCCCCTACAGCCTGTGAAAGGTGACACACGAAGATGTTTGTGTTTGTTGTACACACACAGAGACGCTGCGGCGGTGTTGATATCCACGCTGCTGCTGCTGTGATCCACTGCCTCCCACGGGCACTACCGCAGTGGGGCTGAACGATGAATCGATTCCAAATCGAAGTCGCAATTTGAAACAATGCGATTAGCAAATCGCAAAGGCTGCGATTTTTGAAAAGTTCTATTACTTTCTTAAAGAATGTTTAATTTTTTATTATTAGAACTTTATTGATTTAACTTAATAATTAATTCTAGATTTAAGCTTTCGTGACTGCAAGGATTCATTCTCTTATGTTGTTTCGGTAAACTCACGTAGGTGAAAATAAATAAATAAAATATTTATACATGAAAATAACTCAATTAAATCACGACGTTTCGGAGGCAACACAAGTCTCCGTCTTCAGGTGGGACCGTCACAGCTAAATTTACTGTATCGCTTTATTTTATTTTATTATTATTATTTAACCTACGTGACTTTAGCAAAAAACTTAACCATTGTTCTATGTTTGATCGTTCTATTTCAATTAAAACATTTTATATCCTGGAGTCTACAAATTGAGTTGCAGTTGTGGTGATTGCTACATTGGAGAAACAAACGTCATGTTTCTGATCGTGTCCGCGAGCACAAGTCAGATCTGAAACACGGCAGAACTGATTCTTCGGCTGTTGCCGATCATTGCTAAACTCTGTGGGCTCTCATAAATTGTCTTTTCCGAGACCAAGGTGCTCTGCAAACCTCCTGGCTACCATCAAAGGTTTGTACACGAAGCCATACAAATAACAAACACAGACATAATTTCAACCGTGATGAGGTTACAAACTGAGTAATCATTGGAAAGATGTGATTAACCATGCAAAAAAGATGTAACTACACTTATTTGGACCATCTTATTTGACAGACAACTATTACAGGTTATTGATAGACAGCCAGTTTGTTGTTTTACCAGTTTAGTTCTTACTTGCTTTTCTTTTTTCACACTTTTGTTATGTATGCTAGGTGTTAGTTACAAACCGCACCTCTCCATAACAAAGGCTCAGTCCTTTGTTATGCAGTCTATTCTTAGTCTAAGCCTCACCTTACCATATTAATAAAAGTGTGCCGTTCCTGGCCTTCCCCTCAACCATTATATATACGGGGTGGTATTTCATGTGATCTCTCATTTACTTGATACAGCTGTCGTGGCTGTGACGGTTCCACCTGAAGACGGAGGCTTGTGTTGCTTCCGAAACGTCGTGAATTTTTTGTTTTTGTTTTATTTTACTTTTATTAATTTAAATGTTTTACCTACGTGACTTTACCGAAAAACCTAAGAATATGAATCCTTGCAGTCACGAAAGCTTCAAATCAGAAACATGTTGGGAGCATTTAATAACTTTTAAGTTTTCAGCCTTGCATTAGAATATATAGAGCATTCACATTTTGATGGTATCATCACATGTTGTACATCTATTACACAGTGAATATTGAACTGAAGCTCGACTTTTAAAAATGTAGATGGCGGGCAGACAAACGCACCGCTGTACTGTACTCTGTGCTCTCGCCAGCCGCGCCGCCTGCCTTCGCCGGCGTGGTGAAGTATGGTCAAATATCCCCCGCGACCCGCACGGTGTAGGGAGGCCCTCATCCAGCAGTGGATTAACAAAGTGCCGTTACATGTCATCACACCGATAGCTACGCATTACAACGTTGTATAACAATGCTCATTATGAATTGCTCTATTGTAGTGCACGTGCGTGTTAGTGCACGAGTGCTGTTGTTATAGTGGTGCTGTTGTTACACGGCTACTGTGATTATCGTTACTGCAGACGGACGCTCACCACTGTGGACCCAAACTCGGCCCAGAACAACCTCCAGATTTCCTCGGACTCAGGACGTGACGGTGACCGCTGTCTCCCAGTCGCCCCGATCACCCACACCGCTTTATGGCTTTCACAAGTCATGTGCTCCGAGAGCTTCTCGTCGGGTCAGCACTACTGGGAGGTGGACGTGGGGGGTGCGGCGGGGCGTGAGGTTGGAGTCGCGTACGGGACGATCGCACGGAAAGGGCGTGGTGACGAGTGCAGCTGGGAAGAACGACTCATCCTGGGTTTTATATAAAGATANCAACGCTGCTACGTGCGTCATGGTGGTGTAGCGACCTCAGTGCCGGTGAGGGATCCTCCCCGGAGAGTCGGGTGTCACCTGCACTGGGAGGCGGGGCTGCTGTCGTTTTACTGCGCCGACTCCATGGAGCTGCTGCACTCCGTCCACACTCGTTTAGTCAACCGCTCTACCCGCACTGTGGGTGGTTTGGTGACTCAGTGAGGATTTTGGATCTGAGTCGTGCGTGCTGAGAGCACGGAGTGTGAGCAGCGCAGAGAAACGGGCACAACGCACAGACTCACGCACACAAAGACACAGATCCCCCGTGTAGCCTTCACAGGCTGGGGTAAGGCTGTTAGCGAGCACATATGGGGCCGTCCATAAATGACGTCACACGTAGGGGGGGGGGAGTTAGAAATGTGACGTCACATCAAAATGCGCAAATTTAAATAAATATAACAACACGTTCTACTTAGTTAAATAGACTTTTAATAAATGTTTTATCCTACAACATCAGAGTGCAGTGCCACATTAAATATGCACTACAATGGCAATAGCTTAAAGCGATTTGATACATGTGTTTTTTTGGGGGGGCAGAGCTTTGTGACGTCATATTTGAGGGGGGTCTGATTTTGTGACGCCGTGTGACGAGAGGGGGGGGGTCAAAAATCGCGTGACGTCATTTATGGACGGCCCCTATGAAGGCCGGCACAGCACACTAGGGGGTGGGTGGCCAACACCACGCCCGGCCGCCCTTGTCTCCCAGTGGTGATGTTTACACACCGTACCAGGAACTCTTGTCAGGCTGAGTCGACCTAGGGAGGCCCATGACCGGTTCACCAACACCAGTGACGATTATCGGAATCGGTCCAGGCTCTCCCTAGGTCGACTGAGCCTCAAATGAGTACTTGCTGCGATGTACAAGCATCGCCACTGGGGAGACAAAGGCGGGTCGGGCGTGGTGCTGGTCACCGACCCCTCGTGTGCCACAGTGCCGGACTTCATAGGTGCTACTAGCAAACAGCACTTGCCCCTACAGTCTGTTTAGGCTACACGGGGATAATTTTCTTTGGGTTAGTGGGCTGGTCTGTATACCTTTATCTGTGTGTGTTTTGTTACTGTGTTTGTGTGTGTGTCTTTGTGTGTATTTTTGTTTTGGTGCTGGCCACCCACCCCTCGTGTGCAAGAGTGACAGCCTTCACAGGCTCTGTTATTTGCTACGAACAGCCCTTTCCCCAACAGTCTGTTAAGACTACACAGACACACACAGATAGACAAACACACTCACACACAAACAAACACACAGACACACAAACAGACGTTCATNCAAACAGATTCACAGATACACACAGATACAACAAACACAGATACACACAGATATACAAAGACAAAGATCCCCGTATAGCCGACAGACTGTTGGGGCAAGTGCTGTTAGCGAGCACCTATGAAGGCCGTAACGGTACACGAGAGGGTGGGTGGCCAGCACCACGCCTGACCGCCTTTGTCTCCCCAGTGGCGTATTTACACACCGCACCAGGTACTCATTTGAGGCTGCGACCTAGGGAACCCATGACGGTTTACCAACACCAGATAACAGANCGGTCTTGGGTCTCCCCTAGGTCGACTCAGCCTCAAATGAGTACCTGGTGCGATCAGTAAATATCGCCCCTGGGATACAAAGGTGGGTATTTTAAGGCTATAGGGGGCATCTTTGTCTTTAGTGTATAGAAAGCCATGTGCGTAGTGTGGGGTGGAGCGGTGGTGCAGTGGTTAGCGCACTGGTGGGGGGGGGAGCCAAGCTTCTCTCTGACGTCACCACCCTCGCACCGCGCGCCGCGTGGCGCTCAACGCCGAGAGGGCGGCGCTCCACCGCGGGCGTGCTGGGAACACGCGTCACGTGACGCTACGGGGTGACGCGCGCCGTCCTCTCGTGGTCACTCGCTCGTTGGGCGATATACCGGGTGGGAATGGGATGGCATCACTAGGGGGGGACTAATCGTGGTGTGTGCTGAGCGTCGCTTGGCTAAAACATTTTTGTTATAACCTGGGGTCGAGTGACCCCTCCCCCCACCCAAACTAGTTTTATTTTACAGGGCTAAGAGAGAGATAAGCCATTTTAATACCTAGTAGGAGGTCTTTCGCCACCAATATTCGTAAAGATTTGTTTTATTAATATTTTAATTATCTCTCGACTTTCAGCCACAACCTTCGATTTATGGGATAACGCTTCTGCTGACAACAATGGGAACTGTGTTTTGACTTTGAAGTGGGTTAATTAAGCCTGATATACATCGAGAGTGAAGATCTACCTTACACGCATTAATAACAGAGACATTGTGTGTTATTACAGGGATAGAGGCAACGCAAACTCCAAATATACAGCAGTTTCAGGTCGTAATCCAACCCACGACCTCCTGCATACCAGGCGAGGGAGTTATCATCTCCGAGCCACCGCAGCACCCCTCTTTAACGTGAGACACCAATCCGGTGTGAACCCAACCTCGAGTCTCAGGGTATTTAGCAACATGTAGATGATTTGAGACGCATTGATTATCTCGTACCAGTTGTGTAATTGTCTGAACGCTAATCGCATTGTGCTCTGGGCTGGGGTGCTGCTTTTGCTGGCATGGGTTTGACTTGTTTTGCTTTTATTATTTTGTGACCCAGGTCACTCTTGTCAATGAGACTCATCCTGATCTCCTGAGTTCTCACCTCGTTAAATTTAACTCGACTCGATCATCAGCAGAAGTANCATCAGCAGCAGAATTAATAAAGGAGCAACAGCATCAACAGCAGTAGCTCCATCATTATCTTCATCAGGAGTAAACCAGTAACATCAATAATAATGGAATCATTATCAGCAGTAACAGAATCATTATCATCACTTTTGCAACCGAGACTCATCCTGGTCTCTTGAGTTCCCACCTGGTTAAACAAATCGACTTTAACACGTAGGCTTTCGCGACCAATATTATCAATGATAAAGGTTTATTGGGTTTGATCGCGTAAATATACATATACTTGATTGTGTTCTGGGTTACCTGTGAATTGTAATCACATTGTATTGTGGGTCAAGGGTCAATGTGTTCTCGGTGAATAAAAAATAAGATTGTCATCCAGGCTGTGAATGTGACTCTCATAGCTGAGACTGACTTGTGTAAACATGTATTTTTTTGGGATGGTTCCTGTTTTGTTTGTATAGATGTTATATTTTTGGAGATTAAACCCGGGCACGGTAAATCTTCAGCTTACGCCTTCACAGGTAAGTGTTTTCTGTAGCCTTGGGCCACATTCCATGGCGCATCTCGTGTTATTTTTTGCTGCACTGTCAGTTTGCTTGTTCCTCGTCATCATGAGCTATGATGATGAATGGATCCTGACTGATGGATGATGATGAAGAGCAAGATGATGATGATGATGATAATGACAACGCTTGGTAATGATGACCACCACCCACTCACCTGCACCCAACACTCTCTTACCCGACACCTGCCACTCCCTAATCTACTACCCCCATCCTATTGTAATAAAAGACTCCGTCAGGCACTGCTGGTCTCCGTTGGTCTTTAATTCAAGTTCTTTCTCCGCACCCCGCTGGTCTTCTCCGCGGACCAGCATCGTCTCGCGCGCGCCGCACGCGCTTCCTCCTCAGCTCCTCCACTCGTCCTCACACCCGCTGGCCCTGACAAGGGACCAGCGTCTCTCTCGCATGCCCGCACGCTCCTCTCACGTGCCCGCACGCTCCTCTCGCGTGCCGCGCACGCTCCTCTCGCGTGCCCCGCACGCTCCTCCGTTAGCTCCTCCTCGCGCGCGCCCCCACGCGCTCTCCCGTCAGTCGCTACGCTCCTCCCCGCTCCGCACACAGCTGGCCGACGGTGTGCCGAAGCCCCATCAGCCACGTGGCTGATGGCGCGGCGGCCACCCAACATGGTCCCGCTTCTTCACTCCATCAACTGACCCCAATCTCTTCCGGGCTCCCCTCTATATCCTCTCTCCCACGTGACCTTGACTCCTCCCTTCTGGATCGTCAGATCCGGCCTTCCCATACTGCCCGCTGGCTCCACCCCCATTCACCTCGCTTCCCATTGGAGCCAAGGTGAACGGAGGCCCCTCCCACACGCCCCCCATACCGGGCTGTGTGATTGGGCCAGAGCCCAGCAGCAACCCCATTTACGCTCGCATTACATGACCCCCCCTGATGAAAAATCCAGCCGTCCGGCTGCAATAGGATAAAATAATGCAAGCGACGGCATCACAATCAGGAATCACCCCAAACACAATGGAGAGTAAACGACAAACACAATTAACGAAAGGGAAGGGATCAGGATCCGGTACGGAACACCGGCCCGTCCTCCTGGCAACAAGCAAGAAGAATTTAGGAATGGAAAGTAATGCACAACAACGATAACCGACATGCAAGAACGGCAGACGCGCATAATCAGGAATGCAGTGTCTTAGAGCGTGTCCGTGTTGCTGGTCCATCCGCCTGGCTCAAGTCCAACTTTAGAGAACAACTGGTAGAGCAGGAGTGACGAACAGGCGCTCCACTCCCCTTCAAGTCCACATCCGGTTAACACAACCGGTGACACCCAGTGTGTCAGGCGCCGAAGATCTGTGACGAGAAGGAGAACCCAACCCCTGAGGCACAGCACCACGAAACGCACATCCGCATGTCGTACACGACAGCCACCCGGCCCAGGGTAGTGGAGATGATTGAAATCCGCCCCGCGTAAGGAGAAACCCAATAAATACCCAAAAATCGACGCAATGGACGCCCCAGTATCTACATTTTAACAAAAAATATTATTTACACGTGACAACAAACATTTTCCTGCTCTTGCCCATCAGCAGTCCTCTCTTGAGGACCAGCACAGACATCTCACGTTCACAGCATCTACCCACTGTCACTCTCAACACAGCCCCCGGCCGCACACTATCGCGTGGAGAGAGCCACGCTCCCAGCGGCAACATTTAACCTGCCTTCGGCCGCACCGTGGTCGTCCAACCACAGCAACATCCACTGGCCATCCACTCGACCAATGCAATTTCGGGGATGAGACAATGGCACATCGCAACGACTCAGCCACGCTCCATCCCGTACTATCCCATCACCAATGGACACACCCAGCATCTTATAGTGTGACGCTTTACAGACAAGGGAAGGTTCATCCCTTGGCAAGGCCAGACCCATCGACCCCCCACGGGGCAATGTTCCCTAGCCAATATCTTGACGATATGGAGTCGCACTCCCCAACACGTATTCTGAACAAATTAGGCTTACTATCACCAATAGGCTGAACCCGCTGTCTAGCATGTGTCCTCACTGCCGTCCTAGCAATCACCCCGGACCCGTCGCATTCCGCTAACCTAGGCCATATTCCATTCGCTTGAACCCCCACAATATCCACATCCCGAATAGGATCTGCAGGACTAGTTCCCCTATACATTCAATAACGTCATAACCCAGAGCAGAACAAGTCCGCGGCCCTTCCCGCTGGAGGACCCGCAAGGGGAATCCACGCCCCATGCTAACCAGGTCTCCCCGTTCGCTGCAACGTAATGGAACCTCTACTCCTGAATTCCGTGAGCCCCCGGCCCACCAGGTTAACAGTCTGCCACCGCATGACGGAACCCCGACTCCCCGAGCCATATGAGAACACAGCCCATTAGTTTGAGACATACCACGGAGTGTCTCGCCTCCGGGCTGCCAGGTCAGCCATCGGCCATAGGCCGATGTGACCACAACTCGTGCATCACCCACTCAACAATGGCAGGCGTATACTGGTGAAATATTTGCCCCAGAATAGAACCCAGCCAGCATCTCAGTCCCAAAATGCTCGTGCAATGACACGCCCCCCTTAGTCAGACACGGGCCACTATGCTCCCGTTACCCCGATAGGCGCCAACACGCCAGCATTGCGCACAACACACAATGCACGCACACAAGTTAGAGCGCAACACGAGCTCAAAATGGCGGCTCCATGCGCCGACTGCATCCCCGCGATTTCCCGCGCTAGCCAAAATGGCGGCCCAACGTGCGACCACTTCGGCAGTTTTTCCCGTGCGTGCACCCCAGCTGCCCCATGCTGGGGGTCACAACACACATCCCCTGTCACGTTTTAACAACCCCAATGATACGACGCATAGCCTCAGCTCGCTGCGCACAGCAGTCATATCGGGGAATTTTTAACCCATAGTTGACCAAGACACATTACTCATACACACCAACTCGCAATGCAACCCCTGGCCGCACGCAATCAACGAAAAGAGCGACGCCACTTGGCGGTAATTTACGGCCCCATCACCCTTGACGGCAGAGCCACCAACTCTCATCTCTCAACACTCGCAATTTCCTATGAACACACATGCAAGCTCGTGTGCACGAACACCCATACAACCAAAAATTAGGGTTCCCCACAAATCGGCCAATTTCCGAACAGGTACGCACAACTAATAACAATCCCGAACCCAATGGTCAAACAATGCACCGCACTCCGTATCCGTACAGAAAGACAGTCTCGACAGTACGTGCAGTCAGCATATCGCGATTACAAGCAGCAAAGTTCCACACAGGTCGTACATTATGCACAATCGCAAGCAGAGCTGCAGGCAGACACACACCGTTAACCCTGTCGTACCTTGCAGCAAAAAAAATCATCAATATAACCACGTCGCACACGGCAACCCACGGGATGGTAACAGCGCGGGACACTCGACGCAACCGAATTAATAATTAACTTCGCCATCAAGATAAATCCCCATGCCGCAACGCATAAACACTATTTGACACAGAGCAAACACAAGCAGACAGCGCGTCCATCCTCACACACACACACAGCCCGACCCGCGCTCCGCATGCTCGAGACATAACAAACAATCGCACCCCGGCACAAGCAAGATGGGTGAGGTGTGTGTTAGGGCCGGGTGCATATCGTCACGACTTGCCCGGGGCTGCAGCGAGCAGAGGACGGCAGGGTGGTGACTTGAGACGCCTCGACGAACTCGGACGGTGAGCACGGCGTCCTCCGCGACTGCTCCGGTGTCTCGCACACGAGCCAGGATGGGGGTGCTCCCGCCCCGGCAGCAGCAGCAGCGTCGGCGTCCTCTCCTTGCGGCTCCTTCCTGCAAAACAGCTGCTCAGCACCACTCGGCGCCTCCGAGATGGCAGCGCACGGCCGCCTCTCCGCCGCGATGCTCAAGATGGCGGCGGCCTGCCACGTGGTCGCTGGAGGACGTGTGCCGGCGGCCGTCTCTTCGTCGTCGGAAGACGTAACAAGTGGTTACGCTTTTTCAAGTTCTCGGCCATCTTCCTCGATGTTATTTTGCCTTGACAAAGTCCACTAATTCTCACGACGTTTCGGCCACAACGCAAGCAGCCATCCTCAGGTGGAGAACAGGTCTGTCGAGGAGACAGACCTGACCAAGAAGATGAATCCCTGCAGTCACGACAGATTTAAGGCGAGGTTATTGTGAGAAAATGATGAGAAGTAAACTCCTTGGTTCTTTCGGTAAAGTCACGTAGATATTTTTTACCGAAACAACCAAAGAGTATGGAGGCCTGCAGCCATGAAAGCTTCAAATCAAGAATTACGTCGTCAAAGTAAAAAAGTCACATCGGCGATAAATCACGCGTAGTGAATTGAAAGAGACATTGATGAGGCGTCAACCATTAATGTTGTACACAGAGCCGGCCCAGCCACTAAGCGACCCTTTTATTAATTTTTATTTAGAATTTTTACCTACGTGACTTTACCGAAAAAACCTAAGAATACTGTTAGGTGTGTTATGGTGTTAATCTACTGCAGATGTGTTATGGTGATGTGTTAACTTTCCTTGTACTTGCGCTACTATCATGTTTGTGTACTGTTTGTTGTTGTGACGTTCTTACCCGTGCCCCTACTGGACATCACTTATAAAGAGCTTTACAGGTACTCGGATTCCTCCTGCAGTATAAATATTCCGATTCTGATGTACGTCAGTCCAAATATGCCAAATTAACATCTGTGATAATAACAAATCGCGTTACCGGTATCTGCTTTGATCCACATTGCTCACCGTAGCTGTTGGGCTGTTCGAAATGTACCACTCACTCAGCGGGAGCGGGGGGTAGCAACAATTTCGCATCAACTTTTACTTTAAAACATAAATACACGAAGCAAGACACAGCATTATAAAATCACTGTAATTGTTATTGTACAATGATTAACTTATTACAATTTGAATAGACGGAATATGGTAAAGTTTTAGTCGTAACATTGTGAAATAATGGCATCAATCACCCCTGTGGTTGGTAATGGTTTCTCTCTCCGTGGGTCATCGCAAGACAAATTATTTTATTCAATTGTAATTCAACTTTAAAGCATGTTTTAAACATGTTATTGTATTTAAACTTTTAAATATAGAAACACTTTTTTTTCGTGTAAACATCCCCGATTGTAAATGTTGTTTTGCCAATCAACAGGCGGGAAATAATGAGCGTTAGCGTGACACACGCTGTACTTGTTCAAGCCAACGGCGTGAATCTACAGGTACATCTAGACAGGTTTGTGTGTTTGTGTGATGCGGGGCTTGTTTTTACATTCCTTAAACATCTGAGCACATTCCATGGGGTACCTCGTGAGGTTTGTAACTTTGTGTAAAGTAATTTTACATCCTTGTTTCTTGTCTGTCTGCGAGCACTGATACAAATACTCACCACTCATCATCTACACACACAAACCAGCATCCACAAACATTACTCACCACTCATCACACACAAACACTACTCACCACTACCATCCACACACATTACTCACCATCTCATAAGCACACACACTACTCACCACTCACCATACACACACACTACTCACCACTCACCATCCACACACACATTACTCACCACTCACCATACACACACACTACTCACCACTCACCATATACACACATTACTCACCATCCACACACACTACTACCACTCACCATCCACACACCACTCACCATCCACACACACTACTCACCATCCACCACACACTCACCACTCACCATCCACACACATTACTCACCACTCATCATCCACACACTACTCACCATCCACACACATTTCTCACCACTGACCATCCACACACACTACTCACCACTCACCATCTCATATGCACACACATTACTCACCACTCAACATTCACACACACTACTCACCATCCACACAACTACTCACCACACACCATACACACACACTACTCACCACTCACCACCNACACACTACTCACCACTCACCATGCACACACACTACTCACCACTCATAACACACACACTACTCACCACTCAACATCCACACACTACTCACCATCCACCACACTACTTGCCATCCACACACACTACTCACCACACACCATACTCACACACACACACTACTCACCATCCACACACACTACTCACCACTCACCATACACACACATTACTCACCACTCACCATCCACACACATTACTCACACTCACCATACACACACNACTCACTATCCACACAAACTACTCACCACACACTACTCACCAGCCGCCATTAACCAGGAAGAGCATCTCCCCAGGAATAAACCCGTTTCGCAGATATTCTGATGGAGATAATGAGACCAAGAAATAACTGCAAAGTGTAAAAACAAATCCTTGCAGAAGAAGAGGCAATGTAGCAACAAGAAAAAATTACCCGTAAAAACAAAGTTTTTCACTATAAATCCTTTATATGCGTGGCATCGGAGCGGCTAGAGTCCTCTCGTCCTCTGGCTTGAGATGGCTGCCACCTATGGGTCAGATGATTGTCTGCCACCATTAAGCAATTGGTAATTCAATATTTTAAAAAAATCCCTAAACAGTGTAACATTTGGGAAAAATTTTCACGAAAATTAATTGTCACGCACAACGAGTTTGTGTGCAAAATGTCAGCTCGATTGGATCACGGGAAGTGGGTTAAAAAACGACCGAAAGATTTGCACGGTCCTAAGCAAGCAAGCAAGTGAACTTAATGTAAAGGATTTAAAAAGGCAGCTCCAACCAACTCGCCTTAAATGGACTTGCTCCTCCTACATTCATGACCTCCTTCAGCCACGAATATTCCATCAAGATCGTCAAGATCCTCAGCTTGTGCATTGCTCACCGTCCAATGTCTCCAGGCTACACACGTGGAGGTGCGTTGGCAATTATGGCACCTACACTCTGCAACTCGTTGCCCTTCGAGGTCAAGGGGACTTCCGAGACACTGCTCATCTTCACATCTCCACTAAAGCCGTCTGTTTAAAATGGCTTTCTCCCTTTAGTGATGTTCAAATGTTCTTCTCACTTCTTTCCTTGGGCGATGTTCACTATTTTCTGCTTTACCATGCATAGCACCCGAGAGCGATTGTTTAATGGCGCTTTGTAATGTTAATTATGATATTACCATTACTGAATGATTATGTAATCAGTAGAAATGTATTATTTCATTATAAAAATACAATTATTGCATTAGCGTCAGTAGTATAGCACGAGCAATTATTTATTACGTGACTTTACCGAAAAAACCTAAGAATATGAATCCTTGCAGTCACGAAAGCTTCAAATCTAGAATTATTTAATTATTGTTTAAGTGTCAGTATTAAACAGTTATTTCATTATAATTAAGTTAATACATACAAAATAGCTAAATAATTATTTTATTATTATTCATTTCCAATTAAGTAATAATTTAATTAATATTATAACATAATACAGTACTAATGAAAGTATTATTATTACTTGACGGTCACGCCAGTTGGTTCAGGGCACGGGTCGGCAACCTGCAGCTCCATAGCAGCGTGCGGCTCTTTGAGGGACGGCTGCTTCGTGAGACGTTCTTATTTATCATCATACTCACACCACGTTCTTATTTATCACGCACCACCACCACCGTCTCTCGTATTCGCACCACATTCTTATTTATCACGGACTACCACCACCGCCGTCTCTCGTACTCACACCACGTTATTATTTATCACGCACCACCACCACCACGGTCTCTCGTACTCACACCACGTTTTATTTATCACGCACCACCACGTCTCTCGTACTCAAACCACGTTTTTATTTATCAAGCACCACCACCACACCGTCTCTCGTACTCACACCACGTTGCATTGCGGCTCTTGAAATAACGAGTTGTTTGGTTTCTCTTTTACTTATCGAATTGTAAAAAATAAGAAAAAATGTCTCTCGTTGTTTTGGTTTCTGACCCCTGGTTTAGGGAATCTTTTTTGTTAAATCTTGAATACGAACTGACAGCTGTGTGGTTTGCTGGGCAAAACGCACAGCCTCACCCTAGCGGGAATGTTTTTTTTATTTTTACACGCTTTTATTGAACTCACTCTGTTGTTGTCGTATCCTCAAATCTTTTAACTCAATTTTAACCCACTTACCAATGTGGTATTGACTGCAAACTTTGTATACTTACGTCATACTAATGACAATACTATACTCTATAAAAAAGTATTTTAAACATAATTTTTACATGTTATATTTCGGCCTGGTCTAATTGTCACGCTCAACTGACGTTTGCTGTAAATCACAACGGTCCCTTACGTTGTGGCAAGCTTCGGGGTCACTTCCTGGAGTCGTCGAGTTCTGCCATTACGAGTATGGTACAATTTCGATTTAAAGCTTTCGTGACTGCAGGATTCATCTTCTTGGTTCTTTTGGTAAAGTCACGTAGAAGGGAAGTAATAAAATAATAAAAATAAAACATAAAATACATTCTCACGACGTTTCGGCCACAACGCAAGCAGCCGAGGCGACAGTGTCTGACGCTGTCGCCTCGCTGCTTGCGTTTTATTATTGTATTACTTCCCTTCTACGTGACTTTACCGAAAGAACCAAGAAGAGTATGGTACATTTCATTAAAGCGTGTTAAAAAAAGAAGTATTTTTAAATAGTACTTATTTTGTTTACGTGACAAACCTTACTCATTGGTTGTGTCGGGTGGTGGTGAGTTTTACGACACTTATATTTAAGCGATCTAACCCAAAAATACGTTTTATGGATAATATTTGTCGCGATAGCCTATTTATTATTTCAAATCTTTAATAAAATTTACACGGTGAGGTTTACAGTGGAAAACACAGCCTCACCCAAGCGGGTGTAACCAGTCTATAGGACAACCATCACTGTTTTCATGGTTACCGTGGGGTTTTTGTAAAAATATATCATTGCGACTCTTTAACCTTGACACTGTGTGTGAATGTGACGCCACGTCTGCACAGGTGAGTACGGGCTGCCGCGTGCAACATTCCAGGGCGCGTCTCATGGTGTTTATAATTTAGCTGCAGGGAAGTCATCTCGTTTCCTTGTTCGTTGTCGCTGCTCTGTGATTTTTTTTACATCTCGCTGCGGTGGTTGGAAGATGTTAACTACCTCGCCTGGTATACAGGAGGTCGTGGGGTCGATCCCAACCCTGACGCCTGTACATGTACTTGGAGTTTGCTGTCTCTCTCCCGTAGTCGCGTGAATTTGTCTCCGGGTTCTCTTTTTTTTTTCCTCCACACAATCCTCCGATTATTCCCTTCACACTTAGAAACATGCGTTTAGAGTGTTTGTCTGCGATAAATGTCCACGTAATAAGCCACGTCTGTGAGCTATCATTTGTGGCCAGGTCGCTTCTGAAAAGAGCTATAAACCTCAGTGGGCCTTACCTGGTAAAATATAATTAAATATTTTTGATAGAATGGGCCAAACTCAGCGAGTCCAGGATGTAAAATATTCACATTAAAAATAGGTGACGAATATATATTTATTTAAACCTCGAATATTTTTTACGCATAATAGGAAAATGTACAGTGAAAGTCATATAGTTATTAAGCTTAAATGAACGACGATGTTTGTTTAGCCAGGGGCTGCTCACCCACCCTTCACGCTATCCTCCTACCCATCTGTCTCCCCTCTCACCAAATAACCCCCCCCCCACTTACTCACTCATGCTCCACCACCCACTCACTCGCACCTTCGATTAGCACGAGTGGCTACGTACGCTCGACGTAAGTTCAACATACATACTCACCCACACACCCACACACCCACTCACCCACACACTAAATCACTCACTGACCTACACACTCACCCACACACCTTCGATTAGCATGGTTGACTACGTAAGGTGAAAAAGAAGTTCAACATACATACAACCACCGTCCACTCAGCATAATACGGTGTAGTCAGAATAAAAAAAACTAATCAATTATTGACAGATGAACAGAGGTGCATGAAGCCAGTAGTTAAATATTAGTTGATAAAGGTGGAAGACGATTACAGACTGTGAAGCTTAAACAAACAGGCCTTGCTTGAAAAAATATTGAATGAAAACACAGATGGGAAAAAAACAAGTTAACCTTTACCATCAGAATATTTGTATAAGGTGCGGTTCCACTGTGGCAATGCACACAGCCTGACCTAGCCGGTCAATCAGCCTGTGGGACAAACCATTATCGCTACGTCCCTGGCTGCTGCTGCTGCTGCTGGGTTTTGTTTATATAAATATTATATCACTTGAGACCAGTCAAAGCTATGTATGTATGTCGAACTTCTTCCACACCGTACGTAGCCAACCGTGCTAATTCTAAGTGCAGAGGAAGGACAACAAACTAAATAAAAATCAGTTTTAGCTAACACAGTGCGTGACTGTAACGCCACGTCCACACAGGTGAGCGCGGCCGTCGTGTGGAACATTCCAGGGCGTGTCTCGAGGTATTTATAACTTAACTGCAGGTGAAGTCAGTTCATTTCCTTGCTCGTCTCCGCTGTGTGAGCTGCTCACACAGCGTCTCCTGAACAGAACACACCTCGTCAATGGTAATCAACATCTCACGATATTTAAACATAAAGTATTTTTGTTGAAATATATTCTTTGAGCCACAGTGCGGAACTATTTTGGGTGCATCCTCGGGTCATGGCGAGCGCAGCTCCCGCTGAGAACGTGGACCGAGAGTTGACCTGCTCCATCTGCCTGGCACGTTTGACTGCCCTCTACGCTGAGCTGCGGCCACTCGTTCTGCCTCCAGTGCCTGGAGGATGCCTGGAAGAGACAGACTCCTACTGCTGCCCGCAGTGCCGCAAGACCTTCCCTCGACGGCCCCAGCTGACCAGGAACGTGACACTCGCCAACCTCATAGAGCAGCTGCGAGTGACTGAGACCATGGCTGCTGTTGCTGCTGCTGATGGTTTTGTTTTTGTGACAACTGCCCAAAAGGCAAGACGCCTGCAGTGAAGACCTGCCTCAGGTGTGATACGTCCTTCTGCAGGGAACACCTCGTGCCTCACCTGGAAAATATGAAGTTTAAAGGTCACGTCCTGGTTTCACCAGATGTGAACCCTGAAGAACGCAAGTGCAAGAGGCACAACGAGGAGCTCAAGTTCTACTGCAAGCAAGACCTTAGCCTCGTGTGCAGGGATTGCACCATCGCAGGAGACCACACGGGTCATAAGTTTATCACACTGGAGGATGAGCATCGGACACGGAAGGTGAGGCCTGCGTGGGTTGAGTTGGAGTCACTCAGGAGCGAACAATACCATGACCTGAACCCATAAGAGTTCTACTACAACAACATGTTATTACATCAAAACCATCAGGGTGGGATGATTCTCTCTCCATGCTCTTTTTTTTTCAAGCTGAATTCTTTGGACTCTTTTCTGATGGGCAGTTATAGAACGGTCACTGTGGAGGCCTCCGTGTGGAGTGGGGCTGAGAGGGAGCCGCATAGGAAGTTTAGTCTCCTCTGGTGGCTTCGTCTCTTGCAGAGTGGAGTCGGAGCGGAGACGCGAGCGGTGGAGGAGAAGAGGAAGAAGGCGGAGGCGTCCGTGGGACGGATGAAGGCCGCTCGCAAGGACGTGCAGGTACCACGCGTGGACTCTGTGACCCTGTGACCTCCACCCTGCGTGGAGTCTGACTCTCTTCCTGTGAGGACAACTCCGTAGATTCAAGTTAATTTTGTTAGTCTTGAGTCATTGTGTAATAACTGCAGGATATTGCTTTATTATGGCTATGGGGACTTGAATATAATTGATTAAAAAAATGCAACGTGTAAAAAAGAATCATATAAGAAAGAGAATCATAGACTGCAAAGCACTAAGCAGGTAAACTCGAATAACTTGCAATGGATGAGATAAAATAGCGCAGTATGGAGCAATGCCTGCATTGAATTAGACGCTAGAAATTAAACGAGTGAAAATGAAGATGAAATGACAGTAACTTGTCTGTTAAATGCTCGCATAAACACAAGAGACACGACTTCAAGAGAGTACTAGGAATGCTGGAAAAATTATGTTCTCACGACACGCACCCAACTCTCAAGCAGACATAACATAGAGTCTGACTATTACTGGTAGGAACCTCTGGTTACACCGTCGTGCATTCTAAATATGGGAGGGTGGGTAGGGCTGGGTGGAGAGGGAGGTGGGGAGGGAGGGCTGGGTGGGAGGGGTGGGGAGGGAGGGGCTGGGTGGGGAAGGCTGCCACGGCACTCAAAATCTACATTTAAGCCGCCAATACGTTGAGCCATCATTCGAGGCAAGGTCACTTCCGAATCGTATCAGCTCAGTGGGCCCTGCCCGGTCAAAATAAAAATTTATTTGAGCACTGTACACATTTCTGCACAGGGCACTGTACACACGTGTGCTGTATCAACTACCGACCTTGGGAGCTGCTGCTTAACGAGGTGCGGTTCCTGCTTTGAAAAAAACACACCATTCCTCCTGGGTCGATAAATAGCTACCGCTTTGTGGGGAAGCCAATGGCGCTTGTGTGTGTACACCTATGTTAACCACACTGTGTGTACACCTATGTTAACCACGCTGTGTGTGTGNACACCTATGTTAACCACACTGTGTGTGTACACCTATGTTAACCACGCTGTGTGTGTACACCTATGTTAACCACACTGTGTGTGTACACCTATGTTAACCACGCTGTGTGTGTGNACACCTATGTTAACCACACTGTGTGTGTACACCTATGTTAACCACGCTGTGTGTGTGTGTACACCTATGTTAACCACACTGTGTGTGTGTACACCTATGTTAACCACACTGTGTGTGTGTGTACACCTATGTTAACCACGCTGTGTGTGTGTGTACACCTATGTTAACCACACTGTGTGTGTGTACACCTATGTTAACCACGCTGTGTGTGTGTGTACACCTATGTTAACCACGCTGTGTGTGTGTGTACACCTATGTTAACCACACTGTGTGTGTGTACACCTATGTTAACCACACTGTGTGTGTACATCTATGCTAACCAAATGCCAACGTTGGCTCAACGTTGCATGTGTACTGGGTTTGAATGAAAATGTTGTTTTCTCCATGGAGTAATTTCTGCCCTTTTATATTTTTCAACGGTTTTACTTGATTCCTCTGTTTGTCGTGGTCAAATCTTGTAATACAAATTTACTCTACAGTAGAACCTCGGAGATCGAACGCCCCAGAACTCGAACAATTCGGTGATCAAACAAAATTTTCGACCATTTTTGTCCCGGACATCGAACAAGAATTCGGAGGTCCAACAACTTGAAAGAACCTGTATGGGCCGAGACGCGTAGCCAGGGACAAAGACGATTGACCTAGTTTACACATTTCAGAAACATCTTAAAAATCCTCTCTTGATCAGTTTTTAGTAAAAAGGCTCTCAAGTGAATCAGTTAGTGCTAGAAAAAAGGCAAAGAAAAGAAAGAACCCCAGATGGGCAGTTACCCAACGTTTTTATGGAGGGGGACTCCCCTTCCAAGCAGCACTGACACCTCCTCCTCCCCTCCTCACCACCTTCCACTCAAGCCATCCACTCTCCTTACTACAGGTAAAGTGAAGTTCAATTATTCTATTAATTATAACTGTGTTTCTTGTTTTTTGTATGCTTTAATGTACTGTACGGAATTTTAATATTGTAAACTTTATGAAAAATGGCACATAATAGGAGCATCCTTGGGTGGGGAACCAATTAATGCTATTTACAATCATTCTTATGGGGAAAATTTGATTCGGTCTTCGAACAATTCGGTGTTCGAACACGGTTTTAGAACGAATTAAGTTTGATCTCCGAGGTACCACTGTACTTCCTGTTGTCCAATCAATTACACACGTCCAGTACGGCGTCACCAACGGAACCACCTGCAAGATGCTGGCCGTCGCCTGGAACGACGAAGGCGACCGTCGCGCGGCGCTCTCTCAAATCAATGCGCACCGGCCCGGAGACGGGAGCGTCGTCGATCTACCGACGCCGCCCGACCACATTATCGTGGCCGTGCACGGCGTCGACGTCGAGAGGTGGCCTTCGCACCTGAATCTGACTCCTGCGGATGGCAACGGTCGCTGATCCGAGGTCCACATCCCGATCGGCCTGGATAGCCGCAAGCTGGCCCACTACAAGATCGGCAAGCGCAGCATCACCTACGCGCGGCATGCCGTGGACCTGGCCCTGGCGCTGACGACATGGAAGTGCCAGGGCGGCACGTTCGCCTACGTTGTCGCACTGCTGGAGCCCAGCCGTGGCAGCAAGTGCCTCACGTTCGAGATGGTGTACGTCATATTCAGCAGAGTTCGCATGGGCGCCCGATTCCGTTGTCTGCATTTGTGGCCGGTGTTCTGACGCGACAGCCTCAAGACGATGCGGCCCGAGATTCTCGTGATGCATTGGCGCATGGACATCAGCGCCGACGGCATGTGGCGCAAGCGGTTGCTACGCACCGGTGACCTGCTCGTCTCCAAGCCGCGTGTGCCGTGGGCCAAACGCAAGCAAACGGACAGGGCACCGCCGGTCGTCACGAAAAACAGCGTGAAGCGGCGCTGGAGCTGCTGGAGCCGCCCGCGCAGGCCGCCTCGATAGTCATCTTCGAATTCCCTGGCTTCGGGCCCATCTATCAGGCCGACTTCAACTGCCTGGCGCCGCGGCGTTGGTTGAACAGCCAGATCGTCACCTTCCTCACGCAGATGTACGTCTCGCGCGCCCAGACGACATCTTCCTGTTCAACACGTTCCTGTACACCATCTACCTGGCAGGAAAGATGCCCGTGCAGCGCCGTCCGTCGGCGCGCTGCAGCGCTGCCTCTGGATCGTTCCGATCCATGAGGCGGCGCATTGGCAACTCCTGCTGATTGCCAACGCTGCCAGCCCGGCCGGTGCAACTGTGTTTGTCCTCAACTCGCTGGCGCGAAGCAACGGCGGGTCAGACAACGCACGATCGCTCGAGGCGTTCGCCGCCAACTCGTTCGCAGGGTCCTGTCGCCTGACGCGCCTGTCGCAGCGCCGCTGTGTGTCGTTCGGGCGGTTGTGCCGCGGCAGCCAAACACCGACGACTGCGGCGTGCACATCATCATTAATGTCATTCACGCCGTACAATCGTACGACCGCTTCGTCGCCCACAATGGCGACAGTGATGGCGTCCTGAACTGCCTCGAGTGGTACGACCTGGATGCGATACCGTCTTCCGCCACCACCTGCTGGCGGAATTGCACTCTATTCAGGTGGGGGAGGCTGCTTTAGGTGGTACATCCACATCCAGGTAGAGTAAGTATTGTATGACAACTTGTTCAACAAGCCCCGATGGGTATTGTACTTTTTTTTTATGAACAGCTTTTTTTTCTCTCCACCATCCCAGGTCGCCACTTGGTCCCCACCCTTGTGCCCGCCATCACAGTCGGGCATATTTGCGGAATACACCACGCCGCCGTTGACCCTGGACATTGACCGAGCAACCCAACGTTCCTACCAGCTCCCTCCGCAGGAATGTGTTTCAAACATTTTAAATTTAATTGGCACGAATCGTGATGTATTAGGGGCTGTCCATAAATGACGTCACGCGATTTTGGACGATTTTTGACCCCCCCCCCCCNTTAGTCACACGGTGTCACAAAGTCAGACCCCCCTCAAATATGACGTCACAAAGCTCTGCCCCCCCCCAAAAAAAAATAAAACATGCTTCAAATCGCATTAAACTATTGTCATTGTAGTGTGTATTTAATGTGGCGCTGCACTCTGATGTTGTAGGAGAAAACATTTATTAAAAGTCTATTTAATTAAGTAGAACGTGTTGTCTATATTTATTTAAAGTTGCGCATTTTGATGTGACGTCACATTTCTCAACCCCCCCCCTCGTCACACATCGTCACAAATGTCTGACCCGCCCCTAGGTGTGTGACATATTAACTCTTAGTGCCGTACATTTTATTGGTAAGGATAATTACGTAATTGTCTTTAATTTTTATATGTTTCCAACGATGTTGCGATGAGCCTGTTTGTGTTTTCGCATGCAGAAGTATCCATTGTAATACAGGGCATCAGGTCAGCTGGTGATATTCATGATTTACAAAAAAACGTGGAGAATATAAGTAACAAAACATATAAGTAAATGAAACATCTCCATCATGTATAAAATCATAAGAAAAATGTATACATCCCATCAGCCCCACGACGTGGGAGTGCATCTTTCCAAAATATTGAATGGGCAAAAGCAAACTCTAGACCGATTTCCACACCCAGTGTCTCTGTATCAGTCAGGATTGGCCACAGCCCTACTCTCGATCCTTCTCGTAGACCCCGGATCCTTCTGCTGTCTGTCCCTTAACCAGTCATTACCCTTTGTGGCCTTTAGTCTCTTCCCATGCTAATTCCCCTGCCATTACCCACTGTACCCACTATGCCAATTAACCTGTCAATAACCCTTGTGGCCCTAGTCTCTTCCTTTGCTAATTCCCCTGTCATTACCCCCTGTGACCGCTAGTCCCCTGTACTGTCTTTACACGTATTTGTCAGTTTTGTTCAAAAGAACGTTAAGGATGAAGGTATTCAGGGGACAAATTAGAGGTGATACAGAGATGTAATCATGCATTGATATGGAGGCATCAAGGTCAAAGTGGGCGGCCAGGTGGTATAATGGAACGAGAGGCTAGGCGGTCGATGATTACACAGGCGTCAAAGATGGGGAGCATGGTGGCTTGGACTATATAATTACTGGCCAGAGTATCAATGTGAAGGACAAGACAACACCTAATACTTAAAGTTATTGACCTGTTAAGTGGGAGCTCAACGACAATGTCGAGGCAGGGAAATCTAGGTTTGAAATATCCATAAAACAACGTGACTTTGGTCTTCACAGCATGGTATATGAATTGATAGAATCTATCGCATGCCCCTTCTTAGGATTCCATGGTCCAGACCAAGGCTCGCATCTCAGGTGAGTTCACCCGCATGAGGGCGACGCTGGATGAAGACGAGAGGGCAGCTCTGGATCGCGTGGACGTGAAGGGGCGCGAGCTGCTGTCCCAATCGAGGAGAACATCGCTCATTACGAGCGCGCGATCAGCGAGCTCCAGGCAGCAGCCACGCGCCTGCACGCTCTGCAGGAGGAGAGGGACTCGCTCACGTTCCTGCAGGTAGAGCGCTCATGGAGCCAGGGCAAGTGCCCCAGTTCGCGTGTTCGTTGCGTGTTTTTAACATGGCACATGCGATGCAACTCAACGCAAGGATAAAGCACCTTGCATTGCCAATACAATGGAGAGCCCATGCATTCTGAAATTAAATGAGGAATCAAGTCCACTGACGTGGATTTGTATATTCTGATAAAAATGTCAATGACTGTTGAAATTCCAATTCATAAATAAACGATTAACACGCAAATCCCTCGAGTTAATCGGTTGGTAATGTATGCAGATGTTGGCATTTAAAATTGTAACCGCATGGTCCTGTAATGTACAAAGATTGAGACTTCTTCACACTACATTTTAATTATTAATGTAACCAAATGTAGACCAACCCAAGCTTCCGTCTTCAGGTGAACCGTCACAGCACGAAAGCTGTATCAAGTGAGATCACTTGATACAGCAATCGTGCTGTGACGGTTCCACCTGAAGACGGAAGCTTGTGTTGCCTCCGAAACGTCGTGATTTTTTTTATTTTACTTTTATTAATTTTAATTTTTACCTACGTGATTTACCGAAAAAACCTAAGAATATGAATCCTTGCAGTCACGAAAGCTTCAAATCTAGAATTACCAACCATCAGTCATGCAAAATATAAGAGCTTTTAACTTCAGGAAATCCAGGGGGCTTTTTTTCAGCACTGACTGCTGATGACTCCAATGCGGAGATTGCCTGCTTCAAAATATGTTCATCCTGTTAAACTATCAACTCTGTTAATGCGATTCTCTGGGTGTAATTCACCCTCACGGTGTGTACTTATTTTGAATGTTGGTTCACATCACTGCGAATCGACATCGAGTGCTACGGACGCCTCTTCCTGTGACATTGGGTACCGAGTGGCAACGGTTTGAGAGGTCACACCTTACTGATGAAAACCATCGAGTCCAAACGAGTCGATGGCTTCATCTTGTTTACAACCAACAACACGATATGCGAATGGCTGAGCACAGCCCAGCTCATCGCGTCTACCAATCACCGTGTGGTTAACATGGCTGGAGGTGAACTGACTCGCGCCCCTTTGTCTGACTCCTGCAGGTTCACCTAAAGGAGACAAACCGGTATGGACTGATGCAGTCACACAATTAACACATGGGGTGACGCTGTGTGCTGTGTGATGATGTGCGTGATGATGATGTGTGGTATGATGCTGTGTGAAATGATACTGTACTGTATTATGGGACATTTTGCCTGTATCATAGTGTAGTGACCGACTCAGAGACACTAAGTAGGAAACTATTTATTAAACGGCCTTAACAGTTCACACATGGTAACTACGATTCCCAGTCAGGACAGCTGGTAGACTGCCTGACTGGCGACGCTGAGATGGTGAAGACGGAGATGAAGATGAGCTCTAGCAGCAGGAGCACGACAGGATCCCACTCCACACGACAGCCCGAGGTCCCCTCCGGGGCCCCTCTTATACTGTCAGCGTGGCCTGGCTCTGCCCCGGCCTCGCCCCCTTCTACTAGCAGGTTCTCGATGTGTCCCTTTCGTGACCTTCCCCTACATCCATCTCTGATCTATCACGTGACCTGCTGTCAGTCAGGGCTTCTGTAAGCTGCAGATCCCTTCCCTGCCAGCAGCCAGCGCTATGCTATGTGACCGATTCTATGTCACTACAAAGTATGAAAAATAAGAATAGGTTTTACCCTTTCTGGCAATAAAACAGGTGTTAAGATGTTCAAACAGCAATAGATACCTTTGGCAAGGACTCAAGCCTGCATTAAACCACGCGTACTTGTGATGAACCTGCAAACAAACATGCTCACTGTTCGCCTTTGGCGTTCTCTGGTCTGACACTGGTGAGACTAGGCCATAAAGAAGGCTGTCTCTGTTCTAGGCCAATCAGATTCAAAGGCATTGCATCACATATAATTATCAGAGAATGTTTGTTTGCATGATCACCACAAGTACGTGTGGTTAATGCAGATTTGATTCTTACAAAATATATCTATTTGGTCTTTGAACATCAGAGCACCTAGTTTATTGCCAGAAAGGGCAAAACCTAACTTATTTTTCATAAGATGATGCTGGGTAAGACAGGGCTGTGTGATGCTGTGAGTGATGATGCTGTGTGATTATGTGAGATGCTGCTGTGAATGATGCTGTGTGTTGGTGTTGTGTAAGACACGGGCTGTGTGAGTCACTGCTGGTTCTGGTCTCACAGGAGAGACACTCAGAAGGGATCTCCACCCTCATCTCCCAGTGAAAAAGACATCGCCTCGATCAGAGCCCTGCAGGGAGCTGTGATCAACCTGCTGGCATTCATGTGTGAGTTCCACGGACTCTTGCCACGTGTGCGTCTGTTATTGTGCATGTACTTTGCTTGTACATGTATGTTGCGGAGCGGTAGTGTCGTGGTTAGTGCGCTGCGCTACGAACCTGGTGTCCCGAGTGTGAATCCAGCTCACTACACTATGTAGGGGTGTTACGGCGGGGCTGTATACAATGGGATCAGATGGGAAAGAAACACAGTGGGCGTGGCTATGTCGGTGCACGGGAAGGTGCTCCCAGCGACGTCCGCATCGGGCAGCCTGGGGGCTGACTCGGAGCTGGGATCCCCCGGGGCCCCACCCCTCAGCGGGGGTTTTGGTATAAAAGGGGATGAGCCGGAGGGCTCAGGGAGAGATGTTGAAGCTAACCAGTGAAGACTGAAGATCGTCGTAGATAGAGCCCTGGACTCCCCTGGATCGCCGCCCTTATCAGGGCCAACAGGATCGAGCCAGCGGCGTGGTCCCGAGAGCCAGAGCCGGTGCTCTTGTAAGAGCTGGTCTGGGACTCCGGGTACCGTGAGCCCGACTTACCAGTGTCGGGCTAGCTAGCCTCCCTAGCCCGTTAGTGGAGGACCCAGAGGTAGGCTAGGCGTAGCGAGAGAGTGTATCCCCAGTTAGACGGGTGAGGGGCCGATACCCCCTCCAGTGTTGTATGTCAGTGTTGTGCTGTGCGGAATAAATACGTGTGCCTCCAACCCGGCGTCCAAGTCTCCTGGAACATATTACACTATCACAACAAAGATGTCATCATTAACTATCACCCCTCGAGTGTACAACGACACTATCACCACAACACACGATACATCATTACACTATCACACCACACGGTGTACATCATTACATATACACACACACCCACGAGTGTACATCACTACACTTTCACACACACAGTGTAATTAGACACACAACACACACACACATGTGCACATACACATCACACACACACACGAGTGTACATCACACACTATCACACACACGAGTGTACATACTACACCATCACACACACACACGTGTACATCAACACTCTCACACACACACGAGTGTACATCCTCACTATCACACACACAGTGTACATCACACCCATCACACACACACGAGTGTACATCACTACACTCTCACACACACACACGAGTGTACATCACTACACCATCACACACACACAGTGTACATCACTACACTATCACACACACACACGAGTGTACATCACTACACCATCACACACACACACGAGTGTACATCACTACACTATCACACACACACACGAGTGTACATCACTACACTATCACACACACACACGAGTGTACATCACTACACTATCACACACACGAGTGTACATCACTACACTATCACACACACGAGTGTACATCACTACACTATCACACACACGAGTGTACATCACTACACTATCACACACACGAGTGTACATCACTACACTATCACACACACGAGTGTACATCACTACACTATCACACACACGAGTGTACATCACTACACTATCACACACACGAGTGTAATTCACTACACTATCACACACACACAGTGTACATCACTACACTATCACACACACACACACGAGTGTACATCACTACACTATCACACACACACAGTGTGCATCACTACACCATCACACACACACACACGAGTGTACATCACTACACTCTCACACACACACGAGTGTACATCACTACACTATCACACACACAGTGTACATCACTACACATCACACACACACGAGTGTACATCACTACACTCTCACACACACACACGAGTGTACATCACTACACCATCACACACACACAGTGTACATCACTACACTATCACACACACACGAGTGTACATCACTACACATCACACACACACACGAGTGTACATCACTACACTATCACACACACACGAGTGTACATCACTACACTATCACACACACACACGAGTGTACATCACTACACTATCACACACACACACGAGTGTACATCACTACACTATCACACACACGAGTGTACATCACTACACTATCACACACTCACGAGTGTACATCACTACACTATCACACACACTCACGAGTGTACATCACTACACTATCACACACACACACACGAGTGTACATCACTACACTATCTCACACACACACACACGAGTGTACATCACTACACTATCACACACACACANGAGTGTACATCACTACACTATCACACACACACAGTGTGCATCACTACACCATCACACACACACACACGAGTGTACATCACTACACTCTCACACACACACGAGTGTACATCACTACACTATCACACACACAGTGTACATCACTACACATCACACACACACGAGTGTACATCACTACACTCTCACACACACACACGAGTGTACATCACTACACCATCACACACACACAGTGTACATCACTACACTATCACACACACACGAGTGTACATCACTACACCATCACACACACACACGAGTGTACATCACTACACTATCACACACACGAGTGTACATCACTACACTATCACACACACACACGAGTGTACATCACTACACTATCACACACACGAGTGTACATCACTACACTATCACACACTCACGAGTGTACATCACTACACTATCACACACACACACGAGTGTACATCACTACACTATCTCACACACACACACACGAGTGTACATCACTACACTATCACACACACACACGAGTGTACATCACTACACTATCACACACACACACGAGTATACATCACTACACTATCACACACACACGAGTGTACATCACTACACTATCACACACACACACGAGTGTACATCACTACACTATCACACACACACGAGTGTACATCACTACACTATCACACCCACCTCGTGTGCCGTGCCGGCCTTCACAGGTGCTCACCAACACCACTTGTCCCTACAGCCTGTGAAAGGTGACACACGGGAGATGTTTGTGTTTGTTGTACACACACAGAGACGCTGCGGCGGTGTTGATATCCACGCTGCTGCTGTGATCCACTGCCTCCCACGGACACTACCGCACAGTGGGCTGAACGATGAATCGATTTCAAATCGAAGTCGCAATTTGAAACAACGCGATTAGCAAATCGCAAAGGCTGCGATTTTTNAAAAGTGCTATTACTTTCTTATTGGAATGTTTTATTTTTTAATATTAGAACTTTATTGATTTAACTTAACAATTAATTCTAGATTTGAAGCTTTCGTGACTGCAAGGATTCATACTCTTAGGTTGTTTCGGTAAAGTCACGTAGGTATAAATAAATAAAATAATAAATGAAAATAACCAATTAAATCACGACGCGAGGACACAAGTTCCGTCTTCACGTTCACAGCTAAATTTACTGCTATCACTTTATATTATACTAGCGGAAGTACCCGGCTTTGCCCGGGTGAAAANTATATTTCTTAAAAACCTTACATATATATACACAGATACTAAGGTATTGTCAAAGCCCGGTGGGCTGTTTGTACATTTCTCCACCAACAAATATATAAGAGGCTTTCACAAGTCCAAAAAGTTGTAGAAAGTGTGGGGTAAATAGTTGATGTCAAAATGCTTCCGAAAATTGCGGTCTCCCCCCCCCCCCCTCAAAAAATATCTTTACCCCTCGTAGGTATATATACTAACAACACCTTACATACAACAGAGGAAGTGGTATCTATTGACTCTGTAGTAGTATCTACTGACTGTACCGTAGTATCTACTGAGCCAGTGTAGCTACTGACTGTGTAGTAGTATTTAGTGACTGTAATAACTACTGACGATAGTAGTATTTACTGGGCCTACAGTAGTATCTACCGACTATATACTCGTAACGACTAACTGTATAGTATCTGCTGACTCTATAGTGTATCCACTGACTATAGTAGTAACTACAAAATCTATAGCAGTATCTACTCACTCTATAATAGTATCTACTGACTCTAGTAGCTACTCACCGTAGCAGTATGTACTGACTGTATAGTAGTATATACTGACTGTAGCAGTATTGACTGACTGTAGTGGTATATACTGACTGTTTTAGTATTTACTATAGCGGTATCTACCAACTCGATAGCAGTATCTACTATCACTACAGCAGTGTATACCGACTGAGGTCGTACCTGCTATCACTACAGCAGTGCATACTGCTGTGTTGGTACCTGCTATGATTACAGCAGTGCATACTGCTGTGTTGGTACCTGCTATGATTACAGCAGTGCATATGCTTGGTGGTATCTGCTATGATGAGAGGAGTACATATTGTGGTGGTGGTACCTGGTATGATAACAGCAGTGCATATTGACTGTACTCATCATTCACCCTCACCATTCACCACTCACAACTCACCCTTACCACTCATCCTCACCACTCACCACTCCCACTCACTATTCACCATTCACCCTCACAACTCACCACTCACCAACCTCTCTCACCAATCTCCATCACCACCCTCCCTCACCACTCACCCTCACCACTAACCCTCACCACTAACCCTCACCACTCTCCTCACCACTCACCCTCACCACTAACCCTCACCACTAACCCTCACCACTCTCCCTCACCACTCTCCCTCACCACTCACCACTCACTCTCACCATTCACCCTCACCATTCAGCCTCACCACTCACCCTCACCACTCACCGTCACAACCACCACTCACCTCACCACACAACCTCACCCTCACTACTCACCATTCATCCTCACCAATCACCACTGACCAATCACCACTCACCACTCTCCACTAACCCTCACCACTCAACCTCACCACTCACCCTCAAAAATAACCACTCTCTCACCACTCACCCTCACCACTCAGCACTCACCCTCACCACTCACCCCTCACCACTCACCATCACCACTCACAACCGCCACTCACCCTCACCATTCACCTCACCACTCACCCTCACAACAACCACTCACCCTCACCGCTCACCACTCACCCTGACCACTCACCACTCATCCTCACCAATCACACCCTCACCAATCACCACTCACCCGCACTGCTCACACTCACGCTCACCCTCACACTCACCCTCACTAATCACCACTCATAACCGCCACTCACCCTCACCACTCAACACTCACCCTCACCAATCACCCTCACCACTCACCACTCATCCTCACTACTCACCACTCACCCTCACCACTCACCCTCACCCACTCACTACTCACCACTCATCCTCACCACTCACCCTCAACACTCACCCTCACCACTCACGCTCACCACTCACCCTCACCACTCACTCTCACCACTCACCCCTCACAACAACCACTCACCCTCACCACTCACCCTCACTACTCACCTCACCACTCACCACTCACTCCTCACCAATCACACCCTCACCAATTACCACTCACCCTCACTGCTCACCCTCACCGCTCACCACTCACCNTCACCACTCAACCTCACCCTCACCCTCACTAATCACCACTCACAACCGCCACTCACCCTCCCCACTCACCCTCACTACTCACCGCTCATCCTCACCAATCACACCCTCACCAATCACCACTCACCCTCACCACTTGCCACTCACCCTCACCACTCACCCTCACCATTCACCTCACCACTCTCCCTCACCACTCACCAGTCATGCTCACCACTCACCATCACTACTCACCACTCACCCTCAACACTCACCCTCACCGCTCACCACTCACCCTCACTACTCACCCTCACCACTCATCCTCACCAATCACACCCTCACCAATTACCACTCACCCTCACTGCTCACCCTCACTGCTCACCACTCACCCTCACCACTCAACCTCCCTCACCACTCAACCTCATCCTCACCCTCACTAATCACCACTCACAACCGCCACTCACCCTCCCCACTCACCCTCACTACTCACCACTCATCCTCACCAATCACACCCTCAACAATCACCACTCACCCTCACTGCTCACCACTCACCCTCACTACTCACCCTCACCACTCATCCTCACCAATCACACCCTCACCAATCACCACTCACCCTCACCACTTGCCACTCACCCTCACCACTCACCACTCACCCTCACCATTCACCCTCACCACTCTCCCTCACCACTCTCCCTCACCACTCACCAGTCATGCTCACCACTCACCATCACTACTCACCACTACCCTCAACACTCACCCTCACCGCTCACCACTCACCCTCACACTCACCCTGACCACTCACCACTCATCCTCATCAATCACACCCTCACCAATCACCACTCACCCTCACTGCTCACCCTCACTGCTCACCCTCACCACTCACCCTCACAACAACCACTCACCCTCACTACCAAAAACTACACATGTGTTAGTCCCTGGGTAGTGTTATTTTCTATACGCTGACATCTCAAAAGTTACAAATTGGAGAAAATTCCCCTCAAACTTAGTTTTTGAGATACAGACAGTGACCAAATTTTTAATCGTAAAAATATATATTTTTTTTACCAAAAACTACACATGTGTTAGTCTCTGGGTAGTAAGTGTTATTTTATATACGCTGACATCTCAAAAGTTACAAATGGGATAAAATTCCCCTCAAACTTAATTTTTTTTGACACGGACAGTGATATTTACAAATGGACCTATTTTGCTAGGAGAAACGTGTGCATTTGTGTAATTCTTTCCTTTATATAAAGTTTTGGTCACAAAAGCAACATGTATGGGGAATAATAGCCATCTTATATACTTAGGAGGCTTAAGCAATATAAAAATAACACTTTTTACCCAGGGAAAAATCGTGGTGCATAGTGTATATTTACTATCATCAAACATAACTTAATCCCTAACATCTTTTAATATATAAGAGTGATACAAAATAGTAAACAAATATTTAAATGTTTTAACTGAGCTGTGAAGTTGCGTGATTAACCTCGTAGCTTTTCGACGGGAATAAGAATCTCCGCGATTGTTTGAAGATATCGGGGAGGGTGGGGGAAGGTAAACACGCCCACTCGTGACATCCCCCCCCCCCCACCGAACACGGAGCAACGCCGCGAGTGTGTGTGAGTCTGAGAGTGTGAGTCTGTCTGAGTGTGTGTGAGTCTGAAAGTGTGAGTCTGTCTGAGTGTGTGTGAGTCTGAGAGTGTGAGTCTGTCTGAGTGTGTGCGAGTCTGAGAGTGTGAGTCTGTCTGAGTGTGTGTGAGTCTGAAAGTGTGAGTCTGTCTGAGTGTGTGTGAGTCTGAGCGTGTGAGTCTGTCTGAGTGTGTGTGAGTCTGAGCGTGTGAGTCTGTCTGAGTGTGTGCGAGTCTGAAAGTGTGAGTCTGTCTGAGTGTGTGCGAGTCTGAGAGTGTGAGTCTGTCTGAGTGTGTGTGAGTCTGAGCGTGTGAGTCTGTCTGAGTGTGTGTGAGTCTGAGCGTGTGAGTCTGTCTGAGTGTGTGTGAGTCTGAAAGTGTGAGTCTGTCTGAGTGTGTGCGAGTCTGAGAGTGTGAGTCTGTCTGAGTGTGTGCGAGTCTGAGAGTGTGAGTCTGTCTGAGTGTGTGTGAGTCTGAGCGTGTGAGTCTGTCTGAGTGTGTGTGAGTCTGAGCGTGTGAGTCTGTCTGAGTGTGTGTGAGTCTGAAAGTGTGAGTCTGTCTGAGTGTGTGCGAGTCTGAGAGTGTGAGTCTGTCTGAGTGTGTGCGAGTCTGAGCGTGTGAGTCTGTCTGAGTGTGTGTGAGTCTGAGCGTGTGAGTCTGTCTGAGTGTGTGTGAGTCTGAGCGTGTGAGTCTGTCTGAGTGTGTGTGAGTCTGACCGTGTGAGTCTGTCTGAGTGTGTGCGAGTCTGAAAGTGTGAGTCTGTCTGAGTGTGTGCGAGTCTGAGAGTGTGAGTCTGTCTGAGTGTGTGCGAGTCTGAGAGTGTGAGTCTGTCTGAGTGTGTGCGAGTCTGAGCGTGTGAGTCTGAGTGTGTGTGAGTCTGAAAGTGTGAGAGCGAGTGTATGTGTGAGTCTGAGTGTTAGAGTGAGTCTGTGTGTGAGTGTGAGAGTGAGTTTGTGTGTGAGTGTGAGAGTGAGTGTATGTGTGTGTGTGAGAGTGAGTGTGTGTGTGTGAGTCTGAGAGTGTGAGAGTGAGTCTGAGAGTGTGTGTGTGTCAAATATCAAAATGTAAATATTTAAAAATTTTTTACCAAATGTCTGTCTATAGTTTTCTGGTTAGATTTTTGTTGCTATTTCTTTTATAACTGCTCTCCTCACCACTCTCCCCTGACCACTCTCCCCTCACCACTCTCCCCTCACCACGCTCCCCCTCACCACTCTCCCCTCACCACTCTCCCCNTCACCACTCTCCCCTCACCACTCTCCCTCACCACGCTCCCCTCACCACGCTCCCCTCACCACTCTCCCCTCACCACTCTCCCCTCACCACTCTCCTCCTCACCACTCTCCCCTCACCACTCTCACCCTCACCACTCTCCCCTCACCACTCTCCCCNTCACCACTCTCCCCTCACCACTCTCCCCTCACCACTCTCCCTCACCACTCTCCCCTCACCACTTCCCCCTCACCACTCTCCCCTCACCACTCTCCCCTCACCACTCTCCCCTCACCACTCTCCCTCACCACTCTCCCTTCACCACTCTCCCCCTCACCACTCTCCCTCACCACTCTCACCACTCTCCCCTCACCACTCTCCCCTCATCACTCTCCCCTCACCACTCTCCCCACTCTCCCCTCCTAAAGGAATCTACAACCTTCGATTCGTCCTTTGTGCGATTCAAGGAATCGATTCCTGGCATGTTGGGGGTTTACATTTTGAATGACAGTTTTATTTTCATTGATATGTTATGTTTTAATGTTTTCAGGAGTTTTTAATAACATTTTTGCCCCGGTCAACGCCGGATATTTCCCGTTCGTAGCAGTTTATATCGACTTTAACCAACTAATAGTAAACGGGAATCGTCCGAATCTAAAGGAATCTACAACCTTCGATTCCTTTTCGCGATTCAGAGAATCGATTCTTGGCGCGTCGGGTTTAAAAGTAATTACACACTTGTATTTTCATTGGTATGTAATGTTTTAAAGTTTTCAGAAGATTTTAAATGTATTTTCCCCGGGCAACGCCGGGTATATCGAGTTTATACCACAAAGTCGTCGCTTGACACGGGTGGGTGTCGAGGCCTAGTACCGTGCAGAGCCTCCGGCCTTGCCTAGATTGCCTACCCGGCTGAGGGTGTGTACTGGGGCCAATACCCCCCCCCCCCCCGCGCTACAATAATACTGTCTAATCGCTATAATTTTATTATCTACCGACCCTATAATAGTAATTGCACACATTGGGGTGGAAGGGGAGTGAAGAGGACGTGAAACTTTGATGAATTTACCTCAGAATCGCGTGTTAATGCGTGCGCATATTTTTTAATGGTAATTCAAAATGGCGTCCACCCGCAGCGAACGCGTCTCTACCCGTTGCCAGGGGCAACCGCCGTGGTCCGCGCCGGCCGGCAAGAGTAAATAAATAAAAAAGCGGTAAATAAATAAATAAAGATAAATCGCACTAAATCGATAATCGGTCCGATTTAAAGTTTAGAGACGAAAAATCGGAAATGCCTAAGTTTACCGCGGGGCCGGGGGCGTGCCCACCTGCAAAATTTAATCTCGCCGAACCCCACGGTCCGAGAGCTAAATCCCCGGTAGGGAGCGTACGCGGACGGACGGACGGACAAAAAATGAATTATATAGGTTAGATATTACTACAAATTTATTTTATTATTATTAGTTAATTTGATTCATATTTTTTTATCATTAGTTATTACTGTTAATTTATTATTATTTTGCAATTATCATTTTATTATTAAAAATATCTTATTAGTATTTTATTATTACTTTATCAATATTATTTTATTATTATTTTATTTTAATATTGTTGTATTATTTTTTATTACTATTATTTTACTAGTATTTTAGTATTTTATTAATATTTTGGCGCTATTATTATTTCATAATTATTGAATGTTATTAATATTTTATTATTATTTTTTATTATTTTATTATTATTTATTTTATTTTACCTACGTGACTTTACCGACAAAACTTAACAATTGTTCTATGTTTGATCGTTCTATTTCAATTAAACATTTTAATAAATACATGTTGGAAGCAATTAATATCTTTTAAGTTTTCAGCCTGGCATTAGAATATATAGAGCAGTTCACATTTTGATGGTATCATCACATGTTTTACATCTATTACACAGTGAATATTGAACTGAAGCTCGACTTTTAAAAATGTAGATGGCGGGGCAGACAAACGCACCGCTGTACTGTACTTCTGTGCTCTCGAAAGCCGCGCCGCCTGCCTTCGCCAACGCGCGGTGACCGGCGCGGTGAAGTATGGTCAAATATCCCCGCGACCCCACGGTGTAGGGAGGTCCTCATCCAGCAGTGGATTCACAAAGTGCCCGTTACATGTCATCACACCCATAGCTACGCATTACAACGTTGTATAACAATGCTCATTATGAATTTCTCTATTGTAGTGTGCGTGCGTGTTAGTGCACGAGTGCTGTTGATATAGTGGTGCTGTTGTTACACGGCTACTGTGATTATCGTTCCTGCAGACGGACGCTCACCGACTGTGGACCCAAACTCGGCCGAAAACTACCTCCAGATTTCCTCGGACCTCAGGACGGTGACGTGGACCGCTGTCTCCCAGGGTCGCCCCAATCACCCACATCGCTTTGATGGCTACTACCAAGCCTTGTGCTCCGAGAGCTTCTCGTCGGGTCAGCACTACTGGGAGGTGGACGTGGGGGTGCGGCGGGGGCTGTGAGGTTGGAGTCGCGTACGGGACGATCGCACGGAAAGGGAGTGGTAAAGAGTGCAGCCTGGGAGAGAACGGCTCATCCTGGGTTTATATAAAGATAACGACAGCTGCTACGTGTGTCATGGTGGTGTAGAGACCTCAGTGCCGGTGAGGGATCCTCCCCGGAGAGTCGGGTGTCACCTGCACTGGGAGGCGGGGCTGCTGTCGTTTTACCGCGCCGACTCCATGGAGCTGCTGCACTCCGTCCACCACTCGTTTAGTCAACCGCTCTACCCCGCACTGAGTGCGTATGGTGTTGATGGTAGCTCAGTGAGGATTTTGGATCTGAGTCGTCCGTCCTGAGAGCACGGAGTGTGAGCAGATCAGAGAAACGGGCACAACGCACAGACTCACGCACACAAAACACAGATCCCCCGTGTAGCCTTAACAGACTGTTGGGGCAAGTGCTGTTAGGGGCCGTCCATAAATGACGTCACGCACTTGGGGGGGGTTGAGAAATGTGACGTCACGTCAAAATGCGCAACTTTAAATAAATATAGACAACACGTTCTACTTAATTAAATAGACTTTTTTTTATACATGTTTTCTCCTACAACACCAGAGTGCAGCACCACATTAAATATGCACTACAATGACAATAGTTTAAAGCTATTTGAGGAATGTTTTATTTGGGGGGGGGGGCAGAGCTTTGTGACGTCATATTTGAGGGGGCGTCTGACTTTTGTGACGCCGTGTGACGAAGGGGGGGGGTCAAAAATCGCGTGACGTCATTTATGGACGGCCCCTATGAAGGCCGGCACAGCACAGTAGGGGGTGGGTGGCCAACACCACGCCCGGCCGCCTTTGTCTCCCCAGTGGTGATGTTTACACACCGTACCAGGAACTCATTTTTCAGGTTGAGTCGACCTAGGGGAGGCCCATGACCTGTTCACCAACACCAGTGACGTTTATCGGAATCGGTCCATGCTCTCCCCTAGGTTGACTGAGCCTCAAATGAGTACCTGCTGCGACGTGCAAACATCGCCACTGGGAGACAAAGGCGGCGGGCGTGGTGCTGGTCACCCACCCCCTCGTGTGTCACAGTGCCGGACTTCATAGGTGATACTAGCAAACAGCACTTGCCCAACAGTCTGTTAAGGCTACACGGGGTATCTTTGTCTTTAGTGTATAGAGAGCATGTGCGTAGTGTGGGGTGGACGGCGGTGCAGTGGTTAGCGCACTGGTGGGGGAGGGCGGGGGAGCCAAGCTTCTCTCTGACGTCATCGTCCCTCGCACCGCGCGCCGCGTGGCGCTCAACGCCGAGAGGGCGGAGCTCCACCGCGGGCGTGCTGGGAACACGCGTCACGTGACGCTACGGGTGACGCGCGCCGTCCCCCTCGCGGTCACTCGCTCGTTGGGCATAAACCCGGGGTGGGAATGGATGGCATCACTAGGGGGGTCTACTCGTGGTGTGTGCTGAGCGTCGCTGGGTAAAACATTTTGTTATAACCAGGGGTCGAATGACCCCCTCCTCCCCCCACCCAAACTAGTTTTATTTTACAGGGCATAGAGAGAGAGAAGCCATTTAACACTAGTAGTAGTAGGGGCTTTCGCCACCAATATTATTCGTAAAGGTTTGTTTTGATTAATATTTTAATTATCTGCTCTCAGACTTGGACCTGAAGCCACATCCTTCGATTCATGGGATAACGCTTCTGCTGAAACAATGGGAACTGTGTTTTGACTTTGAAGTGGGTTAAAGTTATTAAGCACCTGATATATATCTAGAGTGAGGATCTACCTTACAATACGACACGACTAATATTGTCTCAACACGCATTAATAACAGAGACATTGTGTGTTATTACAGGGATAGAGACAACGCAAACTCCAAATATACAGCAGCTTTCAGGGTCGTAATCCAACCACGACCTCCTGCATACCAGGCAAGGGAGTTAACATATCCTAGCCACAACGGCGTCCCTCCTTAACGTGGACACCAATCCGGTGTGAACCCAACCTCGAGTCTCAAGCTGTTTAGCATGCTTCGATGATTTGAGACACATTGATTATATTGTACCAGTTGAAATTGTGTAAACGCTAATTGCATTGTGCTCTGGGCTGTGATGAGATTTCTATTTTCGTCATTGCTTGCATGGGTTTGACTTGTTTTGCAATTATTTTCATTTTTGTGAACCAGGTAACTCTTGTCAATGAGACTTATCCTGATCTCATGAGTGCTCACCTCGTTGGACTCAAATTCAACTCGACTCGATCATCATCAGCAGCATCAGCAGAAATATCATCAGCAGCAAAATTAGTACAACAGCAGGAGCAACAGCATTAGCAGTGGGAGCTCCATCGTTAGCATCATGATCAATATCAGAAGTAGGGCCATAATCAATAATAATACAATCATTATCAGCAGTAACAGAATAATCAATAGCATAAGCAGCACCATTATCGCTAGCATAATCAATATTATCAGGAGTAGGACCAGCAGCATTAATAATATAATCATTAGTAGTAGTAACAGAATCATAAGTAGCAACAGCAGAAGCAGCATCATCATCATTCTTGCAACCGACACTCATCCTAGTATCTTGAGTTCTCACCTGGTTAAACAAATCGACTTTAACACGTAGGCTTTCGCGACCAATATAATCAATAATAAAGGTTTCTTGGGTTAAATCGCGTAAATATAAATATACTTGATTGTGTTCTGGGTTACCTGTGAATTGGAATCACGTTCTAGATTTGAAGCTTTCGTGACTGCAAGGATTCATATTCTTAGGTTTTTTCGGTAAAGTCACCTATGTGACTTTACCGAAAAAACCTAAGAATATGGAATCACGTTGTATTGTGGGTCAAGGGTCAAAATATTCTGGGTGAATAAAATACAATTTTAAAATTATTTTCAAGATTGTCATCCAGGCTTGAATGTTTCTCTCTCAGAGCTGAGCCTGACTGCCTTGTGTTATATTACGCGAGATTAAACCCGGTACGATTTGTAAATCTACAGCATACGCCTTCACAGGTAAGTGCTGTCTGTACCATTGGGCCAAATTCTATGGCGTGTGTCGTGGTATT
The DNA here is from genome assembly GCA_018977245.1 of Lethenteron camtschaticum. Classification (NCBI taxonomy): domain Eukaryota; kingdom Metazoa; phylum Chordata; class Hyperoartia; order Petromyzontiformes; family Petromyzontidae; genus Lethenteron; species Lethenteron camtschaticum. The sequence continues at coordinate 75,605 of MU249625.1, read as the reverse complement.
TCTAGCTGCACTCTCAATCAGTTTGCTTGTTCCTCGTCACCGTGAGCAATAATGATTATTGATCCTGACTGATGGATGATGATGAAGAGCATGATGATGATAATAATAACAATGACTGTGCTTGGTAATGATGATCACCACCCAATACTCTCCTACCTGATACCTGTCACTCCTTAGGGGCCGTCCATAAATGACGTCACGATTTTGGATGATTTTTTACCCCCGTCACACAGCGTCACAAATGTCTGACCCCCCCCCACCATGGTGCATGACGTTATTTATGGACGGCCCCTTAACCCACGACCCACCCAGCCATCTACAGAGACCCTCCCTCCCACGTGCCCACACTCACACCTGCTCGGCCATACACCTGCCCATCCTGCCACCCGTTCCTCCTACCCTCCCACCTGCCCACCCACTCGCCCACCTTCTCGCCTGCCCACCCTCTCACCCGTCCACCTCATGCATATTCAAGCGCCCATTCCCGGCTGATCTCCCTCCCACCTGATCGCCTGCAAGCACGCTCACTCACACACCCACACGAAGACAAAGATCCCCGTATAGCCTGAACAGACTGTTGGGCAAGTCCTGTAAGCGAGCACCTATGGCGGCTGGCACGGTAAACGAGTGGGTGGGTGGCCAGCACCAAGCCCGGCCGCCTTTGACTCCCGAGTGTCGATATTTATACTCCGCACCAGGTACTTATTTGAGGCTGAGTCGACCTAGGGGATGCCCATGACAGGTTCAGACAATGGTCACTGGTGTTGGTGGCCGTGAGTGGGAAAAGAATTTTGGTCGGCAGGTTCGTACCACAGCGCACTCACCACAACACTAATCTCCACCCACCCACACACACCTGCTCAACCACCCAATACGATCACCCTCCTACCCTCCCACCTGATCCCCCACTCATTTACACGTGAAGTTAGAAGATCATTTGTCAAAAAATTACAATATTAAGTTGATTCTTTTTAAAGATAATTTGAAACTGTCATGCTAAAATAATGGCAATGATAGAGACGACATACTTTTCTTTTTTAAACCTTTAATAATATTTTTTACACGGTACGGTTTGGTGCAGAATCCCACGAAGCCTCACCATAGCCAACGACATCAGTCCAAGGGACAAACTATCACCGTTTGCCTGGCCACTCTGGGTTTTCTAACAAATCGCGACCTGTAAACCCAACACCGCGGTGTGAATGCAATGCTCCTGTCTAGGCAGGTGAGAGTCGATTCGTGTCTTGGTTCGTCGCCGCCGTGTGCGCTCCTGGGACAGCGTCTCTCAGCCACAGCGAGCGGCTATCGGTGAGAAGCCACTGAGTCGTGGCGAGCGCAGCTCCCACTGAGAGCGTAGCGAGTGGACCTGGCTCCCGTCTAGAAGTGGTCAAAGCCGACCGACAGTGTAACGCGTCTCACGGTGCGTCTAGACAGCTGCGTGCGATACGAAGCTCGTGTCTGTGACCTTGACCACCTGAGCACATTTCCACGGAGTGTCTCGTGAGGTTTGTAACCTCGTGCTAAGTAATGTTGGCTTCCTAGTTCATCTCCGATGTTGTGAGCCCCCAGGATGTTGATGGTTAAAATATTTTAATGGAACGTCCCTCGATTGAACTTCTCATTCGCATGGGTGTCCTCGGTATCAACTGACACATGCCTGTTAACTTCGACAAAACGATTTACTACGTGTGAATTTGCACGTATGTTTGTGTGCATTTCGGGTTCTTCGTGTGTCTATGAGAGTGTAACTTACAAGACTGAGTAGCTATGCCAGTGTGTTTATATTTACTACCCAGACCCAAGCGATGAGGTTGTCTATAACATGACACATCACACTATCTACTGTGTAAAGCTCATATATAGTACACGTGTGTGTAATGCTGTTACATACCCTCACCATGTACTATAGCTGAGTTATAGACAGTGCATAGTGTGCTGTATAGTGTGATGTGTAATGTTGTTACATACCCTCACCATGTACTATAGCTGAGTTATAGACAGTGCATAGTGTGCTGTATAGTGTGATGTGTAATGCTGTTACATATACCCTCACCATGTACTATAGCTGAGTTATAGACAGTGCATAGTGTGCTGTATAGTGTGATGTGTAATGCTGTTACATATACCCTCACCATGTACTATAGCTGAGTTATAGACAGTGCATAGTGTGCTGTATAGTGTGATGTGTAATGTGTGATGCCGCCGCCACGAAGCCGTTCGGCAGGCGCCCAAATCCCTGACCTCGCCACCACCAAGCAACGGAGCCAACCCCGCGTCCCCCTCACCTCACCTCACACAAACACACCCGCACGCATTTTCCCCCACCCATAGAGCTGGACGGGGAGGTCACCTGGCCGACCGGTTTTTATCCGAGAAACCCTTATCGGGGTTAACTCTCACGGTTTCCGGCGATCAGGGAATTGGATGACCTCCCCGTGCTACGTGGCACCGCGGCGCTGCGACCAGCCTTAATATGGTGTGGTCGCGGCATGGGGCATTCGGCCACCGCGGTTGAGGCGCATTTCCCCCCACACACACCCCCACGGGTCGACGGGGCAAGCAGGGGAGGGACGGGACAGCATGAATAGCGGGACCGCAGGAGCTGTTGCGCATAGTCATGGAGGGTTGGGATAATTACGCTTGAGCGCGCAGGCCCCATTGTTAGGAAGGGTAAGGGATTAACTAGGATTTACGCCTTGCACGCCGCACACTGATTAGCATATCAACAGCGCCCGGAACCGCCGTGCGCGGGCTCGAGGTGCACGAGCCCATTGTTCAGCGCAGCATCCCCTTTGAGGTAGGGAGGATAAATAGAGGGGCGCAGAGGGGAAATCGCTCTTACTCCAGCGCCAGGCGACCAGACGCAGCTGCAGCCAGCGACCCGGACGTCCGTGTGACGCACCGAGGCACGCGGTTAGCACAAGGATCAGCGGACCGCCGTGGACACTTAACAGTGAGTAAGAAGGTGAATTAGAATCATAGCAGATAAATCGGGAATAGGTATAGAGGTATCAGCGTAGGCCAGCCTCGTCGACTCACTGATTTAACATCTAGTTCCAGGTAGCGGGTAATAAATCATTAATAGCTGATCGTGGCCTCGTGTGATCTCGTGTTATAAGTGTGAACGCGTGTGGTACGGTGTATGTGTAAGCTCTCGGCGTGCGTAATCGGCGTACCCCAGGTGCGCGATCATAACGTGAGCGGCCAGCGCGGCGCAGGGCGGCGCAAGAGTGGGTATCGCGTGTGGAGCTGTATGTGTGTGCGCGCACGTTCACGACGTGTATAATACAGGTGCGCGATCCTAACGCGAGTGGTCAGTATTGAGTGAGTGCCGCGCAGAGCTGTGTGTGGGAGTGCGCATACGTTCGTTACGTGTCGGATACGGATGCGCATTGGTAACGTGCCGCACAGGGCTATACTGCGAGCACGGCGTTTGATTGATGATGATGTGCGCACGTATGCTCGCAGCGTGGGAGCGCGGCGCGAGGCTGTAATAGTAGGGGTGTCGCGGTCGAATGCCGGCGAAACCGTAGCGGGTAATAGGGAGGTGGGGTAACGTAAACGGAATAGGGGATGCAGGCGGGAGGGACCCCGGGGGCCGACGGCCCCCACATATTGGTGTCAGAAACGGGACGATTCCCCGCGCCCCCAAGGAGAGAGGCCCCCAACCCAAGTTAAAGTAAAATGCACATTTACGGGCAAAGGGATTCCATCATCGAAATCGTTTGCCCGCAGCATCAAGGGGGCTAAAAAGGTTAATGGGTGGTCAGAGGAAGAGGCGTTGCAGCAGTTAGAACTACATTTAGATGGACGGGCAGCCGACTTTGTGGAAGCTTTGCCCGCAAGCGCACAAACTCAGTGGGAAAAATTAATGTGCGAACTCGAACGGCGCTTCGGCGCCTATGACGAGGAGGATGCGCAGGCGGCCTTAGAGGCACGCCGCCGCCAGCCCGGCGAGGATCTGCGAGATTACGCCGAGGACGTACGCATGTTGACCCAGCTCGCGTACCCGGAGCACGAGGCGAAAGTAATTGAGAGCCTCGCCGCCGGGAAGGTCCAGCGATATTTGGCATGCACCCGTGGTGGCAGCCAAATATAGACGGTGCACGCCTCTCCTTTAACGCACTTGTCGAGCGCGCGCGTAAATGCGAGAAGCTCTCTGGTGAGCGCGCGCAGCCTCGAGGGAGGGGACGAGAGTGCGCCGTAGCGAGCCTACTCTCGGACGAGGAGGAGGAGCTCGCCATCGCAGGGAGGGACGGGCAAGGGAGCCCCAGAGACCCAGCGAGAAAACCCCGGGGTGGGTAGCTGGGTTACAGGCCGGTATGGGAGATATGATAAACCAAGTAGGTGAGAGGGTAACCCACGTAGGTGAGAGGGTAACCCAGATACGCGAGGAAGCGAATAGAAATGTGAAGACCATCCAGTCTGAGATGGGTGAGCTACACTCCACAGTAAGGGGGCTGGCCGGGAAGGTATCCCAATTAGAGTCCGAGTTGGAACAACTGCGTACAGGGAGAGGGAGCGGGCAGGGGACCCACTACGGAGCCGCCACCCCTCCCCGGACGTGTTATGTTTGCGATCGGCGAGGGCATCTCAGGAGGGACTGTCCTCAGGTCGCCCGAGCTAGACAAGAGCTAAGGTCAAACACTAAGGCCCCCCTAGAGAGGGGACCACCGGGGGGTGAAATCGACGTAGCCCCGACACGAACAAGCTGTAGTGATAATGGCGAGCGAGTGATCTCCACACAGGTTCCAGCAACAACGCCCCGGAAACGGTGACTCCTGGCGACTGGCTATGGGAGCTGGTGGCGGGGATCACGGGGGCCACGTCGCTGGTGGAAGGGGAGGTAAACGGAGTGCGTACCCGAATCCTGCTGGACACGGGGGCGGTGGCCTCGCTCGTGAGCGCAGCGCACTGCAGCGCGATCGGGGTCGACGTGCGTCACCTGCAGGCCCCGGACCGCGCGCTGCACACGGCGAGTGGAGCCGGAATGGGGTTGCTGGGGAGAGCAACCCTAGAGGTCCGCATAGGCAGTCAGGTGTGCACCCAGGAGTTCTACGTGTCGAGTGCGTTGTGTCACGAGTGTATCGCAGGTACCGACCTCCTAGAACGGTTGGGACTCAACGTGCAACCCCGCCAGCGATGCGCCACCATGGAGAGCAACGGCGAGCGGATACCGTTCCTGGGACGAGAACCAACGCGCCTCCGCTTTGCACCTGTGGCCGCTATCCTGGCGACGGCAGTCACCATCGGCCCGCTCACCGAGATGCTGGTGCCGGTGGCAACATCCCCCACCGACCCCGCGCTCCGACCATCAGGGGAGGTAATGCTAACTCCTCACCCGGAGTTGGCAAAACGGTATGGGGTTGTGGGATCCGCCACGTTGGTAAACGCAGATGGGGACCGATTGTTTATGCGGATGTTTAACCCCCACAATACCCCAGCGATACTGCGACGGCGCACCCGATAGCCACAGTACACCCCCTGCACGCACGCCACTCTAACGACTCGGTGTTCGCACTCTGGGCTGAGGACCCCGGTCGTCCTGAGGGTGAGCAGGACCTGGCCTGGCGAGTCGGCCCGACTCCCCGAGCCGAGGTCGTTCCCCTGCTCGACGCCTTACATGTACCATGGGCAGATTTACCTAGGGGTGAGGCCGATCGGCTGCGTGAGTTACTGCGGGAGTATGCCGACGTCTTCAGCGAACACGACTCGGACGTAGGTCGGACCGACCTTGTTAAGCACCAAATTGACACCGGTGCAGCCCGACCCATCAAACTCCCTGCGTACCGAGTGGGCGCACCCGAACGCACCCAGATCAAAGAGGCGGTTGGGGACATGCTTCGCGATAACATAATTCAGCCCTCGGCGAGCCCCTGGTCAGCCCCGGTGGTACTAGTAACGAAAAAGGATGGGTCAACCCGGTTCTGCGTCGATTACCGTAAACTGAACGCAGTCACGCTCGGCGACGCCTTCCCCATACCCCGCATCGACGACACTTTTGACAGGCTCGCCAGAGCGCGATATTTTTCCACCCTCGATCTCGCGTCCGGGTACTGGCAGGTGGAGATGGCGGAGGAGGATCGGCCGAAAACCGCATTCACCACCCCGATGGGACTATTCGAGTTTCGAGTACTCCCGTTCGGACTCACCAATGCACCCGCGACGTTCCAGCGGCTGATGGAGTTGGTGATGCGGGGTTTGCAATGGGAACAGTGACTGATTTACTTGGACGATGTGATCGTGTTCAGTAGATCTTTGTCTGAGCATTGGTCCAGGCTACGAGAGGTGTTCCAGCGACTGCGAGCGGCTCATCTCAAGCTCAAGCCACGTAAGTGTTACATCGCACAACGCGAGGTGGGGTACCTCGGGCATCGCGTCAGCGAGGCAGGCGTGCGCACCGATCCGGAGAAGGTACGCGCCGTAGTGGAGTGGCCACGGCCAAGGAATCTGACGGAGATCAGATCATTTTTGGGGCTCGCCACCTATTATCATCGATTTGTAAAGGGATTCAGCGAGATTGCACGCCCCCTCACCCAACTCACCTCCCCTAAGCACCCCTATCAGTGGACGGGGGCCTGCCAGACGGCCTTCACCACTCTCAAAGACCACCTCACCCACGCCCCCACCCTCGCTTTCCCCGATTTTACCACCGATTTTATTTTGGACACCGACGCCTGCAGCAGCGGGCTGGGCGCGGTGTTGTCACAGGTACAGGATGGGACGGAACGAGTCATCGCGTACGCCAGCCGGACCCTGAGTGGGCCGAGCTGAACTATTGCGTGACCCGCCAAGAGTTGTACGCCGTGATTTTCGCATGTAAGCAGTTCCGGCCGTATTTGTACGGCAGGAGATGTCGCGTACGCACTGACCATTATGCTCTTCAGTTCCTTCTTACATTCAAGGAGCCGCGGGGGCAGACGGCCCGTTGGTTGGCGCAGTTGCAGGAGTACAACCTGCAAATCGAGTATCAGGCTGGCCGGACGCATGCAAACGCGGACGCCTTGTCGAGGCGGCCCACGGTGTACGCCGAGACAAGGGCGGAGGAGGCCTGCCCGTGTTTCACGGGGGACGCTGCCGGCAGGCAACGGACCCCCGAGAGGCCGCGGCCACTGACCCCCCCCAGCGAGAAAGAGTGCTGTGTGCGCCACAGAGACCCTCACAGGTGGCACCGAGGATCCGTCGACCGCCCGGTAAGCGGGGACCCGCAGCCGGGACCCGATCGGACGGATCCAGGAGGACGTCGGCTGCGCCTTCCGGGCCTAAACGACGAGCAGCTGAGACAGACCCAGCAGCGAGATCCAGATCTGGCGGCAGTGGAGGCGGCACTGCGGGAGGAAAAGAGCGCCCTACCAGGACCCTGGAGCGGTTTGTATGCCCGGTTGTGTGTGCAGAACGGAGTGGTACGGGAGTTAACCGAGGCCGGCCAGCCGGGGTGCATCTGTGTTCCTGCCCAGGTGCGACCCCAGCTGCTACGGCTGGTGCATGACCACCCACTCGGGGCCACGATGGGGAACGACGCACTCGAGAGACCCTGCGTCGCCAGTATCTCTGGCCCAAATTGGCACAAGACGTGGCGGCCTGGGTACAGGGCTGCCGCGCCTGTCAGCAGTGCGGGCCGAAACCGGCATGATACCAGGTACCCCTAAGGCCGTTCCGCGTCAGCCGCACGAATCAGCTGGTCGGGATCGATCTACAGGGGCCATTCCCACGATCCATCGAGGCAACCGTATATTCTAGTCGCAGTAGAGTATTTCACCCGCTACCCGTGGCAGTGGCCATCCCTGATAAAACGGCCTTGGTGGTGGCCCGGGCATTCGTGGAACATTACGTACTCAAGCACGGGATCCCAGAACGAGTCCTCACCGACCAGGGTAGCGAGTTCAAGGCCGAGCTGTTCCAGGCACTGTGCCGAGAATTCGGAATCCAGAAGGACCGAACCACAGCGTACCACCTCCAGGCGAATGGTATGGTAGAACGCATGAATCAGACCCTAGCGGGGAAACTCAAACGTATGGCGGCTGCAAATCAACGGGATTGGGACGAACACCTCCCCTACGCCCTTTTCGCCTACGCCACCACCGTACACACGTCGACGGGACAAACCCCGTTTTTAATGATGTTCGGCCGTGAGTCTCGTTTACCCGCAGATCTGCTATTCGGCGTCCCTTCCCCCAGCCGGAGGAGGAAGCCGCCCGTGGAACACCTGTTGGAGACCCTGCGAGAAGCCCGAGGCCGAGCATACCCGCAAGGGAAGCCGCGCATCGACGGCAGGAACAGGGCACCCGACCCCGCATGGAACCCCCTTATTCCTGACAGGCGCTAAGGTGTGGCTACACACTCCTCGCGTCGGGGCCGGGCAGGTGGGGAAACTGACGACTTACTGGCGGGGACCCTGGACCGTGGTGCGGCAGATATCCCCCTGGACGGTACTAATTTATGGCGGGGAGGGGGGTCGAGAGACGGTGGTCAATGTCCGCCGCTTAAAACCGTGGAAAGTGGCCCCGGCGAGAGAGAACCCCGTCACCCGAAGGCCCCAAAATCCCGGAGTACCCGCACCCCTCGTGTTGGGGGGCCTCGCACACTACATGGGCCCCGCCGGACCCCCGAGACGCCCCGATCCAGTCCGGAGACGGCGCGGACGACGGGCCCTAGACCCTTCCGCTGCCGAGTTTGTGCCCCAGCCCACAGGTGCCGGAGGACGGGGAGAGCCGCTGGAGTGGAGGAGGAGGCCGCCGCAGGAGCTGCAGAGGATGGAACCACCCGCCCCGAGGCCAGCCACCAGGTCCGGACGGATCCCCCGGACCCCGCAACGTTTCCTCGTGGGCGCGGCCCAAGCGAGGTGCTCCAGTCAACCCGGGACGGGAACTGGCACCTCGGGGGGCTATGTGATGCCGCCGCCACGAAGCCGTTCGGCAGGCGCCCAAATCCCCGACCTCGCCACCACCAAGCAACGGAGCCAACCCCGCGTCCCCCTCACCTCACCTCACACGAACACACCCGCACGCATTTTCCCCCACCCATAGAGCTGGACGGGGAGGTCACCTGGCCGACCGGTTTTTATCCGAGAAACCCTTATCGGGGTTAACTCTCACGGTTCCGGCGATCAGGGAATTGGATGACCTCCCCGTGCTACGTGGCACCGCGGCGCTGCGACCAGCCTTAATATGGTGTGGTCGCGGCATGGGGCATTCGGCCACCGCGGTTGAGGCGCATTTCCCCCCACACACACCCCACGGGTCGACGGGGCAAGCAGGGGAGGGACGGGACAGCATGAATAGCGGGACCGCAGGAGCTGTTGCGCATAGTCATGGAGGGTTGGGATAATTACGCTTGAGCGCGCAGGCCCCATTGTTAGGAAGGGTAAGGGATTAACTAGGATTTACGCCTTGCACGCCGCACACTGATTAGCATATCAACAGCGCCCGGAACCGCCGTGCGCGGGCTCGAGGTGCACGAGCCCATTGTTCAGCGCAGCATCCCCTTTGAGGTAGGGAGGATAAATAGAGGGGCGCAGAGGGGAAATCGCTCTTACTCCAGCGCCAGGCGACCAGACGCAGCTGCAGCCAGCGACCCGGACGTCCGTGTGACGCACCGAGGCACGCGGTTAGCACAAGGATCAGCGGACCGCCGTGGACACTTAACAGTGAGTAAGAAGGTGAATTAGAATCATAGCAGATAAATCGGGAATAGGTATAGAGGTATCAGCGTAGGCCAGCCTCGTCGACTCACTGATTTACCATCTAGTTCCAGGTAGCGGGTAATAAATCATTAATAGCTGATCGTGGCCTCGTGTGATCTCGTGTTATAAGTGTGAACGCGTGTGGTACGGTGTATGTGTAAGCTCTCGGCGTGCGTAATCGGCGTACCCCAGGTGCGCGATCATAACGTGAGCGGCCAGCGCGGCGCAGAGCGGCGCAAGAGTGGGTATCGCGTGTGGAGCTGTATGTGTGTGCGCGCACGTTCACGACGTGTATAATACAGGTGCGCGATCCTAACGCGAGTGGTCAGTATTGAGTGAGTGCCGCGCAGAGCTGTGTGTGGGAGTGCGCATACGTTCGTTACGTGTCGGATACGGATGCGCATTGGTAACGTGCCGCACAGGGCTATACTGCGAGCACGGCGTTTGATTGATGATGATGTGCGCACGTATGCTCGCAGCGTGGGAGCGCGGCGCGAGGCTGTAATAGTAGGGGTGTCGCGGTCGAATGCCGGCGAAACCGTAGCGGGTAATAGGGAGGTGGGTAACGTAAACGGAATAGGGGATGCAGGCGGGAGGGACCCCGGGGGCCGACGGCCCCACAAATGCTGTTACATACCCTCACCATGTACTATAGCTGAGTTACACACAGTGCATAGTGTGCTGTATAGTGTGATGTGTAATGCTGTTACATACCCTCACCATGTACTATAGCTGAGTTATAGAGAGTGCATAGTGTGCTGTATAGTGTGATGTGTAATGTTACATACCGTCACCATGTACTATAGCTGAGTTATAGACAGTGCATAGTGTGCTGTATAGTGTGATGTGTTATGCTGTTACATACCCTCACCATGTACTATAGCTGAGTTATAGACAGTGCATAGTGTGCTGTATAGTGTGATGTGTAATGCTGTTACATACCCTCACCATGTACTATAGCTGAGTTATAGACAGTGCATAGTGTGCTGTATAGTGTGATGTGTAATGCTGCTACATACCCTCACCATGTACTACAGCTGAGTTATAGACAGTGCATAGTGTGATGTATATTGTGATGTGTAATGCTGTTACTTACCCTCACCATGTACTACAGCTGAGTTATAGACAGTGCATAGTGTGCTGTATAGTGTGATGTGCAATGTTGTTACATACCCTCACCATGTACTATAGCTGAGTTATAGACAGTGCATAGTGTGTTGTATAGTGTGATGTGTAATGCTGTTACATACCCTCACCATGTACTATAGCTGAGTTATAGACAGTGCATAGTGTGCTGTATAGTGTGATGTGCAATGTTGTTACATTCCCTCACCATGTACTATAGCTGAGTTATAGACAGTGCATAGTGTGCTGTATAGTGTGATGTGTAATGCTGTTACATACCCATACCTGTCAACCCATATGGGTTTACCCGTATTGTTTCTTGCTGTGGTTGTCCCACCTGATGACGGACGCTTGTGTTGCGCCCGAAACGTCGTGATTTAAATAATTTTATACCTACGTGACTTTCCCGAAAGAACCAAAGAGTATTAAATTATTATTATTACTTGACGCTCACGCCAGTTTGTTCAGGGCACGGGTCTGCAACCTGCAGCTCCGTAGCGGCGTGCGGCTCTTTGAGGGACGGCTGCTTCGCGAGACGTTTTTATTTACCACGGACTACCACCACCACGTCTCTCGTACTCACACCACATTCTTATTTATCACGCACCACCACCGTCTCTCGTACTCACACCACGTTCTTATTTATCAAGGACCACCACCACCATGTCTCGTACTCAAACCACATTCTTATTTATCAAGGACCACCACCACCGTCTTGTACCCACACCACGTTGAATTGCGGCTCTTGAAATAACGTGTTGGGTTTTTTACTTACCGAATTGTAACAAAGAAAACATGTCTCGTTATTTTGGTTTCTGAACCCCTGGTTTAGGGGAATCGGTTTTTTAAACCCTGAATACGATCTGACAGTGTGTGGTTTGCTGGGCAAACGCACAGCCTCACCCTAGCCCAGGGGTCTCAAACTCGCGGCCCGCGGGCAATTGCGGCCCTCGGGACGATATTTTGTGGCCCCACCTTAATATGAAAGTTTAATGTTAGTGCGGCCGCGAGTTTTATATTGTAGCAACCCCCGCTGTTAGCTGCTGTGTGGGACAATGTTATGATGCTCTGGTTTCCTACTGTGTGCCTGTCCAGTGAATGCGGCATGCATGACATGGGGGTGGTCGTGTGTGTGTGTTTGTGTACGTGTGAGAGTGAGTGAGAGAGAGAGCCGGGAGAGAAAAGAGTGGCTTTGGATGTGCGGAGAGCAGGAGGGTGAAATTCATAGTTTTCCGCCCTCTTTCGCGCAGGTCGTGATGTATCCAGTGCTTCATTTGTAAATCACAAGGTGCCGGAACGCTAAGTACATATGACAGCGCAGGTACGACGAGCAGGTCCCGGAACGCACATAAAACGACGCTTAAAACAGCACACACATGCCACTTACAATGCAGTGGGACTTATTTAGGCTATACTGCAGTGACGGTATCAGTCTTTGTGTCAGTGATTAATAAAGTGGCATCTTGAGCAAAGGCGACTTCTGTGTCCAGCGGAGAAAACGAACGGAACACACACACAATTTGTTAAATTGAAGGCAAATTCAAGGATACCACTCCTTTACGCACACGCTGCGCTGTGAGGTTTTGGAGCTTCTTTACGCAGACGGATTATTCTAAACCGCACCAGTTTATAACACGTCATTGAGCTAATATCTACATTTACAGTCTGGGCTGTTTTACATTATTATTTACACCTGATATGTGTGGATTAATTTTAATGATTTAAATTCCCTCATCCTCTGGTGGTGACATTTACACACCGAGCCACAGACTGTACATGACGATGTGCATAATTATTTTGGTTCATCTTAGAAGTCTGCATTTGTTATTATTTTATGAAATTGTGATGCTGTTGTTAAGAAAGCTTTATATAACGTATTAGATTATCTTGTTATTGCGTGGCCACAAATTAGTAATTCATCCACCGATGTCAACAGGGGCTCCGTAATTTTCCAGTGATTACATTATATTGTTATATTTTATTTTAATAATTTCTTAAAAACTTTTTTTAATATTCATATTTTTTTCGATATGAGAGGTACCGATCTGCTCAAATAAGTCCCGGAACGCAGGCAAGCCAACACGCCGCACAAAGTAAGCACAAAAATGTATAGAAAAATGTGATGATGTGACTGAAGGCAGCGAAAGCCCCGACAGTGGCCAGCAGCATTTTAACCCCGTGGTCACACAATGACGCTGCCTCATATAGTCCTCTCCTCTCCCTCTTTCGGCTCTCCACTGTGCGCGCACCGGAGCGCGTCAAAGCGCAGATCCACAGCTCATCCCGGCTCAGATCCCCGTGCTTTGAACAGAGAAGCCTGTATAGTAGCAGCCGCTACAGCTGTCTGCCTGTGACTGGGGTGTGGGACGAAATCTGATGGNAGCGCATTACCCCCCCCCCCCCATAATCTACGCACCTGTTGTTACCAGAAAAAGCGGAAATGACGTGCATTTGCGGAAAATACGTCTCCGTGCGTCGCTGGTTAGCTAAACACTTGACTGAAACTTTATTGCGTGAGCGACGGCAAGTGGAATGAATATATATCTTGTCACACAGCCCCAATCATGTATTTTCAAAGCCTGCAGTGAAGAGAAAGGTTGGTGACGAGCACAGACAATTTCAGGAAAGTGGGAGATGCAATATTTATTTGTTGAGCGCATGAGCACCCCGACGTGTCTTATTTGTACAGAAAAAGTTGCGGTGCACAAGGAATACAACCTCAAACGTCATTACTCAACTAGACATGCTGAGGAGTATGCAAAATACCAGGGAGATGAGAGAGCCAACCGGGTTGCCAATCTTAAAACATGTCTACTGAGGCAACAAAATGTCTTCAAGAAAGCAACCAAAGAGAATAATGCAGCAGTCGAAGTAAGCTACGTGGTTAGTGAGATGATTGCTAAGGCAGGAAAGCCATTCACAGAAGGCGAGTTTATCAAAAAGTGCATCTTACAGGCTGCAAGTATAGTCTGTCCGGAAAAGAAAGGTCAGTTTGGCAACATCCGCCTTTCTGCTAACACCGTGGCAGTGCGCATTTCTGACCTGTCAAGTGACATTTATGATCAACTGCGTGAGAAAGCCAAATTTTTCAATGCATACTCAGTCGCTCTTGACGAGAGTTCAGACATCACTGACACTGCCTAGCTCACAATATATGTCCGTGGTGTTGATGACAATTTTGAAGTGATGGAGGAGTTGCTCACAGTAATTCCAATGCATGGCCACACCACCGCTCAGGAGATATTTTGCCAGCTGTGTGATGCCATTGTGAATGCCGGTTTGCCATGGAAGAAGTTTGTTGGAATAACAACCGACGGAGCGCCATCAATGACAGGAGGAAAATGGACTGGTGGCACTTGTTCAAAGAAAACTAGAAGAGGGTGTGGAGAAGGCCATTGTTCTGCACTGCATCATCCATCAGCAGGCCCTTTGCAGCAAATGCCTGAAGTTTGACAATGTGATGTCTGTTGTTGTGAAATGTATCAACCAAATCAGATCCAGGGGCTTAAAGTACCGGATGTTCCGTACTTTTTTAGAGGAAATGGAGTCAGAATATGAGGATGTGCTCTACTTCACCGAGGTACGTTGGCTCAGCAGGGGAAACGTCTTGAAGAGATTTTTTGACTTGAGAGCAGAAGTGAAAGCCTTCATGGAGAAGGATGGGTGGCTGTTCCTGTGCTAAGTGATCCCAAATGGCTCATGGACTTAGCTTTTCTTGTTTACATCACGCATGAGCTGAATGTACTGAACAAGAAGTTACAAGGCCAGGGCAGCTCGTCAGTGCTGCCTATGCGTGAGTGCATTCTCCACAAAACCTGTGTTATGGAAAGCCCAGCTCTCTCAGACAAACCTTTGCCATTTCCCAGCATGCAAGGCACTCCTGAATGCAGGCACACCATTCAGTGGTGAGAAGTATGTTGATGCCATTTTGAGGCTACAGGAGGAATTTGATCACAGATTTGCAGACTTCAAGACGCACAGAGCCACTTTTCATATTTTTGCGGATCCCTTCTCCTTTGATGTGCAAGATGCCCCTCCTGTGCTTCAAATCGAGCTCATTGACCTGCAGTGCAACTCTGACCTCAAAGCCAAGTTCAGGAGGTAGTGAAAGAAGACAAGCTTGGCAATTTTTTGCAAGAATTGAACCCCAGCTTCCCTGAGTTTCCCGAATGTTCAAGCGGACCAGTGCTTTTTGGAGCACTATTGTGTGAAAAGCTCTTCTCCACCTGACTTCAATAAGTCCAAGTACAGGTCCAGACTTACTGATGATCATCTTCAAGCCATACTGAGGTCTCAACTGCTTCCTCCCTCAAGCCAAATGTGGCTCAGCTATGTGAGAGAAGCGCTGCCAGGTCTCTGGCAGCAAGAAGTAGGCAAGAGAAGCCATGTTCAGAAGAACCGTTCATGTTCTTCAATATTCTATTCATGTTCAGAAGAACCCATTGAAGTTAAATAACTGTTAGTAATAACATTTGAGAAGTTTGGATTTTTTTAGCAAAGTTTTTTTTGTGGAATACCTGATGCGGCCCAGCCTCACCCAGATACTGCCTCCAGCGGCCCCAGGTAATTTGAGTTTGAGACCCCTGCCCTAGCCAGTGTTTTGTTTACGTGACAAACCTTTCTCATTGATTGTGTCGGGTGGTGGCGGGTTTAACGACACGTTAATATTTACGCGATCTAACCCAAAAACACGTTTAATGAATAATATTGGTCGCGATTAGCCTACTTATATTTTTAAATCTGAAAAGACAGTACGAAGCGATAGAGGGACAGTACGGCTCCCCGGGACCATGGTTACTAATGACTGCTAATGATGATTGATGGGACGAGCGTTGACAGGATCACGTGAGGGGAAGCACGTGACCCAATGGCCGTGAAGTGTAACAAGGGCGTAGACTGAATAAGAGCCGGTGCGAACGGACTTGGGAGCTGTTGTTGTGGGGAATCGCCGTCGTCTCCATCGTCTCTGAGTAGTCTTGAGGCTAGAATTACATTGTCTCAGAATAGAGTCGTCTAATTACCCAAGTGTATATCGTCACTCGTTACGTTGTCAGCAGACTTTATTCATAATAAATATACATGAAGAATAAGACGGTGTCTCTGAGAGCTACATTACAAATGTAACGCCACGTCTACACAGGTGAGCACGGGCTGCCGCGGGGAACATTCCAGGGCGAGTCCAGTGGTGTTCATAATTTAACTGCAGGTGAAGGCAGATCGTTTCCTTGTTCGTCGTGGCTGCTCCATGCTTTTTACATATCGCTTCGGTGGCTAGGAGATGTTAACTACCTTTCATGGTATATAGGAGGTCGTGGGTTCCATTCCAACCCTGACGCTGCTGTATATTTGTAGTTTGCGTGTCCCTCTCGCCGTGGTCCCGTGGATTTTTTCTGCTTCCTCTGGTTTCCCCTCGACATTTAGAATCAACATCACGCGTTTAAAGTTTTTGGCTGAAAAAATATCCACGCGAAAAGCCACTTTGTTGAGCTTTCAATCGTGGCCAGGTCGCTTAAAGAAAAAGCTACATAGCTCAGTGGATCTTACCTGGTAAAATATAAAGAAATATTTTTAATAGAATTTGCCAAAATCAGCCAGAGTAAAGGATGTAAAATGTTGACATTGACAAGAATAGGTGATGAAGACTTCTTTTGTTTAGGTATTGACGATTTTAAACATTGAACAATATATTTTATATTCTTGGTTCTTTCGGAAAAGTCACGTAGATATTTTTATTTTTTTACCGAAACAACAAAGAGTATGGATTTTGCAGTCACAAAGCTTCAAATCAAGAACGATGAGAAGTGTCTGTCGTCAAAGTAAAAAATCACATCGGTGATAAATCGCGCGTAGTGAATTGAAAGAGACATTGATGTGGCGTCAACCATTAATGTTGTACAACAACAACAGCAGCAGTAGCTGCTGTGCGTCAACGAGCTGCACCACCCGCACGCCGTTCGCCACAACGCGCTACAGACGCAGTCCATGGCGACACGGAGCCAAGGCGAATTCGTCGCTGCGCTCCGACAACAAAGAAAGCGGTGTATAAAGCAAAGCACGTTGTGGCAATCGCCCGAATGTCAACAAGACGCAGGGAACTACTAACTTTTATATTTATACTAGCGGTGAGTACCCGGCGTTGCCGGGCGAAAAAGGCAGACACATGTAGTTACACATGCAAATCCATTGATACACAAAAATAGAGTTACACGCACAAATTGACTCTCACATACATACATAGACTGAACAACAACCGCCATTCGCCACTAAGTGGCGGTGACGTCACAACAACGCTTGTGCCAGGCTATGTGCACCTTGAGGCCATGTAAAGTGTCGAATGCCCGCTGGCAAGAGGTCACGGGGCAAACCCAGATGGCACAGGTCGACTGACTGAGACGACTGGCTGATGCAGCACCTGTGGCCCCTACTGTGGCAACTTTCTGTGCTTTAGCCACCCGGCGCTCCGCTCGTTGTTGTAAGCGTCGCTCCTCCGCCCTCCGTTGTTGTTGGAGTGTGACTGCCTCCAACTGGCCAGTAGCGTCTTTCAGGAGCCTCCTCCAGAGTGGCCGATCTTGACACGGCTGGTACAGTCATCCGCAAGTCTTCCTGTAGCACATAACTCCCATGTCTTCTCCAGCCCGTGCCGCACCTGTTTAGCTCAAGTCCATTTTTACTATTGTTAAACACATTAGTTCACAAACATTACAATAATAATGTTTGTGCGCAGATAAAAACTCAGCTTCATTGTTCAACATTATGAAACAAGTTCACAGATGTTACAATAATTATCTTTTTGTGAAGATAACTCAGGTTCATTGTTTACCATTATGAAACAAGTTGACATGTTACAATAATTATGTTTGTGTACACAAAACTCTTTTTGGATTTTTGGGTTGCTCAATTTCCCCTTTTTTTGCTGCGCTTTTATAACGCTGCCACGGTCTACTGGCAGTCTGTGATTTCTGCTTATTTCTTCAATGCATTTCTATTGTTTCCATCGCTCACGTCACGCTATTTACTCATACGTAGTACTGCAAAACTGATAGCTGTGCCATCATCGGGATTGCTGTGCCGTCGATGTGTGTTTGTGAGTCCATGTGTGTGAGTCCATGTGTGTGAGTCCATGTGTGTCTGAGTCCATGTGTGTGCGTGTAGAGCCATGCGTGTCTTTAACTCCATGTGGGTGTCTTTTTCGAACGGACAACGTCAAAAGTGTTTATGTGTGTGTGTTAGTCCATGTGTGTGTGTGTCAGTCGATCTGTGTGCGTGTACGTCGATGTGTATGTCAGTCCATATGTGTGTGTTAGTCCACATGTGTGTGTAAGTCTATACATGTGTGTGTCACTCAATGTGTGTGTGTAAGTAAATGCGTCTGTGTGTTAGTCCATATGTGTGTTAATCCATGTCTGTGTATCTAAAGTATATATCTGTGTGTCACAGTCCATGTGTGTGTAGGGCTATGTGTGTGTCAGTCTATGTATGTGTAAGTTCATGTGTGTGTCTTAGTCCATATGTGTGTGTGTAAGTACATGTGTGTTTACGTCAATGTGTGTTTTAGTCCACGTATCGCTGTGTGCGAGTCGGTGTGTGTGTGAGTCGCTGTATGTGTGTACGTCCATATATGTGCGTGCAACTCCATGTGTGTATATCTCAAGTGGATGTCTGTGTGACAGTCCACATGTGTATGTGTGTACGGCAATGTGTGTGTCACTCTATGTATGTGTGGCTGTATGTGTGTACGTCGATATGTGTGTGTAACTCCATGTGTGCGTTTCTCAAGTGCATGTCTATGTGTGTGTGAGTCCATATGTGTGTGTGTTTGTAAGTCGATGTGTTTGTGTGTGTCAGTCCATATGTGTGTGTGTGTCTCAGTCCATGTGCGTGTGTGTTAGTCGCTGTGTGTGCATGCCTCCATGTTAGTCAGTGTAACTCCATTTCTTTGCGTGTCTGTAGGTCCATGTGTGCATCTTAGTCCATGTGTCTGCTTTATTGACCTGCTCAAGGTCTATGATACCATCAGTACGCCTGGCCTCTGGGTTGCTCTTCGTGCTTTCCGAGTCCCGAACCCACTCATCACCATCCTTAAGGACCTTCATGATGGTGTGCGGCCCCGCGTCTTAACTACGTGGCCGTGAGTCAGAGCCATTCCCTGTAAACCTTGGGGTGCAACAGGGATGTCCTCTGGCTCCCACATTGGACCACGTAGTTCGTCGAGCCTTCAATGCCTATACTGGAATAATTCCCATCTGCTACAGATACAATGGGAGGCTGATCGATGCCCGGGTGCGGTCAAGGGATGGCTCCCTGTTGCTCAACCACGTTATATATGCCGATGATCTGCTAATGGCTGCTCACTCGGAGGAGTTCGAGGTGCTGCTGCTGAACCTGGAGCTTGCCACCAACAGGTGGGGCCTTACCATCAGCCCAACCAAAGCTAAGCACCTGCCTGGCTATTTTGTACCATTGGAAACTCCACCCCCACAACTCCCAATTGGTGATGGGCAGTTGTGGAGACAGTGGAGAGTTTCCCTGGGCAGTGTGCTAATGACCGGCTCCGGTTTAACAGCAGAGGTCTCACTCCCAATCAGTCGAGCTGCAGTATCTTTTCATTGGCTGCGTAACGCTGTGTGGAAGCTACCTGCTCTATCACTCCGTACGAAGCTTCAGGTCTTCTCGGCCACGGTCATTCCCTCCCTTCTCTACGCTTGCGAAACTTGGACCCCCTAATGGAACATCTTCGCCGGTTAGAATCGTTTAGGCTAGCCTGCGTACGATCCATCCTGGGTTTAACCAGGCTGCATTGTGTGAGGAGCTCACAAATCCTTGAAAGATGTGCACAAAGTCCCATCGGTGACCTCTGGCAGGCAAGGTTGCGTTGCCTGAGTCATGTAGCCCGCATGGCCAGCCACCGCATGCCTAAATAGCTTTTGTTACGCCGGATCGAGGGGGCTAAACGGGCGCGGCACGGGCTGGAGAAGACATGGAGTGATGTGCTACAGGAGGACTTGGAGCTGAGTCCACTTGCGGATGACTGGTACCGGCCGTGTCAAGATCGGCCACTGTGTAGGAGGCTCCTGAAGGACGCTACTGGCCATTTGGAGGCAGTCACCCTCCAACAACAACGGAGGGCGGAGGAGCGACGCTCACAACAACGAGCAGAGTGCCGGGTGGCTAAAGCACAGAAAGTTGCCACAGTAGGGGCCACAGGTGGTGCATCAGCCAGTTGTCTCAGTCAGTCGACCTGTGCCATCTGGGTTTGCCCGTGACCTCTTTCCAGCGGGCGTTCGACACTTCACGTGGCCTCAAGGTGCACATAGCCTGGCACAAGCGTTGTTGTGACATCACCGCCACTTAGTGGCGAATGGCAGTTGTTGTTGTTCAGTCTATGTATGTATGTGTGAGTCCATTTGTGCGTGTAACTCTATGTGTGTGTATCAATGGATTTGCGTGTGTAACTACATGTGTCTGCCTTTTTCGCCGGGCAACGCCGGGTACTCACCGCTAGTAATGTATATTGGTCGCGATAGCTTTACGTGTTAAACTACTGTGTGTTCTAGATTTGAAGCTTTCGTGACTGCAAGGATTCATATTCTTAGGTTTTTTCGGTAAAGTCACGTAGGTGAAAATTTTTAATTAATAAAAGTTAATAAAATAAAAATCACGACGTTTCGGAGGCAAGACGGATGCTTGTGTTGCCTCCGAAACGTCGTGATTTTTATTTTATTTTACTTTTATTAATTTTTATTTAGAAATTTTACCTACGTGACTTTACCGAAAAAACCTAAGAATACTGTTAGGTGTGTTATGGTGATGTGTTAACTTTACTTGTACTTGCGCTACTATCATGTTTGTGTACTGTTTGTTGTTGTAACGTTCTTACCCCGTGCTCCTACTGGACATCTGTTACAAAGAGCTTTACAGATCATCGGATTCCTCCTGCAGTTTAAATATTCCGATTCTGATGTACGTCAGTCCAAAGATGCCAAATTAACATCTGTGATAATAAATCGCGTTACCGGTATCTGCTTTGATCCACATTGCTCACCGTAGCTGTTGGGCTGTTCGGAATGTACCACTCACTCAGCGGGAAGGGGGGGGGTAGCAATAATTTGCATTAACTTTTACTTTAAAACATAAACATACAAAGCAAGATACAGCATTATAAAATCACTGTAACTGTTATTATACAATGATTAACATATTACAATTTGAATAGACGGAATATGGTAAAGTTTTAGTCGTAACATTGTGAAATAATGGAATAGAATCACCCCTGCGGTTGGTAATGGTTTCTCTCTCCGTAGGTCATTGCGGACAAATTATTTTATTCATTTGTAATCAAACTTTAAAGTATGTTTTAAATATGTTATTGTATTTAAACTTTTAAATATAGAAACACTTTCTGTCGTGTAAACATCCCCGATTGTAAATGTTGTTTTGGCCAATCAACATGCGGGAAATAATGAGCGTTAGCGTGACACACGCTGGTGCTTGTTAAAGCCAACGGCGCGAATCTACAGGTACATCTAGACAGGTTTGTATGTTTGTGTGATGCGGGGCTTGTTTTTACATTACTTAAACATCTGAGCACATTCCATTCGGGTACCTCGTGAGGTTTTTAACCTCGTATAAAGTAATTTTACATCCTTGTTTCTTGTGTGTGCGAGCCCTGATACAAATACTCACCACTCACCATCTACACACGACAAACCAGCCGATATCCACAAATATTACTCACCATCTCATATGCACACACACTACTCACCACTCACCATACACACACATTACTCACCACTCACCATCCACACAAACTACTCACCACTCACCATCCACACACACTACTCACCATCCACACACATTACTCACCACTCACCATCCACACAAACTACTCACCACTCACCATCCACACACACTACTCACCACTCACCATACAGACACATTACTCACCACTCACCATCCACACACACTATTCACCACTCACCATCCACACACCACTCACCATCCACACAAACTACTTACCATCCACACAAACTACTCATCACACACACTACTCACCACTCACCATCCACACACATTACTCACCACTCACCATCCACACACACTACTCACCATCCACACATTACTCACCATCCACACACTACTCACCATCCACACACACTACTCACCACTCACCATCCACACACATTACTCACCACTCACCATCCACACACACTACTCACCACTCACCATCCACACACACTACTCACCACTCACCATCCACACACTACTCACCATCCACACACATTACTCACCACTCACCATCCACACAAACTACTCACCACTCACCATCCACACACACTACTCACCACTCACCATCCACACACACTACTCACCACTCACCATACAGACACATTACTCACCACTCACCATCCACACACACTATTCACCACTCACCATCCACACACCACTCACCATCCACACACACTACTCACCATCTCATAAGCACACACACTACTCACCACTCAACATCCACACACTACTCACCATCCACACACACTACTCACCATCCACACACACTACTCACCACTCACCATCCACACACACTACTCACCACTCACCATCCACACACTACTCACCATCCACACAAACTACTTACCATCCACACAAACTACTCATCACACACTACTCACCACTCACCATCCACACACATTACTCACCACTCACCATCCACACACACTACTCACCATCCACACACATTACTCACCATCCACACACTACTCACCATCCACACACACTACTCACCACTCACCATCCACACACATTACTCACCACTCACCATCCACACACACTACTCACCACTCACCATCCACACACACTACTCACCACTCGCCATCCACACACTACTCACCATCCACACAAACTACTTACCATCCACACAAACTACTCATCACACACACTACTCACCACTCACCATCCACACACATTACTCACCACTCACCATCCACACACACTACTCACCATCCACACACATTACTCACCATCCACACACACTACTCACCATCCACACACTACTCACCATCCACACACACTACTCACCACTCACCATACACACACATTATTCACCACTCACCATCCACACACACTACTCACCACACACACACTACTCCCATACACACACTACTCACCACTCACCATACACACACACTACTCACCACTCACCATACACACACACTACTCACCACTCACCATCCACACACTACTCACCATCCACACACTACTCACCATCCACACACTACTCACCATCCACACACTACTCACCATCCACACACTACTCACCATCCACACACTACTCACCATCCACACACCACTCACCATCTACACACACTACTCACCATCTCATAAGCACACACACTACTCACCACTCAACATCCACACACTACTCACCATCCACACACACTACTCACCATCCACACACACTACTCACCACTCAACATTCACACACTACTCACCATCCACACAAACTACTCACCACACACACAAACTACTCATCACACACACACTACTCACCACTCACCATACAGACACATTACTCACCACTCACCATCCACACACTACTCACCACTCACATCCACACACCACTCACCATCCACACACACTCACCATCCACACACACTACTCACCACTCAACATCCACACACCACTCACCATCCACACACACTACTCACCACTCAACATCCACACACCACTCACCATCCACACACCACTCACCATCCACACACACTACTCGCCATCTCATAACACACACTACTCACCACTCACATCCACACACTACTCACCATCCACACACACTACTCACCAGCCGCCATTAACCAGGGAGAACATCTCCCCCAGGAATAAACCTGTTTCGCAGATATTTTAATGGAGATAATGAGACCAAGAAAGAACTGCAAAGCGTAAACACAGATCCTTGCAGAAGGAAGAGGCAATGACACAAACGAGAAAAATGCATCGTCAACCGACTCGCCCTCGCATTAAATGGACTTGCTAACTACATTCATGACCTCCTTCAGCCACGAATATTCCATCAAGATCGTCAAGATCCTCAGCTTGTGCATTGCTCACCGTCCCACGGTCTCCAGGCTACACACGTAGAGGTGCGTTGGCAATTATGGCACCTACACTCTGGAACTCGTTGCCCTTCGAGGTCAAGGGGACTTTAGAGACACTGCTCATCTTCACATCTCCACTAAAGCCGTCTCTGTTTAAAATGGCTTTCTCCCTTTAGTGATGTTCAAATCTCCTTCTCACTTCTTTCCTTGGGTGATGTTCACTCATTTCCATCTTGCCATGCATAGCACCATAAGAGCGATTGTTTATGGGCTGTTTGTAAATGGAAATATTTAATTATTATCAATTAGGACCATTAAATACAATTCAATTATTAAATAATTAATAAATATCCTTGTAGATTATAAAAAAATTAGTGCATTATTTATTTATTAATCAAGACCTTTTTTATTCCCGCTATTAAATTTGGAGCATTAAGTTATAATTTAAATCAGTATTACAACATTGTTATTTAATCATCATTATTTATCATTAAATAATAATTATTAAATTGTTATCATTAAATGATAATCATTCAATAATTCTAAAATTATTACGATTAAATTATTCATACTTGATGGTCATGCCACTTGGTTCAGGGCACGGGGTCTGTAACCTGCAGCTACGGAGCGGCGTGCGGCTCTCTGAGGGACGGCTGCTTCGTGAGACGTTTTTATTTATCAAGACACCACCAGCACCGACTCTCCTACTCACACCACGTTGCATTGCGGCTCTTGAAATAATTAGTTGTTTGGTTTTTATTTTACTTACGGGTTTGTAAAAAACAAAGAAAAATGTCTCTCCTTGTTATTTTGCTTTGTGAACCCCCTGGTTTAGGGAATCGTTTTTTTAAACCTTGAATACGAACTTACAGCTGTGTGGTTTGCTGGGCAAAACGCACAGCCTCACCCGAGCCGGAATGTTTTGTTTACGTGACAAACCTTACTCATTGTTGTGTCGGGTGGTGGCGGGTTTAACAACACTTTTTATTTACGCGATTAACCCAAAAACACGTTTTATGGATAATATTGGTCGCAAAATCCTAATTAGAATTTGAAATCTTGAATAAGAATTTACACAGTGCGGTTGACAGTGGAAAAACACAGCCTCACCCAATCTGGTGTACAGTCTGTAGGACAAACCATCACCTTTTTCGGGTTACCGTGGGTTTTGGTAAAAATTACATCAATTGCGACTCTTTAACCTTAAACCATCAGCTCCTTTACCGGAGAACCATGTTTAATCACAGGCGACAGCTTGGAATCGAAAGCCCGCATCTCAGGATGTGTTATTTTCACGATTGTGATCATGTTCTTGCAAAGTCCATTGTTGGCGCTGGCTAAAGCCAACGGCGCGAATCTACAGGTACATATAGACAGGTTTGTGTGATGCGGGGCTTGTTTTTACATTCCTTAAACATCTGAGCACATTCCATGGGGTGCCTCGTGAGGTTTGTAACCCCGTGTAAAGTAATCTAAAATCCTTGTTTCTTATCTGTGAGCCTTGATACAAAACATATTTTACCACTCATCATCTACACACTACTCACCACCCTATATCCACACACACTACTCACCATCTCATATGCGCACACTAATACCACTAACCATCCATCCACACACTACTCACCACCCCATATCCACACACACTACTCACAACTCAACATCCACACACACTACTCACAATCCACACACACTACTCACCAGCCGCCATCCAGAAGAGAGAACATCTCACCCCGGGAATAAACCCGTTTCACAGATTTCTGAAGGAGGAATGAGACCAAGATAGAACTGCAAAGCGTAAACACAGATCCTTGCAGAAAGAAGAGGCAATGATAGCAACGTGAAAAAGGCAGCTCCAACCAACTCGCCCTCGCATTAAATTGACTTGCTCTTTCCTGCATCCATGACCTCCTACAGCCATGAATATTCCATCAAGATCGTCAAGGTCCTCCGCTTGTGCATTGCTCACCGTGCCACGGTCTCTAGGCTACACACGTGGGGGTGATGGTGCCTTGGCAATCGCGGCACCTAAACTCTGGAACTCGTTGCCCTTCGAGGTCAAGGGACTTCCGAGTCACTGCTCATCTTCACATCTCGACTAAAGCTGTCTCTGTTTAAAAAGGCTTTCTCCCTTTAGTGATGTTCAAATGTCCTTCTCGCTTCTTTCCTTGGGTGATGTTCACTATTTTCAGCCTTACCATACATAGCACCCGAGAGCGATTGTTTAAGGGCGCTTCGTAAATGTTAATTATTATTATTATATTGTTAAATTACCATTACTGATTTATAATGTAATCAGCGTAAATTAATTATTTTATTATTAGAGTTTTCCCCATTATTTTCATCAAAGTATTACTACATAATTGTTTTATTATTAAACTAGCGGAAGTACCCGGCTTTGCCCGGGTGAAAAATATATTTCTTTAAAACCTTACATATATATATACACAGATACTAAGGTATTGTCAAAGCCCGGTGGGCTGTTTGTACATTTCTCCACCAACAAATATATAAGAGGCTTTCACAAGTCCAAAAAGTTGTAGAAAGTGTGGGGTAAATAGTTGATGTCAAAAGGTTTCCGAAAATTGTGGTCTCCCCCCCCCCTCAAAAATATCTTTACCCCTCGTAGGTATATATACTAACAACACCTTACATACAACAGAGGAAGTGGTATCTATTGACTCTGTAGTAGTATCTACTGACTGTACCATAGTATCTACTCAGCCAGTAGTAGCTACTGACTGTGTAGTAGTATTTAGTGACTGTAATAACTACTGACCATAGTAGTATTTACTGGGCCTACAGTAGTATCTACCGACTATATACTCGTAACGACTAACTGTATAGTATCTGCTGACTCTATAGTTGTATCCACTGACTATAGTAGTAACTACAAAATCTATAGCAGTATCTACTCACTCTATAATAATATCTACTGACTCTAGTAGCTACTCACCGTAGCAGTATGTACTGACTGTATAGTAGTATATACTGACTGTAGCAGTATTGACTGACTGTAGTGGTATATACTGACTGTTTTAGTATTTACTATAGCGGTATCTACCAACTCGATAGCAGTATCTACTATCACTACAGCAGTGTATACCGACTGAGGTCGTACCTGTTATCACTACAGCAGTGCATACTGCTGTGTTGGTACCTGTTATGATGACAGCAGTGCATATTGTAGTGGAACCTGCTATGATTACAGCAGTGCATACTGCTGTGGTGGTATCTGCTATGATGAGAGGAGTACATATTGTGGTGGTGGTACCTGGTATGATAACAGCAGTACATGCCGAGTGTGGTGGCACCTGCTATGACGACAGCAGTACATACTGTGGTGGAGGTACCTGCTCTGATGAGAGCAATACATACTGTGGTGGTGGTACCTGATATGATTACAGCAGTGCATATTGACTGTACTCATCATTCACCCTCACCATTCACCACCACAACTCACCCTTACCACTCATCCTCACCACTCCCACTCACTATCACCATTCACCCTCACAACTCACCCTCACCAATCTCCCTCACCACTCACCCTCACACTCACCAATCACCACTCACCACTCACTCTCACCACTAACCCTCACCACTAACCCTCACCACTCTACCTCACCACTCTCCCTCACCACTCACCCTCACCATTCACCCTCACCATTCAGCCTCACCACTCACCCTCACCACTCACCCTCACCACTCACCGTCACAACCACCACTCACCCTCACCATTCAACCTCACCCTCACTCTCACCACATCCTGACCACTCACCACTCTCCACTAACCCTCACCACTCAACCTCACCACTCACCCTCAAAACTAACCACTCTCTCACCACTCACCCTCACCACTCAGCACTCACCCTCACCACTCACGCTCACCACTCACGCTCACCACTCACCCTCACCGCTCACCCTCACCCATCACCACTCACAACCGCCACTCACCCTCACCACTCACCACTCACCCTCAACACTCACCCTCACCGCTTACCACTCACCCTCACCACTCACCCTGACCACTCACCACTCATCCTCACCAATCACACCCTCACCAATCACCACTCACCCGAACTGCTCACCCTCACCACTCACCACTCACGCTCACCCTCACCACTCACCCCTCACTAATCACCACTCATAACCGCCACTCACCCTCACCCTCAACCTCACCCTCACCACTCACCCTCACCACTCACCCTCACTACTCACCACTCATCCTCACCAATCACACTCAACAATCACTCACCCTCACCACTCACCCTCACCACTCACCCTCAACAACCACTCACCCTCACCGCGCACCACTCACCCTCACTACTCACCCTCACCACTCACCACTCATCCTCACCAATCACACCCTCACCACTTGCCACTCACCCTCACCACTCACCCTCACCATTCACCCTCACCCTCTCCCTCACCACTCTCCCTCACCACTCACCAGTCACGCTCCCACTCACCCTCACTACTCACCACTCACCCTCAACACTCACCCTTACCGCTCACCACTCACCCTCACCACTCACCCTGACCACTCACCCTCATCCTCACCATCACCCCTCACCATCACCACTCACCCTCACTGCTCACCCTCACTGCTCACCCTCACCACTCACCCTCACCACTCACCCTCACCCTCACCACTTACCCTCACCCTCACCCTCACTACTCACCACTCATCCTCACCAATCACACCCTCAACAATCACCACTCACCACTCACGCTCAACACTCACCCTCACCACTCATGCTCACCACTAACCCTCACCACTCACCCTCACCACTCACAATCACCTCTCACAACCATCACTCACCCTCACCACTCACTCTTACCACTCACCCTCATCACTCACCTCACCACGCACCCTCACAACAACCACTCACCCTCACTGCTCACCCTCACCGCTCACCACTCAACCTCACCCTCACACTCACGCTCACCCTCACCACTCACCCTCACTAATCACCACTCACAACTGCCACTCACCCTCCCCACTCACCCTCACCCTCACCCTCACTACTCTCCCTCACCACTCTCCCTCACCACTCTCCCTCACCACTCTCCCTCACCACTCTCCCTCACCACTCTTCCTCACCACTCTCCCTCACTACTCACCCTCACCAGTCACGCTCACCACTCACGCTCACCACTCACCCTCACTACTCACCTTACCACTCACCACTCACCCTCAACACTCACCCTCACCACTCACCCTATTCCCGTTTTAAAAACTTACTTGTCGCCAAGTATGCTTGAGGGTGATTGGTGAGGGTGAATGGTGAAGGTAAGTAGTGAGGAATAGTGGTGAGGGTGAGTTATGAGGGTAAGTGGTGAGGGTGAGTGATAGTGAGTGGTGAGGGAGAGTGGTGATGATGAGTGAGGAGAGTGGCGAGGGAGAGTGTTGAGGGTGTATACATTTTTNGCCTATGATGACAGCAGTACATGCTGACGTTTTGTATGTTAAATGTAAAAGCTAAATGTGTGAATGTGTGTTCGAAATGTTAAGCAAACGTGGCGACACGTATGTATATTAAACAGGAATAGGGCGATTCTAAAGGAATTTACAACCTTCGATGATTCCTTCGCGCGATTCAAAGAATCGATTCCTGTGGCGTAGGAGGTTTCCATGTTTATATACAGAGTTTTATTTTCATTGGTATGTTATGTTTTAAAGTTTTCAGGAGTTTTTAATTATATTTTGCCCCGGTCAACGCCGGATATTTCCCATTCGTAGCAGTTTATATCGACTCTATAACAAACTTATATTTAACGGGAATGGCGATTCTAAATGAATCTACAACCTTCGATTCCTTTTCGCGATTCAGAGAATCGATTCTTGGCGCGGTCGGGTTTAGAATTTTAATTACACAGTTGTATTTTCATTGG
The DNA here is from genome assembly GCA_018977245.1 of Lethenteron camtschaticum. NCBI lineage: Eukaryota > Metazoa > Chordata > Hyperoartia > Petromyzontiformes > Petromyzontidae > Lethenteron > Lethenteron camtschaticum. Next base: position 45,818 of record MU249625.1, on the reverse strand, counting down.
TATGTTATGTTTTAAAGTTTTCAGAAGATTTTAAATGTATTTTCCCCCGGGCAACGCTGGTATATCGGGTTTATACCACAAAATCGTCGCCTGAGACGTGTGGGTGTCGAGGCCTAGTACCGTGCAGAGCCTCCGGCCTCGCCTAGATTGCCCACCTGGCGAGGCTGGGTGCTGTGGCCGTAACCCCCCCCCCCCCCGCGCTACAATAATACTGTCTAATCGCTATAATTTTATTATCTACCGACCCTATGATAGTAATTGCACACATTGGGGTGGGGGGGGAGTGAAGAGGACGTGAAACTTTGATGAATTTACCTCAGAGTCGCGTGTTAATGCGTGCGCATATTTTTAACGGGAATTAAAAATGGCGTCCACCCCGTTGCTGCCCGTTGCCAGGGGCCAACCGCCCGTTGCCAGGGGCAACCGCCTTGCCATGCGCAACGGCGTGCTCGTATGCCGGTCGGCAATAGTAAATAAATAAATAAAGAGATATCGCACTAAATAGATAATCGGTCCGATTTAAAGTTTAGAGACGAAAAATCGGAAATGCCTAAGTTTACCGCGGGCCGGGGGCGTGCCACCTGCAAAATTTAATCTCAGCGAACCCCACGGTCCGAGAGCTAAATCCCCAGAAGGGAGCGTACGCAGACGGACAGACAGACAGACAAAAAATGAATTATATAGGTTAGATGATTATTTAAGTGTCAGTAGGAAACTTATTTAATTAGTTTTTAGTAGATAAATATGTAAAAAAATTGCTAAATCTTTTTTATAATGATGAATTTCCAATTAAATTATAATTATTAAATTATGATTACTTGCCGGTCACGCCAGCTGGTTCAGGGCACGGGGTTTGCAACCTGTGGTTGTCGTCAAACTGCAGCTCCGTAGCAGCGTGCAGCTCTTTGAGGGACGGCTGTTTCGTGAGACGTTTTTATTTATCAAGGACCACCACTACCGTCTCTTGTACTCACACCACGTTGCATTGCGGCTCTTGCAATAATGAGTTGTTCGGTTTTTATTTTACTTACGGGTTTGTATTTTGGTTTCCGTATCCCCTGGTTTAGGGGAATCGTTTTTTTTTACTTTGAATACGAACTTACAGCTGTGTGGTTTGCTGGGCAAAACGCACAGCCTCACTCTAGCGGAAATGTTTTTCTTTTTTACGTGACAAGCCTTACTCATTGGTTGTGTCGGGTGGTGGCGAGTTTAACGACACTTTTATATTTATGCGATCTAACCCAAAAACATGTTTAATGAATAATATTGGTCGCGAAAGCCTACTTATATTTTAAAGCTTTAATAAGAATTTACACGGTGCGGTTAACAGTGGAAAACCACCCTCACCCAAGCGGGTGTAACCAGTCTGTAGGACAAACCATCACTGTTTTCATGGTTACCGTGGGGTTTTTGTAAAAATATATCAATTGCGACTCTTTCACCTTGACACTGTGTGTGTGAATGTGACGCCACGTCTACACAGGTGAGTACGGGCTGCCGCGTGCAACATTCCAGGGCGCGTCTCGTGGTGTTTATAATTTAGCTGCAGGTGAAGTCAGTTCGTTTCCTCGTTCGTTGTCGCTGCTCTGTGATTATCTTTTTACATCTCGCCGCGGTGGCTACGAGATGTTAACTACCTCGCCTGGTATACAGGAGGTCGTCGGTTCGATCCCGACCCTGACGCCTGTACGTGTACTTGGAGTTTGCTTGTCTCTCTCCCCAAGTAGTCGCGTTAATTTGTCTCCGGTCCTCCAATTTTTCCCTCCACACTTAGAAACTTGCGTTTAGAGTGTTTGGCTGCTAGAAATGTCCACGTAATAAGCCACGTCTGTGAGTTATCAATTGTGGCCAGATCGCTTCTGAAAAGAGCTATATACCTCAGTGGGCCTTACCTCGTAAATATAATTAAATATTTTTGATAGAATCGGCCAAACTCGGCGAGTCCAGGATGTAAAATATTCACATTAACAATAGGTGACGAATATATATTTATTTAAAACCTCTAATTTTTTTACGCTTAATAGGAAAATGTACAGTGAAAGTTATATAGTTATTAAGCTTAAATGAACGACGATGTTTGTTTAGCCAGGGGCTGCTCACCCACCCTTTACGCCATCCTCCTGCCCATCTGTCTCCCCTCTCACCAAATAACCCCCCNACTTACTCATCCTCCACCACCACCCACTCACTCGCATATTCGATTCGCACGAGTGGCTACATATGCTCGACATAAGTTCAACATACATACTCACCCACACACCCACTCACCCAACCACTCACCCACACACTAAATCACTCACTGACCTACACACTCACCCACACACCTTCGATTAGCACGGTTGACTACGTACGGTGAAAAAGAAGTTCAACATACATACAACCACCGTCCACTCAGCATAATACGGTGTAGTAAGAATAAAAAAACTAAACAATTATTGACAGATGAACAGAGGATGCATGAAGCCAGTAGTTAACTATTAGTTGATAAAGTGGAAGACGATTACAGACTGTGAAGCTTAAACAAACAGGCCTTGCAAGAAAATATATTGAATGAAAACACAGATGGGAAAAAAACAAGTTAACCTTTACCATCAGAATATTTGTATAAGGTGCGGTTCCATTGTGCAATACACACAGCCTGACCCTACCCGGTCAATCAGCTTGTGGGACAAACCATTATCGTTGCGTCCCTGGCTGCTGCTGCTGGGTTTTGTTTGTATAAAAATTATATCACTTGAGACCGGTCAAAGCTATGTATGTTGAACTTCTTCCACACCGTACGTCGCCAACAGTGCATATTCGAAGGCAGGGGAAGGACAACAAACTAAACACAAAAATCGGTTTTAGCTATTACACGGTGCGTGACTGGAACGCCACGTCTACACAGGTGAGCGCAGCCGCCGTATGGAACATTCCAGGGCGTGTCTCGAGATATTTATAACTTAGCTGCAGGTGAAGTCAGTTCATTTGCTTGTTCGCCTCCACTGTGTGAGCTGCGCACAGAACAACTCGTCAATGATATTCAACATCTCACGATATTATAAACTTAAATTATTTTTGTTGAAATATATTCTCTGAGGCACAGTGAGAAACTACTTTGGGTGCATCATTGGGTCATGGCGAGCGCAGCTCCCGCTGAGAACGTGGACCGTGAGTTGACCTGCTCCATCTGCCTGGACACGTTTGACTGCCCCTCTACGCTGAGCTGCGGCCACTCGTTCTGCCTCCAGTGCCTGGAGGACGCCTGGAAGGAGACAGACTCCTACTGCTGCCCGCAGTGCCGCAAGACCTTCCCTCGACGACCCCAGCTGACCAGGAACGTGACACTCGCCAACCTCATAGAGGAGCTGCGAGTGACTGAGACCATGGCTGCTGCTGCTGCTGCTGGCGGTGTTTTCTGTGACAACTGCCCAAAAGGCAAGACGCTTGCAGTGAAGACTTGCCTCAGGTGTGAGACGTCCTTCTGCAGGAACACCTCGTGCCTCACCTGGAAAATAGGAAGTTTAAAGATCACGTCCTGGTTTCACCAGATGTGAACCCTGAAGAACGCAAGTGCAAGAGGCACAAAGAGGAGCTCAAATTCTACTGCAAGCAGGACGTGAGCCTCGTGTGCACAGTCTGCGCCTTCACTGGAGAACATCGAGGGCATGATGTTGACACGCTGGAGGACGAGCATCAGACACGGAAGGTGAGGACTACATGCCGACAGCGACAATCACTGAGGTGCAGAACAAACATGCATTGAGGTTATTTGGCAGCTATACATTTCCACATGATAAACCACTTTGATGAGTTATCATTTGTGGCCAGGTCGCTTCTAAAAAAAATAATAATACCTGGTTGGGCTTTGCCTGGTAGGATGGGGATGGCTTGATTGTATGTGTATGTTGTTGGGTGATTTGTTTAACTTCCTTGTACTTTGCACTTCTATCATGTTTTTGTATAGTTTGTTGTTGTAACGTTCTTACCCACCCCTACTAGACATTTGTGAAAAAGAGCTTTATAGCACATCGGATTCCTCCAGTATGAACACATATACTGATTCTGATATCTCTACATGAGCTGATAAAAAAACTGTCCCCTGGGTATAATAGAAACATCTCATACAACAAACATCACCGTGGGTTGATTCGCTGTCCACAGGTCCCTTGCCTATTAGACTTTTTCAGTCAGTCCAGGCTGACTTCCTCACCACGCTTCTGGTGGGCAATTCATAACTGTCACCGTGGAGGGCTCCGGATGGAGTGGAGTCTCCTCTGATGACTTCGTCTCTTGCAGGGTAGAATCGGTGAGGAGATGCGAGCAGTGGAGGAGGACAGGAAAAAGGCGAAGGCGTCCGTGGGGCAGATGAAGGCCACTCGCAAGGCCGTGCAGGTACCGCGTGTGGCCTCTGTGGCCCTGTGACCTCCACCCTGAGTGGAGTCTGTGACTCTCCCTTGAGGTTAACTCCTTAGATTCAAGTGAACTCTGTTAGGCTTGAGTCAGTGTGTAATAACTGTGCAGGACATTGCATTATTATAGTTACGGGTGATTGAAACGTAAGTATATCTGTCCGCTTATATGTCTGTTTATATGTCTCTGGTTCTGTGTTTTATCTCTTTCTCAAATTTAGCATTCTCAGAAAGAACGTAATCAACCAGGTAGGGTGTTGACTGTTATGTTATCCGACTCTCATTGTATTTCTAAGTATACTAGATTTGTGTTTCTATTTCATTTATACCTGATGATGATTGCTTGTGTTGCAATCGAAACGTCGTATGCTAGTATTTAATTTATTATTTTATCTTTATACGTGACTTTACCGAAAGAACCAAAGAGTAATTCCTGCAGTCACGAAAGCTCCAAATTAAGTTTGATACCTTGTCTGGGTCAGGTTCTCTGATTTTAGTATATTTTAACCATTCATGAAGGGATGATTTTTTGGACCATTATTTGTCTGGAACCTCTGCCCAGACCTGTTAACAAGGCAGATCCTACCAGGAGTACAAGACTCCAGGCGACATAGCACTGAGGGTCACTGGAACACACAAACCCCACCACCACGATAATGTTCCGAGTATCCAAAGTATCCAATGTCATGCAAATCCTTCTGTAAAAGAGGGCATCAATTCACACATCTCCATGCTGTGGAGAATATTAGTAATACAACCAAAAAGCAGATAATTGGTCTCCATCAAATATCAGAGCTAGGAGTGATTTGAAACAATGGAGGGATGGGAGCGAGCCCAGCCTATGCTTAGAGGAATGGACATTCCAATACGTGAGGTAGTTTTAATAACAGATCATTTTAGTAAGTTATTAGTCGTTAATTTTCTCCATATTTGTGCATAAATATCTCAGTTGTATTGAAATATATTTTTAGTATGTTTTGGGTGGGTACATTTGTTTTAGGAATGCATTTAGGTAATATAATGGACCGTATGGAAAATTGTTTCGATTTACAATTTCATGTTTCACTTTATGATGTGTTTATTTCCGCAGAGGAATACAATTTTGCTTTTTATCTTACTAACCATATTATAGATGTGAACGTCCTAGATTCTTAAACAGTTATCGACCTGTTCACTGAGATGTGAGTGCAGAGACATAATGTGGAGGAAAGGCAAACTAGGTTTGGAGTAGTCAGAAAAAATGTGACTTTGGTATGTATAGCATTGAATATGAAATAATAGCATCCATCGTACACCCTTGCAGGATTGCATGGTCCAGACCAAGGCTCGCATCTCAGACAAGTTCACCCGCATGAGGGTGATGCTGGATGAGGACGAGAGGCAACTTTGATCGCGTGGACGTGAAGGGGCTCGAGCTGCTGTCCCAGATCGAGGAGAACATCGCTCATTACGAGCACGAGATCAACGAACTGCAGGCAGCAGCCACGCGCCTGCGCGCTCTGCAGGAGGAGAGGGACTCGCTCACGTTCCTGCAGGTAGAGTGAGTAGGCATCACCCCACCTGGCCACCATTGACCATGTTGCCTCCACAGTGGCGATGTTTACACACAAAACCAGTATTCCTTTCAGGCTGAGTCGACCTTGGGGAGGCCTAGGACCCATTCAGATTATCGTCACTGGTGTTGGTCGTGAGCAGGAATCGAACTCGTTTGCCGGTTGGTAACGCAGTGCGCTTACCATTGCACTACCACTCCCCCCACACTAACTTGTACACGCACGCACATACGAGCGCAGGTGCACACATGCACAAACACTCACTGCCAGCACGAGGCTGACTCATTACATCTCGCGAAGGATCGCTCCACTGAAAAAACATTGTTCCGTGATTAAGTTCGCGTTTTACGTCGAAAACTGCCCGTACATTTAGAAAGGCGGCACATGCAAGGTATCACAAAGAACATAATAACGCAACTTGCATTGTCAATACAATCTATCGGCCATATATTTTATTGAAACAAGTCCACCAACGTGAATTTGTATGTTCTAGTAAATATAACTTACTACTGAATTTCCAAATAATGAATAAACGATTAACATTTTTACTTTAAACTTTCGTGACTGCAGGAATTCATATTCTTGGTTCTGTCGGTAAAGTCACGTAGATATAAAATAAAGTGTTTTGTTTATTATTATTTTATTTTTATTTTTTATTTTCATTAACTTTATTTTTATTATTATATTTCTATCTACGAAACTATTAACACACAAATCCTCGAGTTAATAAACGGTTGGTAATTTATACAGACGTTGGCACTACAACATCTAACCACATGGTCCTGTAATATACAGATTTAAGTTACTTACCGCTAGATTTAGTTAATTCATGTATCCAAATGTCGATCAACCAAGAGTAATGCTGAAAAGAGAAGAGCTTTTAACATCACGAAAGCCACAGGCATTTATTATTTGATCAGTCTCGGAAAGTTTAAACCAATCCGAAGATTGTCTGCTTCAACAAGTGTTCACCCTGGATAGAAGTTTTTTTTTATTAGATCGCTTAAATATAAAGGTGTCGTTAAACCCGCCACCACCGATACAACAATTAGATTTGTCACGTAAATATAAAATGCCAATAAGTTACTGTTCAGCACACCATTGTGTTGGAGAATTAACAAATAACATTTACAATTGGAGTACAACTTTTTCCAGTAATTACAACCAGCCTCATCAGGTGACCGTCAGAATTGTGGAGAAATTCTCCTGTTTTGGTCTTAGAGGAATAAATGTGATGTCATCACCCTGAGCCAATCAGGTGCGAAGCCCAGAGTGGGAAAGGTGAGTTCATGTTTGCATATACATGACAATGGATCTCGATTATTAGTTGGGCTATTCATAGTTAATCAATATGTAGGTACGTTACGTATGCACATTACCGACTTTTGGGCCCAAAATTGTATCAAAAGTGGGCTTCTCTGAGGTTTTTGGGCCCAAAAAATTTCCCAAAATTCTAAACTTCTGACAAAGGTAACACGATGCAATGGAAATTATTTCCAATCACTGCCACTCAATGTCGAGTGACACGTACGCCTATTGCCCGTGGCAACGGTTTGAGAGGCCACACCTTGCTGATGAGAACCATCGATCCAAACGAGTCCACGGCTTTGTCTTGATTACAACCAACAACACTGGATAGCATGGTTGAGCAGCCAGCTCATCGCTCTACCAATCACCGTGTGGTTAATGTGGCTGGAGGTAAACTGATTCGCGCCCCTGTGTCTGACTCCTGCAGGTTCACCTGAAGGAGACAAACCGGTATGGACTCATGAACTTGCACAGATTAACACACGGGGTGACACCTTGTGTGGGACATGGCTGCATGACGATGATGATGAGTGTAATGATGCTGTGTACACGATCTGTGATGCTGTGTTACTTTGTGTGTGATGATGCTTTGTAAGACACTGGCTGTGTGTGATGATGCTGCACGTGATGATGCGATGTGTGATGATTGTGAGCGATGAAGCTGTGTGTGATGATGATGCTGTGAGTGGTGATGCGGTGTGTGATGATCCAGTGTAAGACAGGGCTATGTGTGATGTGCTGTGAGTGGTGATGCTGTGTGTTGATGCAGTGTAAGACACGGGCTGTGTGAGTCACTGCTGGTTCTGGTGTCATAGGAGAGACGCTCAGAAGGAAGCTCCACACTCATCTTCAGCAAAAAAGACATCGCCGTGATCAGCGCCCTGCAGGGAGCTGGGGTCAACCTGCTGGCATTCATGTGTGAGTTCCATGGACTCTTACCACCTGTGCGTGTGTTATTGCGCGTGTAATTGTGCTTGTACAAGTATGTTGTGGAGCGGTAGTGCAGTGGTTAGCACACTGCGCTATGAACCTGGTGTCCTGGGTGTGATTCCTGCTCAAGGACAAACAGTGATGGATCATCTGAACCTGTCCTGGGCCTCCCCGAGGTCGACGCAGCCTCAAATGAGTACCTGGTATTGTGTGTAAACATCACCTCTGGGAGACAAAGGCGGCCTGACGTGGTGCTGACCCCTCGTGTGCCATGCGGGCCTTCATAGGTTCTTACTAACAGCACTTGCCCCAAACGTCTGAGGATATACGGGGGTATCTTTGTCTTTGTAAAAGTGTATAGATCTACATTGAACTTCTTTTACACCAACCATGCTAATCGGAGGTGTCTGGGTGTATGTGTAACGGGTTCCGGAGACACTTGTAGAGGTAACTCCTTTATTACAATACAACACTCCAACAGTCCTGATACTCTGTTACAGCCTAGGTACACAGCCTAGGTACACAGATACTCTACTCTGGCTACGCTCTGGAACTCGCCCTCACAAGGTCGCCAAGTCGGGAGTTCCAGAGTCCCACCACTGGCTCTCACAACATCCCAGGGTCTTCAGATGGCTGGTCGTGGGTCTTGGGTCTTGAGTTACAACTGGCCCCGATCGTCTAGGGAGCTCCCCTTTTTATGCCTAGCCCAACGAGGGGTGGGGCCGTGTGCGCCCCCAGATATCCCACAGAGCACACACAGCCCCCCCCCCCCCCCGTTGGCGGCGCAAAAAGGATTAAGCGCCTGGGAACCCAACGCCTGACGCCAAGAGGCTTAAGCGTCTGACCCGCCTGAGAACCACGCCTGGCGCCAAGGGGATTAAGCGCCTGGCCCTCCCAGGGACCCAGAGCCCCAGCAGCCCCTCCCTTATGTCACTACATTACCCCCTCTATGTAGCCTCCAGCTGTCCCAGCTGTTAATAATTAGAAAGTTTAAATTAACGAAAGGGAGAGAGAGAAAAAAAATATGCGAGCCTCAACAGGAAAGAAAAGAGAACAAGAAAGCAACCATAAATACCATAACCAACCTGTACAACTCTACACTATATACAAGCATCAATCAACAAAAAGGTGAAGCAATGACACGTGAACAAACGACCCATGGCACACCTAGCCCTCCTCGGGATACGCATAGAAAACGGGGAATTAACAACAACAAATATACAGATTCTGACGCGTTGGATGCACAACCACCGCATGGATCGCAGGGTTCCACACCACCCTGCCAGCCTCCCATCCGTCAGGTGGAGAGAAGGCGAAGACCAACATGTCGAGCATCCCTCTACACACACTAATCTGGACGTCTGTCTACGTCCCGGGTCGAGAAGTCGTACTTCAGGGCCGACCCGTGTACTGGGCAAAGAAGTCGCACTTCAGGGTTGCTCCAGTATCTACATTTTAAATATACATATAAAATTTACATGACACAAACAAAATAAATCTGCCTGCTCCTGCCCAGAAATGGTGGCCACACGTGCGAACCGCATCTCCAAAAGGCATCCCGTGCTTGCGTCCCAGCAGCCCTCAATGAGGACCACTACTGACATACATGTCAACCGTTAGCACCCCCGCCTTTCCAACGTGGCGTCTCCATCCCAAAACCGCGCACGTCGGCCATATCGGGGGGCTTCAATCCCGTCTCTCTCCAAGACTCGCATCGCAGCATATAGTTGTACCGACCGAGCTGAGACCCAATCTCTCTCCAAGACTCGCATCGCAGCATATAGCTGTACCGACCGAGCTGAGACCCAATCTCTCTCCAAGACTCGTATCGCAGCATATAGCTGTACGACCGAGCTGAGACCCAATCTCTCTCCAAGACTCGCATCGCAGCATATAGCTGTACCGACCGAGCTGAGACGACCCATCGTTCACTCCCTGCACAACATGCACCCTAACAACTGAGGGAAACAGTCCCAACGTAACAGGACAACTACACCTGAACACCAAGAATCTCCAGCCCACTGTTTCAATGCGCCTCGGAGTGTTTCAATCTCCGGGCCATCAGGGCAAGCCTACTGCTCCAGACACACCACGGAGGGTCTCAACCTCCGGGCCGTCAGGTCAAGCCGTCAGCGATTCCATGACGGACCACACTCTCCGAGCCATGTGAGCGCACAGCCCACTAGGCTAGACATGCCACGGAGTGTTTCAATCTCCGGGCTGTCAGGTCAAGCCGTCAGCCATAGCATGACGGGACCACACTCTCCGAGCCATGTGAGCACACAGCCCACTAGGCTAGACATGCCATGGAGTGTCTCTATCTCCGGGCTGTCAGGTCAAGCCGTCAGCCATAGCATGACGGGACCACACCCTCCGAGCCATGTGAGCACACAGCCCACTAGGCTAGACATGCCACGGAGTGTCTCTATCTCGGGCTGTCAGGTCAAGCCGTCAGCCATAGCATGACGGGACCACAACTCTCGTGTTAGACACGCAACACCCGCTGGCCCATCCTGGTCAGGATCTGCACCCCAAGATATTTGAGAGCCAGCTGACAATTCCAAATCCTTGGCAGCATGTCATCATCTAAAGATAAATGCCCCATACAGTCTATACATCGTTAACAATGACAGCACAAGCTATACATTACAATCATGAACAAAGCTCAATACAAACCATACATTGTTAACAATCACAAGCAAAGTTTCGCACACACATTGACAACACTCACGAGCGAAACTCCACACAGTTTACCCAACAACAGTCACGACTCCCCGACGACAACGAAGAGAATGTCAACAAAAAAATCATTAATCCGGAGCGCGTAAGTGTATGAAATGTCAGGGGCCTGGTCTTCCGACCTCCAACCTTTGGCCAGAGCAGCAAAGGCGGCGACCAGCGTGTCGGTCGATGTGCCGACCCCGGCGCCGGTTACAGTAAGAATGGCGCCCTCACTGTCCGGTCGCAGCGCTGATGATGCGGTATGCTAGGTTGAAGCCAGCTGTCGTCCGGCAGTGAAGGTCGCAGCGCTGATGACGCGGCGTTGCTAGGTTGCAACAGCTGTCACCCGGCGGTGAGGGACGCAGCGCTGATGACGCGGCGTCGTCGGGTTGGCCCACGCTGGGCCCGGAAGTGACGTCGCTCCCAGCGGTCATTGCTCCCCCGCAGAAGTGACGACACACCCGGATGTATTTGCGGCGGGAACGGCTGCCATCTTTGTGTGGGAGCCGGCGGAATGGCGCGGCCGCTGTGCCGCCTCTCTCCCTCCTGTGTCTGCCTGTGAGCGACGCATGTCGTCCAGGATGGAGGCGGTGGCGTGGAGCAGCTCAGTGAGGCGAAGCAGCGCCTCCTCCATCGCTGCTCCCGACGCTGGAGAGGGACGGTCGGCGGAGCAGACAGCTGTTCAGCCGGCAGTGCAGCGTCGCTGTCGGCTGGCGTTGGCCGCCCCATCACTGCTTGTTCCTCATCATTGCCGTCAGGACTGAAGATACGTAGCTTACTTCTTGTCTCCATTGCCACTTCTGACGCCAAATGTAACGGGTTCCGGAGACACTTGTAGAGGTAACTCCTTTATTACAATACAACACTCCAACAGTCCTGATACTCTGTTACAGCCTAGGTACACAGCCTAGGTACACAGCCTAGATACTCTACTCTGGCTATGCTCTGGAACTCGCCCTCACAAGGTAGCCGAGTCGGGAGTTCCAGAGTCCCACCACTGGCTCTCACAACATCCCAGGGTCTTCGGATGGCTGGTCGTGGGTCTTGGTCTTGAGTTACAACTGGCCCCAATCGTCTAGGGAGCTCCCCTTTTTATGCCTAGCCCAACGAGGGGTGGGGCTGTGTGCGCCCCCAGATATCCCACAGAGCACACACAGCCCCCCTCGTTGGCGGCGCAAAAAGGATTAAGCGCCTGGGAACCCAACGCCTGACGCCAAGAGGCTTAAGCGTCTGACCCGCCTGAGAACCCACGCCTCCCAGGGACCCAGAGCCCCAGCAGCCCCTCCCTTCTTATGTCACTACATATGGATGAGCGAGAGTGAGTACGGATATCCAGTGAAGATTGGATGTACTGTGCACTGAGCTACAAACATCATCACCAACAGGCTATTCATGGCTAACATCAGTGGTGAGTGGATTTAGAACCAATTTTGGATCCCTCCTAGGTCCACTCAGCCTTAATGAGTACCTAGTACGTCTTGTAAAGTTCACCACTGCAGACACAAAGGCTGCCTGTAGGATTTGTACGGTTCAATGATAAAGACTATAGATTTTAGAACAAGGAATCTTATCGTTGATTGTTAATACCCAAGGATCACACATCCAGACTAAGACATAGGAGTCTTAGGCTTCATGTTAACAGTTTGATGCACAGAGAGTCAAACTAAGGCACCTTTACAAGTATTCTTAGGTTTTTTTCGGTAAAGTCACGTAGGTAAAACATTAAAATTAATAAAAGTAAAATAAAATAAAAATCACGACGTTTCGGAGGTAGCTCCTGCAATCTCTCATTTACTTGATACAGCTGTCGTGGCTGTGACGGTTCCACCTGAAGACGGAAGCTTGTGTTGCCTCCGAAACGTCGTGATTTTTTATTTTATTTTACTTTATTAATTTTAATGTTTTACCTACGTGACTTTACCGAAAAAAACTAAGAATATGAATCCCTGCAGTCACGAAAGCTTCAAATCTACCTTTTGCAAGTCTTAGCTTCCCCAGTTAATGGCTGAGCCTCACAGAGCCAGACTAAGGCATAACCTTGGTTAATATTGCCTATCACCGCACTGCACGTGCAAAGATAAACATTACAACTGTAATGTATTCATTGGATAATAATATATAGCACACACGAGTGTATTTCACTATTACATGAGCTCCATTGATATTACACGCATTATTATCCAGTGAGGATGCTGTTGGCCAAAACAACCATTGTAGCAGATGAATATATGACAATGTCTTCCCTGTAATGGATATCATCATCAGACTCGAGAAAGACCACATCACCATTGTGATGCGTAGGGTTCATTGTTAATGCTATAGGCTCATAACCAAACTAAGGCAGCCTACAGATTCGGATTATTAATTCATAATGCTTGAAGCTGCTTTATCCCTTGTAACGCACAGTAAGGATCATTGGGGTACAAGGTTAATACCCGAGGCTCACAGAGCCAGACTGGGCTATCACTGTGCTGGCCATTTGTATCACTGTGTATATGTAGTGTTGTAAAGGACGGACTTCTAAACTTCTTTATGACACACACTGTTTATTGTCTTAATACACAGTCCCTATCACACAAAGGGTATACGGTCCCCTCACCCGTTACCCTGAGGAGGTACAGCCTCCGGACCTTGTACAGCTCCACACTCACGCTTACCTCCTATTCTAAGGAGGTACAGCCTCCGGACCTTGCAGGATATCTAATCTCCCTGCTATCCAGCGTCCTCTGGCTGGACCTAGGGGAGGCACACTGACCCACCGCTGGCCCGCGGGTCCCCAACCTCAGGTCGCTCAGGGCCTTCGCCTCACAAGGGCGGGAAGGCTGGGAGACAAGGTCCTAGCTATCTAGGACCTAATCTCTCCCCGACCACTGGTTACACTGAGCCCTAGCCCTGATAAGGGCTGTCGGGCTTGGTCCAGGGTCCTAGATGTCTTCGGCCAACTTGGGTCTTCGTGTAGCAGAACTGGCCCAGAGCTTCTCAGCGCTCTGGCTTTTATACCATTTCGTGGCCGGGTTGTCAAATCCCGGCCACCTTGTGGAACCTGCCGATTGGTCTTTCCCAATCTGGCGTTTGGATCCCACCTTACTCTATTTGACCCTGACCGTTCTAACGAGCGGGAAAACCCTGTTAATGATCTGCTCTCTCACAGCTTGCGAACAGCGAGTAGTTATCACCACTACACATACATACACATACATTACGATAGCCCTTGTATTACAATACCTCTACATTAATATACAGCACACACACGAGTGCAAAGGAGTTTCACATGAGCTCTATTGACACTACTCTTTTGTATTGTTGAATGAGGATGCTGTTGCTATGCTGTCTCTGTGAGTATTTTACACAGAGACGCTATGGCTGAGATTCTGAGGATTCATAATTAGTACTTGAGGCAGCGTGATACAGATTTAGATACAGTTAGGATTCTTATGGTTCAGTGTTAATGTGTAAAGCTCTCAGAATCAAAGACACCTTGAGAATTATTTGTGAATATTCAGAGGTTTATCAGACAGCCAGCCAGCCAAGGGCTTCACCCTGGTTGACAGTGTAAATCACTACATAGTGACGACACTACACTATCACACACACGAGTGTACATCACTACACTATCACACACACACGAGTGTACATCACTACACTATCACACACACACACGAGTGTACATCACTACACATCACACACACACACACGAGTGTACATCACTACACTATCACACACACACACACGAGTGTACATCACTACACTATCACACACACACACACGAGTGTACATCACTACACTATCACACACACACACACGAGTGTACATCACTACACTATCAAACACACACAGAGTGTACATCACTACACTATCACACACACACAGTGTACATCACTACACTATCACACACACACACNGTGTACATCACTACACTATCACACACACACAGTGTACATCACTACACTATCACACACACACACGAGTGTACATGATACACTATCACACACACGAGTGACATCACTACACTATCACACACACANGAGTTACATCACTACACTATCACACACACGAGTGGACATCACTACACTATCACACACACACGTGTACATCACTACACTATCACACACACGAGTGTACATCACTACACTATCACACACAGAGTGTACATCACTACACTATCTCACACACGAGTGTACATCACTACACTATCACACACACGAGTGTACATCACTACACTATCACACACACACACACACCAGTGTACATCACTACACTATCACACACACACNTGAGTGTACATCACTACACTATCACACCCACCACGTGTGCTGTGTCGGCCTTCACAGGTGCTCACCAACACCACTTGCCCCTACAGCCTGTGAAAGGTGACACACGGGAGATGTTTGTGTTTGTTGTACACACACAGAGACGCTGCGGCGGTGTTGATATCCACGCTGCTGCTGCTGTGATCCACTGCCTCCCACGGGCACTACCGCACAGGGGCTGAACGATGAATCGATTCAAATCGTAGTCGCAATTTGAGACAATGCGATTTGCAAATCGCAAAGGCTGCGATTTTTTGCGATTTGAAAAGTCCTATTTGCTTTCTTATTGGAATTGTTTTATTTTTTATTATTAGAACTTTATTGATTTAACTAAACAATTAATTCTAGATTTGAAGCTTTCGTGACTGCAAGGATTCATACTCTTAGGTTGTTTCGGTAAAGTCACGTAGGAAAAANTAAATAAATAATACAAAATGAAAATAACTCAATTAAATCACGACGTTTCGGAGGCAACACAAGTCTCCGTCTTCAGGTGGGACCGTCACAGCTAAATTTGCTGTATCACTTTATATTATTATATTACTATTATTTATTTTATTATTATTAGTTAATTTTATTATTATTTTTATCATTTTTAGTTAATACTGTTATTTATTATTATTTGTTAGTATTATTTTATTATTAAAAATATCTTATTAGTATTTTATTATTACGTTATCCATATTAATTTATTGTTATTTTATTTTAATATTATTGTTGTATTATAATTTTTATTTTACTACTGTTATTTTATTATTATTTTGGCGCTATTATTATTTTAATAGTATTTTATTTTATTATTATTACTATTTTATTATTATTTTATTATTATTATTTTATATTATTATTTTACCTACGTGACTTTACCGAAAAAAATTAACAATTGTTCTATGTTTGATCGTTCTATTTCAATTACATTTTTAACAAATACATGTTGGAAGCAATTAATATATTTCAAGTTTTCAGCCTTGCATTAGAATATATAGAGCAGTTCACATTTGATGGTATCATCACGTGTTTTACATCTACTACACAGTGAATATTGAGCTGAAGCTCGACTTTTAAAAATGTAGATGGCGGGCAGACAAACGCACCGCTGTACTGTACTTCTATGCTCTCGCCAGCCGCGCCGCCTGCCTTCACCAACGCGCGGTGACCGGCGTGGTGAAGTATGGTCAAATATCCCCTGCGACCCGCACTGTGTATGGAGGCCCTCATCCAGCAGTGGATTGACAAAGCTGCTGTTACATGTCATCACACCGATAGCTACGCATTACAACGTTGTGTAACAATGCTCATTATGAAATGCTCTATTGTAGTGTACGTGCGTGTTAGTGCACGAGTGCTGTTGTTATAGTGCTGCTGTTGTTACACGGCGACTGTGATTATCGTTACTGCAGACGGACGCTCACGACTCTGGACCCAAACTCGGCCCACAACGAACTCCAGATTTCCTCGGACCTCAGGACGGTGACGCGGACCGCTGTCTCCCAGGGTCGCCCGATCACCCACAACGCTTTGATTACTATACACAAGCCCTGTGCTCCGAGAGCTTCTCGTCGGGTCAGCACTACTGGGAGGTGGACGTGGGGGGTGCGGCGGGTGGTGTGACGTTGGAGTCGCGTACGGGACGATCGCACGGAAAGGAGGTGGTAAAGAGTGCTGCCTGGGAAGGAACGACTCATCCTGGGTTTTATATAAATATAACAACAGCTTCTCAGTGCGTCATGGTGGTGTATCGACCTCAGTGCCGGTGAGGGATCCTCCCCGGAGAGTCGGGTGTCACTTGCACTGGGAGGCGGGGCTGCTGTCGTTTTACCGCGCCGACTCCATGGAGCTGCTGCACTCCGTCCACCACTCGTTTAGTCAACCGCTCTACCCCGCACTGAGTATGGGTGGTGTTGGTAGCTCAGTGAGGATTCTGGATCTGAGTCGTGCGTCCTGAGAGCACGGAGTGTGAGCAGCGCAGAGAAACAGGCACAACGCATAGACTCACGCACACAAAGACACAGATCCCCGTGTAGCCTTAACAGACTGTTGGGGAAAGTGCTGTTAGCGAGCACCTCTGGGCCGTCCATAAATGATGTCACGCACTAGGGGGGAAGGTTGGACATTTTTGACGATGGGGGGGGGTGAAAAATGTGACGTCACGTCAAAATGCGCAACTTAAATGAATACAGACAACACGTTCTACTTAATTAAATAGACTTTTTAATAAATGTTTTCTCCTACAACATCAGTGTGCAGCGCCACATTAAATACTACAATGACAATTTGAAGCATGTTTTATTTTTTGGGGGGGGCAGAGCTTTGTGACGTCATATTTGAGGGGGGGGGGCTTGTGACGCCGTGTGACGAAAGGGGGGGAGTCAAATATCGAGTGACGTCATTTATCGACGGCCCCTATGAAGGCCGGCACAGCACACT
Organism: Lethenteron camtschaticum; assembly: GCA_018977245.1. Taxonomy (NCBI): domain Eukaryota; kingdom Metazoa; phylum Chordata; class Hyperoartia; order Petromyzontiformes; family Petromyzontidae; genus Lethenteron; species Lethenteron camtschaticum. Next base: position 28,178 of record MU249625.1, on the reverse strand, counting down.
AGGGGGTGGGTGGCCAATACCACGCCCGGCCACCTTTTTTCCCAGTGGTAACGTTTACACACCGTACCAGGAACTATTTTTTCAGGCTGAGTCGACATAGGGGAGGCCCATGACCGGTTTACAAACATCATTGATAGCGAATATCTGAATCGGTCTTGGGTCTCCCTAGGTCGACTCAGCCTCAAATGACTACTGGTGCGATGAGTAAACATTACCCCTGGGGATAAAAGGCAGGTCTCTCCCAGGCTGGCCTTCATAGGTGCTACTCACTAGCAGCACTTGACCCAACAGTATTTGAAAGCTATACGGGGATCTTTGTCTTCGGGTAAGTGGGTTAGTGTGTATGCCTTTGTCTTTGTGTGTCTTGTTATTGTGTTTGTGTCTTTGTTATTGTGTCTGTGCGTGCCTTTGTGTGTCTTTGTTACTGTGTCTGTGTGTGTCTTTGTGTGTATTTCTGGGCGTGGTGCTGCCTTCCCACACCCTCGTCTGTCACAGTGCCGGTCTTCATAGTTCCTACTCGCTACTAACAGCACTTGCCCCAACAATCTGTTAAGGCTACACGGGGTATCTTTATCTTTAGCGTATAGAGGGGCATGTGCGTAGTGTGGGGTGGAGCGGTGGTGCAGTGGTTAGCGCACTGGTGGGGGAGGGCGGGGGGAGCCAAGCTTCTCTCTGACGCCATCGTCCCTCGCACCGCGCGCCGCGTGGCGCTCAACGCCGAGAGGGCGGAGCTCCACCGCGGGCGTGCTGGGAACACGCGTCACGTGACGCTGCGGGTGACGCGCGCCGTCCCCTCGTGGTCACTCGCTCATTGGGTGATAAACCCGGGGTGGGAATGGGATGGCATCACTAGGGGGACTACTCGTGGTGTGTGCTAAGCGTCACTGGGATGAAGCATTTTTGTTATAACCAGGGTTGAGTGACTCCTCCACCCACACAAACTAGTTTATTTTACAGGGCATAGACAGAGAGAAGCCAAGTAGGAGGAGGAGATCTTTCACCAACAATATTATTCATAATAAAAGTTTGTTTTTATTAGTATTGTAATTATCTGCTCTCAGACTTGGACCTGCAGCCACAACCTTCGATTCATGGGATAATGCCTCCCTCTGCTGACAAACATGGAACTGTCCTTTGACTTTGAAGTGGGTTCAAGTAATTAAGCGCCTGATAATTATCTCGAGTGAAGATATACCTTCCACTACAACACGACTAATATTGTCTCAACACGCATTAATAATACGCAGATACTATTTGTTATTACAGGGAGAGAGACAACGCAAACTCCAAATATATAGCAGCCGTCAGGGTGAGAATCCAACTCACGACTTCCTGCATACTAGTCGAGGGAGTTAACATCTCCCTAACGTGAGACACCAATCCGGTGTGAATCCAACCTCGAGTCTCAGGCTGTTTAGCAACGCGTAGATGATTTGAGACGCATTGATTATATCGTACCAGTTGTGTAATTGTGTGAACGCTAATCGCATTGTGCTCTGGGCTTTGGGTGAGATTTATATTTGCTTCATTGCTGGCATGGGTTTGACTTGTTTTGCTTTTTTCATTTATGTGACCCAGGTCACTCTTGTCAATGAGACTCATCCTGATCTACTGAGTTCTCACCTCGTTGAACTCAAATTCAACTCGACTCGATCTTCATCAGCATCAGCAGAAGTGTCATCTGCAGCAGAATTAGTAACAGCAGCAGGACCTACAGCATCAGCAGCGGTAGCTCCATCATTAGCATCATCGTCAGCATCAGGAGTAGTACTAACAGCATCAAAATAATGTAAGCATTTTCAGCAGCAACAGAATTATCACCATCAGCAGTAGAAGCAGCAAAAGCAACAGCAATCACTCTTGCAGCCGAGACTCATCCTGGTCTCTTGAGTTCTCACCTGGTTAAACAAATTGACTTTAACACGTAGGCTTTCGTGACCAATATTATCAATAATAAAGGTTTATTGGGTTAAATCGCGTAAATATACATAGACTTGATTGTGTTCTGGGTTACCTGTGAATTGGAATCACATTTTATTGTGGGTCAAGGGTCGATGTGTGTGTGGTGATGAATAAAAACATTAAATCTGAACATCAGTTTACTGTACTGGGATGTATGGCTCATGTGTGGGTGAGTTTCCTCGTCTCTTTGTGGCTGGGTGGTGGCAGTTTGACATCGTGATATCAGTAGTGGCTATGCACGTGGCCTGTAATCCGCACTGTGGAGCCGAGGGTTGGTGGGACCCCTCGAATGTTGTGAAGCCCACTTCCCGAGGGAGCCGAGTAGGTGCCATACCCAGGTTGGCTCTGCCAGGAGAACCCGTACAGCAAAGTGTGGACTAAAGTCACGTAGGTAAGAAAATTAAATTAAAATTAATAAAAGTAAAATAAAATAAAAATCACGACGTTTCAGAGGCAACACAAGCTTCCGTCTTCAGGTGGAACAGTCACAGCACGACATCTGTATCACTTGATACATCTGTATCACTTGACATTTAGATTCTGTCTCCTTGACAGACCTGTTCTTCACCTGAAGACGGTTACTTGCGTTGTGGCCGATACGTCGTGAGAATTATTTATTTTTATTATTTTATTAATTTCTTTCTACGTGACTTTACCAAAAGAACCAAGAAGACCATGTTTGAACACAAGGATGCTCAGAGAGCAATGGTGGTACAGCGCCCCCTACTGGACGATCTGCGTGAAGTGCAACAAAGGCGCAGACTGCCGCCCTCTGCTGGCTTGCTGGGGAGTGGCATCCACGAGGTATCGTGGAATTCCCTTGTCTGTCCCTCTCTCTACAGAAACGCAGAGCTTTGAGTCGAGTGAATTCCGGTGACTCGCGTGGAAAAAAAAACCCGACAGGGACTTTCCCATATTCTTAGGTTTTTTCGGTAAAGTCACGTAGGTAAAACATTAAAATTAATAAAAATAAATTAAAAATAAAATAAAAATCACGACGATTTGGAGGGAACACAAGCTTCCGTCTTCAGGTGGAACTGTCACAGCACGATAGCTGTATCAAGTAATACCAGCTATCGTTCCACCTGAAGACGGAAGCTTGTGTTGCCTCCGAAACGTCGTGATTTTAATTTTACTTTTATTAATTTAAATTTGTTTTACCTACGTGATTTACCGAAAAAACCTAAGAATATGAATCCTGCAGTCACGAAAACTTCAAATCTAGAAGGGACTTTCCCAGCCACGTGCACCGTGACACTGACCCAACCGGCGTCTCTCCCTCTGCAGTCGATCTCTCTCCCCTCCACCGCTACAGCGCGCTCCTTGAGGCCGCGTAGATGAGAGGATCCTCACCCGTGCGTCCATCCTACCAGCGATGTTCATACGCGAGCCCTCACCCCATGGCACGTGCAGGTATTGTGTGTTTCCCTCGATCGATGCGGGTTTGGTTTGTGCGATTTAGCGTGCAGTAATACCACCGTGGCAAGATGTTAACTACCTCGCATGGTATGCCTGCTGCTGTATAGTTGGAGTCTGCGAGTCTCTCTCATCATCATCACGGTAGCGAGGAGATGTTAACTACCTCGCCTGGTATGCAGGAGGTCGTGGTTCGATCCCGACCCTAACGATGCCTGCTGCTGTATATCTGGAGCTTGCGTGACTCTCTCTCATCATCATCATCACGGTGGCTATGAGATGTTAACTACCTCGCCTGGTAAGCAGGAGGTCGTGGGTTTGATCCGACCCTGACGTCTGCTGCTGTATAGTTGGAGTCTGCATCTCTCTATCATCATCACGTTGGCTAGGAGATGAAAACTATCTCACCTGGTATACAGGAGGTCGTGGGTTCGATCCGACCCTGATGCCTGCTGCTGTATATTTGGAGTCTGTGTGCCTCTCTCTCATCATCATCACGGTGGCTAGATTTAACTACCTCGCCTGGTATACAGAGCTCGTCGGTTCGATCCGACCCTGATACCTGCTGCTGTATATTTGGAGTTTGCGTGTCTCTCTCTCATCATCACGGTGGATAGGAGATGTTAACTACCTCGCCGGTATGCAGGAGGTCGTGGGTTCGATCCCGACCCTGATGTCTGCTGCTGTATATTTGGAGTCTGTATGTCTCTCTCATCATCATCACGGTGGCTAGATGTTAACTACCTCGCCTGGTATACAGGAGCTCGTGGGTTCAACCCTGACGCCTGCTGCTGCTGCTGCTGTATATTTGGAGTTTGCGTGTCTCTTTCGCCGTGATCACGTGACAATGCAGCCTTTAGAGCGGTGCTCCGGAACGCTAAATTAGACTAAACTTTTCGCCAGGATGGCGCTGTGCATATTTATTTTTTCTATTGCTGCCGTTATAAAGTCACGAAAAATACCATGCAGCATTTTCATTAAGTAGTTGTATATATACTCTTTGGTTTTTTCGGTAAAGTCACGTAGAAGGAAATAATAAAATAATACAAATAAAACATAATAAAATTCTCAAGACGTTTCGGCCACAACATAAGCAGCCGTCCTCAGGTAAGACAGAGCTGTCTGAAAGACAGTGGGCCCAGCTTAAAATACGCTGCCAAGCTTAGCCGTATTCATTGGAGCGCTGTCTTTCAGACAGCTCTGTCTTCACCTGAGGACGGCTGCTTGTGTTGCGGCCGAAACGTCGTGAGAATTTTATTGTTTTATTTGTATTATTTTATTATTTCCCTTCTACGTGACTTTACCGAAAGAACCAAGATGGTGGAGACATAGTGCGACGAGGGGCGGAGCCAGGAAGAGGTGAAAAGAGCGGGTGGGTGCGTGAGGTGGGTGGGTGATTGGATGCGTGGATGAGTGGGTGCGTGGGTGGGTGAGCGGGGGGGGTGAGCGGGGGGGGNTGGGTGCGTGAGTGGATGGGTGAGCGAGTGGGTGGGTGGGTGAGCGAGTGGGTGGACGAGTGGGTGGGTGAGCGAGTGGGTGGGTGAGTGGGTGGATGAGTGGGTGGTTGAGTGGGTGGGCGAGGGTGCGTGGGTGGGTGAGTGGATGAGTGGGTGAGTGGGTAGGTGAATGGGTGGGTGAGTGGGTGGATGAGTGAGCGAGTGGGTGGGCGAGTGCATGGATGCGTGGGTGAACGTCAAGTGTGACGGTTCGGCCAGGTGAGGGTGAGAGGTGACGACGTCAGGAAGAGGTTAAAAGAGGGAGCGGGTGGTAGGGTTGGGGGCGTCGAGGTGACAAGCGAGGATGAAGGTGTGAACCCGTGCCGTAACATAAAGACATTACCTTGGTGACAAAAGGCCAGAGTTTTTTTTCACATGTATGTTGAACTTCTTTCGCACCGTACGTAGCCGTCCGTGCTAAGCGGAGGTGAGCGGGAAGGGTGGCTTCGCTCTCGCGATCATTGGAACAACACAAACCACCTCCACCACGACACGGTGGCGATCCACGGGAGAGGCTCGGTGTGCGTACACGGCATTCGATAGACCACGTTTTGCGTTAACGAAAGTTTGGATTTCTTTCACCAATATTTTACACGGAGAGCTAATGATAAAATAAAACAATGAATGCACTGCAATTAATAGGTAGCTCTTTGTAAGATCTACCGTACTGTCTAAATAATATGACGTCTAAATGCGGGCAAAACATGTTCTTTGTCTATTTGTTTGTGTTTTTCCCTTGTGATGGGACTTTGTAGAATGAACGTTGAGATGTATAAGGGGCACGGGGTGACCATTAAGCTTTGAATTGGTCTGTAATAAGGTAGGGAACTGATAATGGGTTCACAGCTATGCGTTTTTTCACTGTGCTGTAAGTCACTTTCTTTTTTATACTGTACAGTATAACATTTTAATATTATGTTCTATATTAATTGCCTTCTTGACAATATGAAGAGTAAGCTGTGAAGTGTTCATAGTGTGAAATGGTAAGTCACGAAGGCTGGGAACGCATCCTCATGGCACCAATGTAAGTTATTCACCACTGGGGGAGGACAAAGGCGGTCGGGCGTAGTGCCGGCCACCCACCCACCCACCTCGTGTGCCACGGTGCCGGAAGCCTTCATCGGTGCTGCCGCTCGTCATATATACGAGATCCGATGAGAGGTTTTGTTTAACGCCGTTAGTAACGTGAATGCAAGTACTGTGTCACTTTGAACATGCTGTCAGCGAGCGCCTAGTAAGGCCGGCTGGGCGCACGAGAGAGTGAGATGTACACACATATACAAAGACACACACTTATACATGTATACACACACACATATATATATAAAGATCCCCCATTTAGCCTTAACAGACTGTAGGGGCAAGTGCTGTTAGCGAGCACCTATGCACGGCACACGAGGGGTGGGTGGCCAGCACCACGCCCGGCCGCCTTTGTCTCCCTAGTGACGGTGTTTACTACACACCGCACCGGGTACTCATTTGAGGCTGAATCGACATAGGGAGGCCCGGGACCGGTCAGATAATCGTCATTGGTGTTGGCCGTGAGCGGGAATCGAACCGGGTCGCCAGGTTCATAGCGCAGTACGCTAACCGCTACACCACCGCTCCCCACATAGACATACACACACAGATACACACACACAGATACACTTATACGTACACGAAGACAAAGATGCCCCCGTTTCGCCTGTAACAGACTGTTGGGGCAAGTGCTGTGAGTAGCGAGTAACAGCACCTATGAAGGCTACCGGCACTGTGACACACACAGAGGGGCTGGGTGGCCAGCACCACGCCCGGTCGCCTTTGTCTCTCCCCAGAGGTCGCAAACGGGTTTTGATTCCTTACCCGTACCCATACCCGGCCGCACCAGGATCGCAAACGGGTACCCTACCCGTACCCGGCCCTACCCGTACCCTACCCGTACCCGGCCGGGTACGGGTAGGGTACGGGTATTGGGTACCTGATTGCGACCTCTGGGATGAAGCCATGTTTGCAGGCGCGGGTGGGTTGATTCTATAGGAACTTGAATTGTGAGAAGAGACGTTAGGAAATGAGTGACAAACGGTGACTCACCAGTGACTCACGGTCTACCCGTACCCGGCTGCACCAGGGTCGCAAACGGGTACCCGTACCCGTACCTGGCCGGGTACGGGTAGCCGGGTATCAGGTAGGGTACGGGTATCGGGTACCTGGTTGCGACCTCTGTCTCTCCCCAGTGGCGATGTTGAACTACACACCGCTACACCAGGTACTCGTTTGAGGCCGAGTCGACCTAGGGGAGGACCGGGGCCGGCTCAGATAATTGTCGCCGATGTTGGTGGCCGCGAGCGGGAATCGAACTCGGGTGGCCGGGTTCGTAGCGCAGCGTAGCGCTAACCGCTCACCACACACGTGTACGCGCACGCGGACGGACGCACGCACGCACGAGTGTGTGGAAGCCGAGCGATCTTTACTTCACACATTGCACATTTATTCACACAAACACTGCACCTCAGCCAACTCTCCATTGGTCCCCGTGTCTCCACGTGTTTCTCTGTGACCCCGTGTGTCTCAACTTGACCGCACGTGCCTCCGTGTGACCCAGTGTCTCCACGTGACCCAGTGTGTCTCCGTGTGACCCAGTGTGTCTCCGTGTGACCCAGTGCGTCTCCACGTGACCCAGTGTGTTGCCGTGTGTCTCAGCATGTTCCAATGTTTTTCAGTGTCCCCCTGTGTATACATTGTTCCCCATGTGTATCCATGTGTCTGTGTGTCTCCAAGTGCGTCTCTGTGGTTTTCACGTGCTTGTGTATCCGTGTCCCCATGTATTCCCAAGTCTCCGTTCATCCCCGTGTATCTCTGCACTCTTATTCCTCTGAGCGGTCTCCCTGTCTCGCCATGTTACCGTGAGCCTCTCTGTCCCCGTGTCTCACTGCGTCTCTCCGTATGTTTCCGTGTCCACCTTTAGGTCCCCGTGTGTGTTCCATCTCCCGTATCCCTGTCCACGTCTTTGCGTCCCTGTGTTCATGTTCGTATCTACTTCCCATAGAGTATATGTCTGCCCGTGTTTCTGTGCGTCTCGGTGCGGACTTGGAAGTACCCACCCTTGGTGAGATACTTCACCCCTTTTCATGGCTTGTTCATTTTCAACCCTGTGATGACAACAACAGCTGCCAGTCACCACTATGTGGCAGTGATGTCACCACGGCGCTTTGGCCAGGCCAGGTGCACTTTGAGGCTGGTCAGGTGAAGTGTGAAAAGCTCGCCGACAGGTCACGGAACAGAGCCTGCAGGTTTCATGGGTTGACTGAGATGACCGGTAGCTGCACCACCAGTTGTGCCCCCTACTGTGCCAACTTACTGTGTTTTAGTCGCCCGGCGCTCCACTCGTCGTTGTGAGCATCGCTCCGCTGCCCTCCGTTGTTTCTGGAGGGCGACTGCCTCCAATTGCCCAGTAGTGTGTTTCACAAGTCTTCTCCATAGAGGTCGATTTTGACACTGCTGGTATCACTAAGCTCCACATCATGCCACGTCACTCCATCTCTTCTCTAGCCCGTGCAGCGTCCGTTTAGCCCCCTCTATCCGGTGGAGAAAAATCTGTTTAGGCTTACGGTGGTTGGGCATTTCGGCTACATGATCTAGCCAACACAGCCTTGCCTGCCGGAAGAGATCAACAATGGGACTTTGCCAAGATTGTTTAAGGATTTGTGAGCTCCTCACACAATCCAGCCTGGCTAACCCAGGATGGATCGTAGGCAGGCCAGCCTGAATGTTTATAACTGGTGAAGATGTTCTATTGGGGGTTCCACGTTTATCAAGCATAGAGGAGAGAGGGCATGACCGTGACCGAGAAGACCCGAAGCTTTGTGTAGAGCGACAGACCAGGAAGCTTCCACATAGCGTTACACAGACGATGAAAAGATAATGCTGCTCGACTGATTTGGAATAAGACCGCTGCTGTCAAACCGGAGGTGGTATGGAAAACTCTCCACTCTCCCACAACTACCCCATCACCAATCGGGAGTTGAGAGGGTGCAGTGTTTGATGGCACAAAATACCCAGACAGGTGCTTAGTTTTGGTGCGGCTGATGGTAATGCCCCACCTCTTAGTGGCAAGCTCCAGGTTCAGCAGCAGCACCTCCAACTCCTCCTCTGAGTGAGCAGCAATTACCAGATCATCAGTATACCTAACATAGTTGACTAATCGGGAATCATCATTCTACCGCACCCAGGCATTGATCAGCCTCCCATTGTATCTGTACTAGATGTAGATTCCTTCAGTACTGCAATGAAAGGCTTCTCAAACTACATGGCCGAAATATGTTAAATAATGTGGGAGCCAGAGGACATCCCTGTCGCACCCCAATGTTAAAAGGGAATGGCGCCCACCATCATTAAGGTCCTTAATGATTGTGAGCAGAGAATCAGGACTCCGAAAATAGGAAGAACCCAGAGCCCAGGCATATTGATGCTATCATAGGCCTTGACCAGGTTAATAAAGCCGAGGTGTAGGCCTTGTTGGAATTCCCTACACCTCTGCTGTAGCAAACGGCCTGAAAATATGGCATCTGTGCCGGACCACCCTGGCCTGAAACCACATTGGAGCTCTGCAAGCCTCTCCTCAGCGCGCCTGGCAATGTGATGTTGAATAATCCTCGCCAGGACCTTTCCTGGCACACTGAGAAAGATGTATCTGTAGTTGTTAGTCTGTGCGGTCCCCCATTCTTAAAGAGGGGGACCACCTGTGGAACCTGTACAGTGGTCCAAACTGTTATGTCATATAGGGCAGTCTGCACACAAACGCAATCCTCCTTCAGCATTTCACTTGGGAGATTATCTCTGCCCGGAGCTTTTCCTTTGCATCGCCTTCCATACTTCCTCAAAGATGGCACATCAGCCAGCCACTCACAAGGGATTACAACTTCTTCAATATTGGAGGCACTGCAGCCTCAGCAGGGTCATCCCCAATTAGCCCCATGATGTTTTCAGACTGAGGGATTTCCCCTCAGCCCAGGAACAGGTTTGCACATCTGCAAACCTGTTCCTGGGGTCGGAGATCAGATCACCTTTCTTTCCCCTCAGGATGGTAATAGGCGTAGTACTGCAAGTTACTTTTTGATGGAGTTAAGAAGTGATTAGTGATAGCGGGCTAGAGACAGACCCATCTCCTCAGCAAACACCACTCACCTTTGCGACGAGCACAGCTCTCCGAATCTCCGAGTGAAGGCTGCGGTAAGCCTCCTCATTCTCCGATGTGGGATGCTGTAGACGGGTGAAGGGGGCCTGTCACTTTTCTGAGCCAGCCAGAACACCTACTCCATCAGCCAGGTTCTTGGGAAGGTTTGGACCATGCACCCAAAACAGCCATTGCAGCTGCATGAGCCAGTCTAAATCTCATCCATTTCCCCTCGGCATCAGGAGGAGGGGGGGGGGGGCGATGCCAACCCAAGCTGCAAACAATGATGAAATTCTCATTTGCAACTTTCATCAGGGGGTCCAAGATTGTATCTTAGAGATGACAAGCCCATGGTCAGTGGGCAGATCAGCTCCACGTAAGGTCCTGGTGACAAAGACATGGGCCCGCATTGCTGTTCCGTCACGATGTAGTTAGCAGATGTTCTTGCTTGACCTGGCGTGCATCATGCTTTTGTGTGGATGTGCCGATGCCAGAACAGCGTGTTGGTAATTACAAGCCGATGGGCTGCAAATACGTCTAGCAGCTCCTGCCAGCATGACCCACTCGGCATTAAAGTCACCCAACCGGATATCCTGACAGGCCACTTTAGCTAGCACCTGTCACAGTAGGTCATAAAAGGCATCTGATTCAACGGCCTTGCCTGCATGATGTTCATCTTCAGTGGGGGCAGAAGCAACCACCACTGCTCACCTCTGGTTGATGTAGAGGTAAGCCTCCAGTAGCCTGGGGCTTACAGCTTCCCACAACTCGCCACCATACTCTCACGCCTAGGCCTCGGCAAGGTACGGTAAAAGTGTAAAAACAACGAGCCTACCTTTACCCTACCTTTTACCTTACCACAATACAATCACTCTGCCCTACCTTTTACCCTTTAGCAGGTAAGGTAAGGTAAAAAGCAACGAGCCTACCTTTTACCCTACCCTTTACCCGTACCCCTTGGCATGTCGAGACCTTTACCTTTACCCTTTTACCCGGTAAAAAGGGTACAATTACCTTACCTTGCCGAGGCTACTCACGCCCCCTTCATTCTTTTATTCAGAAGAACCACACCCTGTTGTTTGGCAGCCCTCCTGCCCCGAGTAGAGGACTGTCCATCCCTCATGAAGGGCAGGAGCCAGAGCCGGTCCACCGGACCTCCTGAATACCACAGAGATCCAGGCGGTACCAGTCCAGCTCCCGACAGAGGAGTGGCAGCCTCTCCTCCGCAGTGAGCGTTCGAACACTCCGCGTGGCCACACGCAGTGGCCTTTTGCTACTTCTCAAGGAACTCCGAGGGTGAGGATTCAGTCTCCTGGCTCCGCCAAATGGGAGTTGGCGGAGCCAGGGCCTCAGCCACAAGCTTAGTTAAGTTTAGGTGTACTTATGTTGAAGGTGGAGGGGGTTACCACCCCCTCGCACCCTTCTAGAGCCCCCGTTTGGCCGCTATGGTGAGTACAAGCGCCATAAAGGGGTATAACCCATTAAATTTCCCTTCCCTCCATGGCACTGCTAACATTCACCAAAGCCACACCACAACGATCACCAACTCACCATCATATCATAAAAATCACCACCACGACCACCACCATGGAAGGGGAGACGACTTCAACAATAATAACAATACGTTTTTTTATTTTGAAACTTTGTGTTAAACGTTGAGCGCATATTTAAATTCAAGTTCATGTCCACGGACTGTGGGGGATGCTGCTGCTGCTGCTGCTGCTAGGAATGTGTGGTCTGCATCTCTCTCTCGTTCTCTCTCTCGTTCGCTCTCTCGCTCTCTCTCTCCAAATCCTAAGGCGTCGAACCCCCGCGTGCCCCAGGGAAGTCATCGCGTGCCAAGTCGACGAGCCGCCTTAACGACGTCATTGAAAGAAAGCAAAGCGGGCGGAAGGGGATGATGGGTGGCAGACATGGTGGGGTGGTGGGAGGGCGAATGAATGAGTGGGAGGAAAACGCGTACGACGCAGTTACGCAACGTATGTTGAACTTCTTCGCACCGTACACACACATGGGGCTCTTCCCTTGCTGGTTGTTGGCCACGATGCGCAATCACGGTCCCATTTGCCCTGGACCAATGTATGTAACAGTATGTACGTTGAACCTTTTTCGCACCGTACGTAGCCAACCGTGCTAATCTGTGGGTCTCTGTGTACGTAAACTTAACACTTTCGCACCATACCGTAGCCAACCATGCTAATCTGTGGGTCTCAATGGGTGTTTGTGGGTCGCTGTGGGTCTATGACTTATCTCTCTGGGTCTCTGTGGGTCGCTGTGGGTGTCTATATGGGCCTCTGAGCATGTATGTTGAACTTCTTTCGTACCGTAGCCAACCATGCTCATTGGAGGTGGTGTCCACATCTCGTTGTGTACAAGCTGGGTCCACATCCCCTGAGCGATCAAATAACTATAAATAAACTTGATTTGAAGCTTTCGTGACTGCAGGAATTACTCTTTGGTTCTTTCGGTAAAGTCACGTAGAAAGAAAATAAATTAGATAATAGTGACGTTTCGATTGCAACACAAGCAACCGTCATCAGGTAGAACTAAATTTGTGAGGATGTAAGTCGTTTTCTCTCTCTCTGTGTGTGTCTCTGTCAAATTTCACACTTAACTTCTAATTTTATCAATCTTTGGAGATCGTAATCAACCAGGCTATGCGTTAACTGTGTGCTAGCCGACTCTCTGTGTTGCATTGCATTACATTTCCAAAAGATTTGCTACATTGTTTTCTCAAACTATTTCTCTCTCTAAAATTTACCAGGCTCTCATAGGGCCATTCATCTTCTGTCCCTCGGTCGCTTCGGGGTAGATTTATTGACATGCTAATTTCTCTGCTCCAGCAGCTGCTGTATTTATTGTTTTATTTTTATGATTTCCCTTCTACGTGATGACTTTACCGAAAGAACCAAGAAGATGAACCCTGCAGTCACGAAAGCTTTAAATCATTGCATAGTTTAGTTCCAGCAGGGAGTCACCAGCCTCGACACTGAAAAGCATCGTGCACTTCCCACCCCTGACCACGAAAGGAGCTCACGCGCGTTAACCTTCCCGATTGGCGGTGTTCACAAGCGACTTTCCTTGTTTTGCGCATCGACTCGGCTCGGAGGTGGACAAAGCAGTTGGGTGGGTGGGGAGGCAGCCAATTTGATTGCCGAGGCTGTATGTTACAACTCTCTCTCTCTGCTCTCCCTCCGTCTCGTGTCAGGCAGTTCAGTCAGGCACGGAACGATTGGGCTACAATCCCAACTCAGGATGCTTCGCTGAATAAACTCGATAACGACCCCACGCGCGCAAAAAAAAGTTGTATTTGTCATGCAGAAAATGGGATTTTCGCTCGCTGGTGTAAACAACAAAAACAACTCTAGATTTGAAGCTTTCGTGACTGCAAGGATTCATTCACGTAGGTAAAAAACGAAATTAAAATTAATAAAAAATAAAAACAATTATTTCATTTTTTACCTACGTGACTTTACCGAAAGAATTAAGAGTATAACAAAAAAAACATCTAAACTTGTTTTTGTGACGAGCCACAGGGCCTCACAAATAGACAACCACCAATGAAAACACTTTTGGCCAAAAAAAAAGCTGCCCGTGACGAACACACAAAGGGGCACTTGGTTTGGTAAACGTGGCATCAGTTGTTGTTGGCTGTAGCGTCGATCCACGACTCGAGGTTTGATAATTGTTTTTTTACCCTTCTATCTGGCAACAAAACTGACACCTTTTACAAGGAGTCATGTTTGCATAGACCACAATACCTGCAGTCATAATGCAAACAAAAAACATAACTCTGATAATGTATGCACTGTCCTTGAAGTTGATTGTCCACACCCGAGACAGCTTTCCTTAGTCTCACATGGTGTTGGACCAGATGACGCCAAAAGGCGCCTTTTGGCGTCATCTGGTCCAACACCATGTGAGACTAGGCTCTAAGGAAAGCTGTCTCTCGTGTGGACCAATCAACTTCAAGGGCAGTGCATACATTATCAGAGTTACGTGTTTTTTGTTTGCATTATGGCTGCAGGTATTGTGGTCTATGCAAACATGACTCCTTGTAAAAGGTGTCAGTTTTGTTGCCAGATAGAAGGGTAAAAACCAATTATCATATTTTTACTGGCAAATGAGGTTCCAATGGTGTAAATGACTCGAGGTTTATTCATGGTTCACCGTCGCACGGTACGCGCGCGTATGGGGCTTGCGCAGAAGCATTGTTGGTTTCATTTTAATAACGCGCGTGGTGGATTCGAGCGGGTTAATTCATTTAAATTCATTGGCGAAACCAGCCAAGTCTATCCGTCCCCCCGACCTTTGGGGGGGGCAGGGGGGGGAAGACGATACCAACAATAGAAGCCAATACTGATAATCATAAAAAAGCAAATGCTGTCATAACACAATAGAATAATAGTCATAATCAGAACGTGTATTGTTGTACAAGAAGCTTAGCGCGGGTGCTGTGAGATATTGTTCACACAACGAATGTGGGGTTATCAAGTTTTTGTTTCCCTCCTCACTCCGTGACTCAACAATCGTTTATTTGTATAGTTTCAAGGGTGGTCTATGTGGTCGTCCTTGTGGTGGTGGTGGTGGTTGTGGTCGTTGTAGTCGTTTTGGGGTCATTGTTGTTGATGTGGCACTTGTGGTTCTTGTTGTATTCGTCGTGATCGTCATCTCTCAATGTCCGCTCCAGCCATGGTTATCGATCGAGTTCGCTCCGATATTCTAGACGCAGTGGTTCTGAAACTTTGCCTGGTCCACGGGACCACTCCAGCCGATGCAAAATATATTTATATATTTCGATTTAAAGCTTTCGTGACTGCAGGGATTCATCTTGTTGGTATTTCGGTAAAGTCATCACGTAGAAGGGAAATAATAAAATAATAAAAATAAAACAAAATACAATTCTCACGACGTTTCGGCCACAATGCAAGCAGCCGTCCTCAGGTGAAGAACAAGTCTGTCGGAAAGACAGACACTCATTCAGACGCTGTCTTTCCGACAGACCTGTTCTTCACCTGAGGACGGCTGCTTGCGTTGTGGCGGAAAGACACGCTGTCTATCCGACAGCCCTGTTCTTCTGAACACACCAAGCTTGGCAGCTATATTTAAGTATATATTTAAGTATATACGCTGCCAAGCTGGTGGTGTTCATTCAGACGCTGTCTTTCCGACAGACCTGTTCTTCTGAACACCACCAAGCTTGGCAGCGTATATTTAAGTACATATTTAAGTATATACGCTGCCAAGCTTGGTGGTGCTCATTCAGACGCTGTCTTTCCGACAGACCTGTTCTTCACCTGAGGACGGCTGCTTGCGTTGTGGCCGACACGTCGTGAGAATTGTATTTTATTATTTTTATTTTATTATTTCCCTTCTACGTGACGACTTACCGAAAGAACCAAGAAGATTAAAACAAGATACAGTAAAACCTTGGATCGCGAGCATAATTCGTTCCGGAAACGTGCTTGTATCCAAAGCACTCGTATATCAGTTGTGATCACGTGATGCTCGGCAGACAAAGCTTATGTACGTACGACTCGTATTGCAAGATCCTCGCTCGTTTATCAAATTAAAATTTATTAAAAAATTTTGCTCGTCTTGCAAAACACTCGCAGACCAAGCGACTCGCAATCCAAGGTTGTACTGTGCACATATAATAGGTTTTAGAACGGGTAAAACCTTTACGGAAAGAACCAAAGAGTATGGATTTCCTGCAGTCACGAAAGCTTCAAATCGAGATCAAAACCCATTCGTATTTTTCATCATTCTTGATACCGGCAAATAAAAGTGTCCGTAGGGGAAAATTCAGCATTGTTGTTGCTCTGGGTTCGGAAATAATGGAGGGAACCAGGAAGACTCTAACAGAGACTACGGCTTGATGACTGGTGCCAGAGAGAGGTGTCCACTACAAGACAGAGAAAAAAAAGTGGAAACGACATGGATCATGACGATGATGACACACGCGCAAAGTTTTGTAGATTTGAAGCTTTCGTGACTGCAAGGATTCATATTCTTAGGTTTTTTTGGTAAAGTCATGTAGGTAAAAAATAAAATTAATAAAAGTAAAATAAAATAAAAATCACGACGTCTCGGAGGCAACACAAGCTTCCGTCTTCAAGTGGAACCGTCACAGCACGATTGCTGTATCAAGTAAAAAAAACAGCAAGCGTGCTGTGACGGTTCCTCCTGAAGACGGAAGCTTGTTGCCTCAGAAACGTCGTGATTTTTATTTTATTTTACTTTTATTAATTGTATTTTTTACCTACGTGACTTTACCGAAAAAACCTAAGAACACGCGCAAAGCACTAGCGCCACCTAGTGATAGAAGTGCTGAAAACGTTTGCATTCTTTGTTGGGGATTTTTTGTTTTCTTGGTTCTTTCGGTAAAGTCACGTAGAAGGGAAGTAATAAAATAATAAAAATGAGACACTACCAAGCTAGGAGCTTATATAAGCTCCTAGCTTGACAGTGTCTCATTCTTCACCTGAAGACGGCTGCTTGCGTTGTAGCCGAAACGTCGTGAAAATTATTTTATTTTATTATGTTTTATTTTATTATTTTATTACTCCCTTCTACGTGACTTTACCGAAAGAACCAAGAAGATGGATCCCTGCAGTCACGAAAGCTTTAAATCGAATTTTTTTTTTGTTTGCCATCAGCCGAAATCAACATTGCTGTGTGCTTATGATAGATAACACTGGTCAACAACAACAAAAACATGTTTTTCTGGCCTGGACTTTTGCAGCTGTTCTGGACTAATTTCAGGGTGCTGATTCCAAATCTGATCTCAGATTTGTTCCATCACATCTCCTTTTTATGCTATCGGCATACCCCATTTTCATTGATTTTACCCGAATTTAACTCTGTCACTTATGATTGCAAGTTGTTGCGAGTCAGTGACTGCTTTAGTGTTAAAATATGGTGCTGTATTTTTAGGATAGTGTGTTTACAATATCATTTTATGTAGATATCCACATTTAATATTTTCTTTTGCGTTTTTATTGAAAATACAATATTTGATATCTCAAAAACCTGATGTGATAGACAAAAACTGATGCCAGATTTGCAATCGGCACCCCAAAATTACCTTAAAACCGTCGGAATACTTTATGCCAGAAAAAGTGTGTTGACAAGTGTAATTGCCCTGAGATCCATAACGAAAGTATATTCGTATATTTTTAGCGAAACGCCCGATTGTACCGCGTTTATTCTTTTTCCCCAAGTTAGCTGCAGAAAAGTCGTCGGCGCGGGTCGCGCGTGCACCCGTTGGAGTGCACTGCACCTCCGATTAACACGGTTGGCTCCATACGAGAAAGAAGATCAAAATACGTGCACACACACGGAGACCCACAGACACCCAGACCCACGAAGACCCACAGCTTAGCACGGTTGGCTACGTCGGGTGTGAAAGAACGTTCAACGCACGTACAGAGACCCACAGATTGGCACGGTTGGCAACGTAGGTTGGCGTGACAGAAAATGTAACGTGTGTACAAAGTCTCACCAAAGCCCTCGACTCTTTCTCAGGAGGAGGGTCCTGCCATTTTGTTTTTTTGCACGAGGGTGTTTTTTTTTTACGCCAATCGCTACGTTCGTAAATCAAGTCGCGGATCCGTTACATTTGCGGTGTGCGCAACTTTTGATCGCGACGCCCCCCCTCCCCCCCCCTAAAAAACAACGAACGGCGTGAAGATCTTTCAACGTCCGTTGCGAGCCAAGCAGCAGGCGCCGTCGCCATAGTTACGGCCTGTTCTCCTATGAACGTGGTTTCCGTAACGCGAATTGGACGTGTAACGCGTTGAACGTATTACGGGGTTTGACACCTTGCGGCAGTAGGCTTTCTCGACCAATATCATCCATAACGCAGGTTTGTTTGGGTTGGGTTGGGTTACCTAAACATATCAACGTGTCGTTAAACCCACCACCACCCGACACATCCACTTAACAAGCTTCATCTGGCGGTCGCCCGATGATGCCGATTGTAATTACCGGCGAAACGTCGTACTCAGATTGTAAATGTTGTGGATTTGCTCTCCCGACCCACGTTCTGTTTACGTGACGAACCTTACCAATTTGGCTGTGTTGGGTGGTGCCGGGTTTAACGACGCATTTATACATCATCATCATCATCGCCGCTGCTGCTGGATGCTTCACTAACCCGCGCGTGTCTCAGTCTTCAGGCTCTGCGCCACGCATCACCTCACGCATTATCGCCAATTGCGCTTCATACCACCGGTGCTGTATATTCTTTATTACAATGCAGTCTTGTCCACAACGGCGGTGTTGCTCAGGAACGCAAGTACTACGACGACCGGCCATGTTATAGGAGAACAGACTGCAATAGGAGTTTATCCACCGTCCATACGGTAGTAAGCGGAGGGGGGGGGGCGTGAGAGCCGCGAAAACCTCTTAGCGACGAGCGAGACGGAAAATCGCGACGTGGCAGGGGACGAACCGATCACAACACAACAACCCCCTTGGACGCACGTAAATCATTACTCGCCTGACCTGATGCCACGGGGGTGGGTGGGGTGGGGGGGAAGGTGCGTTTAAAAATTAAAACGGTCCGGGGGGGGGGGGCGGGAGGGTAGGACGAACGACCGAAAAAAAATTATGCAAGAAACAAAAAAAGAAGCAATTACAAAATAGTTCGCGAAAATAAAAAACGGCTGCGTGGAAACGTGACGCACCAGACACACGCAACGCACAATCACTCGCACAAAACACACACACACGTCACCCCACGCTCTCCAACTGTGACGTCAAGGCGACGTCACCGGAGGCGACGGCAACTTCGAAATGCATAAAAACCGTCCGTTGGTCTCGGTGAATCGTCGTAAATTATCTTTTAAATCTTTACATGTACACATTTGTGACGTCGCGAACACCACCGCCCCCTCTCTCTCTCGCTACACTCGCGTCCCACCGCCCACCAAGTCTCCACAGCAGCCAAGCACCAATCGCGATACATTTTCCAACATGGCGGCATCTCACCCCACCCCCCCTTTCGATGCCGCTGAAAGCAGATGGCCGGTTAAACATTATTCATCGATCTCCGGACAAAACTAAATAACCCCCCCTCCCTCTATCATCCCCAGCCCCCTCCCACCGCTCGCAACCTCCGCCGTCGTCGCAATGACATCTGGGGGGGGGNCAGCCCCCCCCCCGTCTGGATTTTGGTTTTGTCTTCTAGACAACAAGTTGAAAGAAAAAAACGAAATAGGTTCCAATTAACACCGCTCAACCACAATTCACGATGGGTACGAGGGTGGGGTGGGGGAGGAATTCCATGCATCGTCGCGTTCCGTCTCCACAGTTAAGGTGCCTTCGTTAGGACCCGCTCGACTCTCCGTGTGGGGCCATTTTCGCAGGGGGGGGGGGCGCCGGGGGTGTGCGCATAAACCCGCGCAAGGTCACGTGCATTTGTTGCCCGTTGAAACGAATAGGGAAGAAAGTAGTCCCCCCCCCCCCAACTCCTTCTCTCCCCACTGAAGTGCGTTCAAAACCATGCCCCCCTCCTCATAACGAGGGGGTAAAAATTAGGCCACGGTTGCATGGCCATCACAAGTGGCCATTCAACCGCAAACAATGGGGGCAGCAGTATCATAAAAAAACAACTCTGTAGTCCGTGGCTCCTTCAACCGAAGAGGAACAGCAAAACTACACGAGCAAACTCTCTCCCCTGCTCTGCTCAAGCCCTCTCGTCGTGACCAGCAGACCCTCAACGCCATTGGGGCATCTTAGCTCTTGAACGGCATTTGCTGCCAACTCGGGGCAAAGGTGGAACAGAACGGTGAAAAATTTGATAACAAAAAAATTAAACGACTCGCCAGTTAAATGTATATATATATGTAGATCGCTTTCGCGACCAATACTCGCACGATTTATAATTCCTTTATTTTGGGTCGGATTGGTCGTCGTGTGGTGGCGGACGCCAATATATATTGGTTCATATATAAACTGCGACCCTCCCACGTCGGCCAGTGACGCAGAGCCGACGACAAACTAAAACACCACGCTGTATCTTCGTCGGCAAGTGACGCGCCCAGATTACTTTGGTTGCCCGGCGGGGAGGACCGAGCTTTTGTTAAGTGCTCGACGGAAGCCGGGCTGCAATCTCCAGCGGATACGTCAGAGGTCGCAACCGGGTACCCGATACCCGTACCCTACCCGATACCCGGCTACCCGTACCCGGCCGCGTACGGGTACCGTTTGCGACCCTGGTGCGGTCGGGTACGGGTACGGGTAGGTCGTGAGTCACTGGTGAGTAACCGTTTGTCACTCATTTCGGGTAGGGTACGGGTAGGGAACGGCCGGGTACGGGTACCTATTTGCGACCCTGGTGCGGCCGGGTATGGGTACGGGTAAGGAATCAAAACCCGTTTGCGACCTCGCCCGTACAACATTGCCCGAAAGTTGCTCGGGCTCTCTTTGACACTGCTCCTCCCTACTCTGGGTTTTGCCGATGATAAAAAAAAACCACGCGAAATCAATTCGCACATTTGCCCACGATGCGACAGGCTTGATGCGACTGGCTCCGTCGCTGGGGGGGGGGGGGGTGGTGAAGGGTTCGTGGGTAGCAAAAGATTGGGACGTTGAAACTCCGCGACGATGTGACCCACTCGAAACCAATCGTGACTCGCAAAATGACTCCATCGGCTTAACTACGTAGCAGCAGCAGCAGCAACCTCACCGCGTCCCTTTCCCTACTACTAGCAATCGGTGCTGGGTTAACACCTCGTGCACGCACAGGTACAGCTGCCACTAGCGGTGTTTACCCCCCCGCCCTCACCCCCAACCAACGCTTCCCCGTGGGTTAGATCTGCAGCAGGGCCGTGTGTAACGGTTAAGACACTGCTTCGAGTTACTCGGACTCTTCTCAAGCACCATGCACGCATGCATAACACACACGCAAATCTTCCTCCAAACGGAGACGCACCATCTCCCAAGTCTCCCAAAGTTCTCCTGGGAGAATTTTTTGCGAGCCTTGCTGCAGCCCGAGACTTTTCAAGAGACACTCCCCCCCCCCCCAACTCTCCCCTTCTCGGCGAAGTCTTCGGCACACCGATCCTCCTCCCTACTGCACGTCACCTATCTGAGCTCCAAGTTGATCCCCCCCCTCCACCACCCCACGTGAAGTCAACTCGGTACAATCTTGTTCTCCCCCCGCGAGCGCAGAAAACTGATACCTCCGCCGCGTGTCTCTTCCGCTTTAAGGCTTCTCGGCTCGAGTCTTTCCTTCTTCTACTCCTTCAAGGCATCGGTAATTCTCCCCCCCCCCNGCCCCCCACCAAGACGATCGAGATGAGGTCGTGGGTGGAAGGAATCTAAAGAGGCGTTCCGGCATTACAGTTTTGCATCGAACCAGTAACCCGTGTCTAACACAGCGGGCTTTCCTTACTACCTACAGACATCGGGGCAGCTTGCCAGCATTGGTTCAGGGCCTAACTCTGCCGCCGACGAGACAATTGATGTGGAAACCGGTCAAACATCTGGGTGCTTGAGGCAAAAGTCCAACTCTGCTGCTGACGACGACGACAACGACAAAACACCCAATGCAACAAAAAAAACGATCCGCAGTTTCGCCAGCGTTTTTAAGCCCAATGCTGTTCGACGGGAATGAGATGCACTCGCAGGAGGTCACACGACCTACCGAGAGATGGACTGTGGGCAAAACGAAGAGTTGATTATCGTGCGTTGACCAAAACAAAATAATAACCGACCTCTCCCCCCGAGCGCCGGAGAGAGGGGGTGGGGCGTTGCCTTAGGATTATTGGTTGCTGGAGTGGCTTTGGGGAGAAGTGAATTTCGGTGAAAATGCCCATTGCGGGTCTATCGTGCCGACTTGGCATGGAACTCGAGGCAACCAACACCCGCCGGTTGCTACTAAGTGACGGTGGACGTCACCACGGCGACTGCGCAAGGCCGGGCACACTTGAAAGTGTCGAAGGCTCTCTGCTGGCAGGAGATTGGTCACGGGACAGACCCAGCAGGTGCCATGGGGGTTGACTGGCTGGGATGACTGGCAGATGCACCACCCAGCTGTACCCCCCTACAGTGCCATATAACACACACACACGCACATACACACACACACACGCACAGGCGCACACACAGACACACGGACCTCCCTCTCTTCCCTCATCTGCGTTCCAATCATAGCCACCTTCTGAAACGCTCTTCCTTCAGATATTGGGGGGAGCTGCAGACTTTTGAAATCGTCGTCGTCGAGATTGACAAACTCGATTCGAAGCTTTCCGTGCACTGCAGGGATTCACGTCCTTGGTTCTTTCGGTAAAGTCGCGTGGAAGGGAAATAATAAAATAATAAAAATATAAAACGATAAAATTCTCACGACGTTTCGATTGCAACACAAGCAATCATCGTCCAGGTGTGAAAAGTGGCGTTTTTCTCAACGTTAAGAAAACCAGCCACTTTTTTCAAATTTATTGGTGTAGTTTTCACATCTGGATGATGATTGCTTGTGTTGCAATCGAAACGTCGTGATAATTTTATTGTTTAATTTTCATTATTTCTCTTCTACGTGACTTTACCGAAAGAACTAAGAAAATTTACCAACTCGTTTATGTAGAACTGCTTTCTGTGGATATAATTCGTACCCCCACCCCCAACCCCACCACGTTCGGCTATGTACACTCCAAAAGATGTTCAACGTACAAAATATGGAGGAGAGGACAAAATATAACGATTTGGAGGAGGTGAGGAGGAGGGGGGTAGACGTAGCAGGAAAAACGCCTCTGTTGGCGGAGGAAACCCGACTCAATCGCGTCTCTTCACATCCCGGGGTTTTTCCCACCAAAAAAAACTCAATCCGCCAAACGCCCCGCCACCGCTCTTCAAGAGCCCACCGGCGGCGCCTCCGTTCAAAGCACAAACTGAGCGTGGGAAGAGGCCAAAGGAGGGATTCCCTCTCTGCAGAGCGTGGCTGAAAGCGCATCAGAGCTGACGGAACCCACTTATCTTATGGTTCTTTCGGTAAAGTCACGTAGAAGGGAAGTAATAAAATAATAAAAATAAAACATAATAAAATGATTCTCACGATGTTTCGGCCACAACGCAAGCAGCCGTCCTCAGGTGAAGACCAGATCTGTCGGCATGGTGATCGGTGTTTCTTCACCTGAGGACGGCTGCTTGCGTTGTGGCCGAAACGTCGTGAGAATTATTTTATTATGTTTAATTTTTATTATTTTATTTCCCTTCTACGTGACTTTACCGAAAGAACCAAGAAGATGAATCCCTGCAGTCACGAAAGCTTTAAATCGAAATGGAACCCACTTAGTTCCCAGGAACGCGAACAAATTAAGGCACTGCAACGCTCAACTTGCCCCGATGATTGCTAAACGAATCTCCCGAGCGGCGAGGATGGTTGTTGGTTGGCCTGCAAGTTGACAACCGCGCCGGACTCCGATTCCGATCGAGCGCAGCGTGTGGCTGACTCAGAGGTTGTGGGCGCTTCCATCATGAGCCCAGCGGCCCAGAGTTCGATCCCCGCTCATGGCAAACGTCAGCGGCTTCTCTCCGAACCGGTGCCGAGACTCGGCAAGGCAGAGGTCGCAAACGGGTTTGATTCCTTACCCCCCGTACCCGTACCCGGCCGCACCAGGGTCGCAAACGGGTACCCGGCTACCCGTACCCGGCCGGATACGGGTAGTCGGGTATCGGGTAGAGTATGGGTATCGGGTACCCGGTTGCGACGTCTGCGGCATGGTGATCGGTGTTTCAAACATTGCCGTCCGTGGTGCTGGCCACCCTTCCCGGTGCAGTGCCGGCCCTTCATTAGGTGCTGCTCGCTAACAGCACTTGCCCCGACACAGTCTGTTGAGGCTATACCGGTTGATCATTTTCTGTGTGTGTCTGTCTCGATCAATGCGAGTCTGTGTGTGTGTTTGTAGTGTGTGTGTTGTGAGTGTGTCTATGTGTACGAGTGTACGTGTGTGTATATCGTCAGTGTGTGTGGCTCTATGTATGCATGTTTTGTGTGTCTTTGTATGTCTGTGTATGATTGTTTGTGTGTATGTGTGTCTGTGTGTTTGTCGTGTGTGTCGTGTGTTTCGTGAGTGTGTGTCTATGTGTAGGAGTGTATGTGTGTGTATCGTCATGTGTGTGTGTCTGTGTGTGGCTCTATGTATGCATGTTTATGGGTGTCTTTGTATGTCTGTGTGTATGATTGTCTGTGTGTCTGTGTGTTTGTGGACTTTACTGGGGGGTGGTCTTGCCTCTTGTATGACCAATGTTTTCCCGAGTGACAGCTTCATCCAAACAAATACTAATTCTGGAAATGAAACTGGGGCTGATCGGGGAAAATAAATTGAGTTTTCTAAATGACAAAGCGATCTCACACTTTCACGAAAAACCTCGACATCGGCGTTCAGAGCTCCTGTACCGATATGCGGCCGCCATCGTGAGCAAAAATATGGAACGGAACCTCCATGGCGTTTTGTTTTCCCTTCACCCGAAAGCGACGTCAAGTAACATTACTGGCCGATGTCGCAGCTTTCTCGAGCAAGATGACGGCGCCGATTTACCCTTCGAACTGCCGAATTGAATCGCGATCTTTGATTTAGACTGGAGGAACCCGTTGAGTTCCGACGCTCTTTTTCCACAAGGTTGGGTCACACCAAAGAGACCCAAGTCGTTGCAAACCCAAGTCCACCTGCAAAGGCGAGAGCTCCGCAGCCAAGGGCAAAATCGGTGGAAAACACTTCCAAGCGATTCAACGAAACTCTCTCCACGCACAACTCCAGGGCTGCGGTCAACAATCATCGGCCCCGTGCGGCATGCTCACGCCGTATTCGGCGTCCTCAAAGTTTCTCTCTCTGCAGCGTGGTCCTGGAGCGTGAAGGCTCTCCCTGCTTGAGCCATTCGGCGGAGAGAAAAATCTCTCGCGACGACGTTTCGAAAGCCAAAGCCGGGGGTCGTTCTGTCCTCCTCAAAGCGCCCAAGCGGAGAGACACTTGGTCATCGACGCACGGCAATTATTGAACCCCCGGAAAGCCCAAAACCCGAGTCTCCACTCTCCTGCCCAGGAGGGCATCTGCTGAGTTTTGGCAGTGAAGTGGGTGGGGTTGGGGGAGGGAGAGGCAACGTTTGCCACCGTGCGGTTGACTTCCCAGGGTGCGAATTTGAGTTGCAAACGTGGCCAAACGTTGAGCACAGACACACCACACACACACATCACACACACCAGACACACACACACCAGACACACACACATCACACACACCAGACGCACACACACCAGACACACACACACCAGACACACCACCACCACACACACACCACACTCACATCACACACACCAGACGCACACACACCAGACGCACACACACCAGACACACATACACCACACCACACACACCAGACACACACACACACCACACACACCACACACACACATACACATCATACATACACCACACACACCCACACACCACACAGACCACACACACCACACACACACCACACACTCACCACACACCACACACACACACCAAACACACCACACACAGACGCAGGTGGCCAAGGCAAAACAAAAAGAGAACGGAAAGGGAGACTACGTGAAAGGCAGGCGGGGAGGCGGGGGGGAGAAAGATGGGAGACGCTGGGCCATGTGGACGTCGCGTTACGTGGGCCCCCCCCCCCCCCCCCCCCCCCCCGGATTAAACGAAACTCCACATTCTCGGCAGAATGCAGCAACAGCAGCAGCAGCAGCGACAGCAGCAAAAATAAAAGTCCTCAAAGCATTACAGCCGCGATACGCACGCGGCTCCAAAGCGGTGACCCCTCACCCACCCCCGACCCCCACCCACCCCTCCATCCCACGACCCCAAAGAGACGCTAACCAGAATCGGCAAATGGCGGTAGCGGCAGTCGGCACGTGCGTTGAACCTCAATGGCGCCGTACGTCAAATTCGTATTCTTAGGTTTTTTCGGTAAAGTGACGTGGGTAAAAAAATTTAATTAATAAAAGTAAAATAAAAATAAAATAAAAATGACGACGTTTCAGAGGCGACACAAGCCTCCGTCTTCAGGTGGAACCGTCACGGCACGATCGCTGCATCGAGTAAAAGAGAAATTCCAAATAAAGCGTAAGCGATGGCTACGTCGAATCTTAGTTGGGATCGTACGTCGAATTTCAATGGCGCCGTACGTCAAATGTCAATGGCGTCGTACGTTGAATCTCGATGGGACCGTACGTTGAATTTCAATGGCGTCGTACGTCGAATTTCAATGGCGCCGTACGTTGAACCTCAATTGGACCGCACGTTGAATTTCAATGGCGTCGTACGTTTAATGTCAATGGGAACGTCCGTCGAATCTCAATGGTGCCATACGTAGCCAGCGGCGCTAATCGAAGGCGGCGGCGGTGGAGGGAAGGTCGTCAAACTGCAAACACAAAAAGCGATTTCTAAAGGAAATGAGTTAGTAGTCGATGACGACGACGATTTGAACGTGCGTCACAGCTCCCTGCCCCCCCCCCCCCCACCGGTGTCTCCCCGATATCGGAAGGAGAGAGAGAGGCGGGTCCCCAGACTGCGACCGCCGTCTTCAACGGCTCGCCAGAAGCCGCCGCGAGGGTCGATGACCACCGTAGCTTTTGGGCGACGGGATCGGCGGTCGGGCTCAGTGGTTTCAACTTCGTGTGGGAAGCACTTTGCGTTGCGCGTGGCGATCAGTGAGTTGCGACCTGAGCAAGCAGAAAAAAGAAATCCGTCAAAGTTTAACTGTGGAGAGGGGTGGGATGGTGGGTGGGGAGGCTCGCGGTCGGGGAAGTGTTGGGCAGGGCAGGGGTGGGCAAGAGGTCTGCACCTGGGCCGGCAGAGTTTTTTTTGTTTCTCTGGCCGGGTTGGGGGTCTCTTTGCGTGGGTGAAGGCTCCGGAAAGGCTGTGTAAGGCTGGGCTGTGTAAGGCTGGGCTGTGTAAGGCTGGGCTAGGCTAGGCTGGGCTGTGTAAGGCTGGGCTAGGCTGGGCTGTGTAAGGCTGGGCTGGGTTGGGGTCTTGAAGGGCTGGGCTGAGCTTTTGAAGGCTGCGAAGGCTGTGTAAGGCTGGGCTGGGCTGTGTAAGGCTGGGCTAGGCTGGGCTGTGTAAGGCTGCGGCTTGGCTTGGGCGTCTTCCGGCAGCCAAAAAATATATATATTTGATTTCGGTTCCGGTCCGTGGTCTTTTTTTTTTCTCCGACTTTGCGCACTTATAAAGGGAGACAACCGGCTGCACGTTCGTCTCCCCCCCCCTCCCCATCACTGCCCCCCCCTGCTCCACCGCCTCCGCCGAATGGTCGACTTGGTGGAAAGTAACAAGTTGGTCGGAGAGTTGTCGGCCCGGAGACTTAAATTTTTCCCCTTCACTCCAAAAACAAAGCAAGCCCCCCCCCTCCCGGCATTGTGAAGGAAACACGGAGAGGAGGAGGAGGTTGGTGATGGTGGTGGTGGAGGTGTCGTGGACGTGGACATGGGACAGAACCCAGGGGGGTGGGTGGGCGTGGAGGGGACCCCGCTCTGCTGACGCACGGTCGGCTCCGTACGGCGTCGCATTAATGTCTGCAACGTGCGAGTGAGCGAGCAGTAGAGACACCGAGACCACCGCCGCGTGTGGCGTGCGAAGGGGCAGTCCCGCTACTCGCAGCGTGTACGTGGACCGGACGTGTCGATGGTTAAAAAGCGGCGGCAGCAGCAGCAGCAGCTCTGAAAGCGAATGCAGAGAGAGGAGAGAGATGGCAGAGATGGGCGCGTGTGCGTCGCGTTCACGCGCCCGGTGTGTCGTGCGTGTTGGTGGCAGCCCCCGCCCCCCACCCCCCCACACCGAGACAGTGATTTTGCGAAGGAGGAGGGGGGGGGTCGCCCCCCGCTCCTCTTTGCGGCCGGATGAATGAGTCAGATTTGAAAAAGATTCGAAAGAAACGAAAGCGAATGCGGCGGCGGCGGCAGCGGCGATGATGATGTTGCCCCACGCCTTCTCCCGCCGCGCGACCATCGCTCGCCCCGTCGCTCGCGATGACGATTCCGCCGCCGGATTAACCTCGGCGCGACTTGAGAGAGAAGAGCGAGGGAGGAGAGGGGGCACGCGCACACACACAAGCGCACGCGAGAGAGGGGGGGCATCGCGCAAACTGTGCCGGGGATTGGGGGGCTA